>OZ007513.1:6174428-6349428 GCA_963931865.1 Axinella damicornis | reverse complement strand
CGTTTTCGTTTGTAAATGGTCAGTAAAATTGATACGTAGCTATACGTCCGATTCACTTCCGTACCATCGAAAAGAAACAAGTGAGAAAGCGCTTTCTGTGCGTGTAAGGTGTCTGGAAACTTGCCACGCTGTCAGGAACCTGCTTCATAAGTGCCCTGAGTTTCGGTTTGACTGTCTTGACTTCGCCTATGCAGGAACGGCAGGTAAACCGTCGCCACTGTCAACAGACACGACAGACATGAGAAGTAACTTACACAGACGAGAACGCCAATCTTCACACAATCCTACATCACCGAAGAGAGCAGCGGAATACTTGGGTCGCCCTTCTGAACGACGGATTTGCTTTGCAGCAACTTTTTGGCTTGGGCGTGTACGTAGATTAGACCTTGAATATTGGGTCCGGATATGATCCACGTGGAATGACAACGTAAACCTTCCAATTTTACGGAAATATACCGGAAATAGCGGCGCTTGCGCGAGCAGTGGATACCAGGCCGTGTTCTCTCCTTCCACGCGGCCTGGGAACGAGGCTAATTATGTACTATACAAATGGTTTGCACATAAATTATATTATACACATGCATGTGCACACACATGCACATGCACACACACACACACACACACGCAAGCATGCACACACATATGCACATACACCTGCACTCACACACACACACACACATATCTGTGTGACAGGCATATTCAACAGTTCTAGCTGGCACTCCATCTGTTCCACAATACGGCAAGGCCATGCCAGCGTACCTCTCCTTTTGCGAGTATGAGGGTCTGGGAATGAGACTAGACTTTTTTCTGCTCAACGAAGTGCCGTACCTGACAGCAGAGGGGACAGATACTCAACAGAAATCCTACATGACAGGCTCACACATATGCATAAGTCTAAATAGAGCCCACCCAAACACACACACACACCGGAGGAGGGAGGACACGATCATGTGATACACTTTTAATTGCGAATCAGTGAGTTCGTAAGTATAGGCTGTACACTTGCACTGCGATATAGTTGGGGCGCCCTCTGCCAATTTTGCAGTCGCAGTACACTGATTCTCAGTAGAGTATTTACAGATCGAGTGCCCTGGTGTAGTCCACTGCTATGACCGAGCACACATTTTATTCAAGAATGCTAGGAATGATAACTAACCACATGATTTTGTCAAGACGCGATGTCATGTCTTCCCTCCTCTGCACACATACGTACACACACACACACAAATCAAAAACAAAACATACACACGCACACACACGTACAAACAAACCCACACACACAAACACACAATACTACAGACCCATCGCACTTTGATTTGAAAATTTGGTGATTCTCTATTGCTTGGTTCTGGAACTACAGCCAGCCAAAGCTCATTTTTGGACCAAGGTATGATCGGACAAATTGATGTATTCTCGTACGACACTCACCGCTTCTTCTCTGAAGGAACTTCCTCCGAGATTTTTACATTTTCGGGAAGCCTCATGATCCCTCTACTGCAGGCTCACTTTTTGTCACCGTGGCTGATTCAAGCACCAGGGAATATCACTGAATGTAGACCAGGGTCTCCAGGTCAGTATCGGGGAGCGAAATGTTGCCGTATTTTGGCAGAGACACTCACAGGTACACTCTAGTACTTCAAGTATTCACCACAGTGAGTTGTGGGCAAAGTGATGTACCAGAGGAGATTGGACACAGTTTGTACGCACGTGACTATGCACTGTGCTGGAGGTGTGTTTTACATTCCTAACCTCTACAGCCTCATTCCCATGCCAACATGGCCTGGGACTGAAGGCCAACAAAAAGCCAAGCTACACTTGGGGAGTTTGAAAGATAGGAGTGCTTCCAGTGTCTATATCTGGTAGCACTGTCTTCTCCGCTATCCTGCACGTCCCCAAGGCCCTACAACTTAAGTGACTCAGGGGTTGAAAATTCACACACACACACACACACTCCCTGCTACACATCAGTTGGCATGTTGAAGCTCAAAACCAAGAATTCATAACCATAAGAGTGCGCAACTAGTATTGTAGGCAGTATAACATCGCATCCACATAGATGCATAATAGACAACTGCCCCTTTCCCCCTTCTCCCTCCCCTCCCCCCTCCCCTCCCCTCCTCCCTATTCTCCCCCTTCCCCACCCTCCCTCCCCTCCCCCTCCCTCCCCCCCCCCCCCCTCGCTCCCCTCCCCTCTTCCTCCTCTCCCCCCTCATGCACTCACCATTGTTTCGGAGCACCGAAGTGTAGGTAATTGATGCTGTACAGGTCCATATCCTCAGTGTGCCTGGTTTTCCACATCCCGAAGTAGAGGTACGCTGTGTTCACGCCAGGGATGTGCACCCCATACTCCCGGGGTACTGTGTCCAGGATGGTGTTCAGACTGTTGATGTTCCATTCCCGTACACTCGGATCAGTGAGGGTCCCCGGGATGTCCACACCGTACAGCGGCTGGTTGAAAGTCAGTATTTCCGTTCCAATTCTTCATTGTCCTTTGCCTTGGGAGGTTTGTACCTGAGCAACCAACAATCAGACACCAGGGACATTTGGATAACGGTAAGCAAAGACAAGGACGCACAGTGAAGCTCCCTGGTCGGTTTATACCAACCCTGTGCTGGCACCAACCTATGTGTACACTAACACCAACCTATATATATGTGTCCATGTCTACTTGATGCCATCAACCCCTATGCGGACACCAACCATGTGTCTACTTGATGCTATCAGCCCGTATGCTGACACCAACCTACATGTATGTGTGTCAATATACTTGATGCTACGCATGTGACAGCCTCTGCCCCAGGCTGAGAGAGCCTGGCACAGAGGTTATCCATGTGACCAGGTCTCCGTGTCTCCGCAAGCTGGTGGGAAGCTTGGGAAGAAGGCTGAGCATATAAAGGCAGGCACGACTTACAGTAACATACATGTACATGTAAACATACCTGCCACTGTTGGCCATTTCTGAGAAATCATGGAAGCTGATGGCCTTCTTTTGGATGTTGTACACCTGCCCTGCTGCCCAGTCACAAACTGGGAGATGGGTATGCGGGCCGATGCGCATCGAGCCAATGTCATCGTACGACTTACGTGGCCGCCACTCCTTCGGTGGAATCACCTATACAATGGACCAATATAATGTTAATGAAGACGGACAGTGTGCAACAACAAAGATATGCACTCTAATTGAGCAATGATGAGTGAACCCTGCATAAGTTGCATGCAGAGGAGACAACAACATATGTCCAGACTGTAACCTGGCGCATGCAAATACAACGTACAAAGCATTCCAATCCTAACTTTGATGGTGTGTGGACAAAGAACAACTGGAAATGAAAGTGAGGTGGTACCAAAGGCACAGAACACCAAACAAGACCAGGTTGAAAAGTTATACTCAAGCGACAAATCTGTGGATCCATGCAGCTAGTGTTGACAATGCAGTACCATGTAGTTGGCTCAAGCAACGAGATGAAATCATTACAGGGAACTACACTGTATTACAACCTCGCTCACACTCATAAATACAAAGTATACCCCATTCTCTAAACAAAGTGGTTATTGGTCTGGCAGCAAGTAGGCCAATGGGTAGGGTACTGCAGGCGCTCTAATAAAGGCGCCTTCAAGAAAAAAATTCTTATCGGTGGAGGCGTCTTCATTGGAGAGAGAAAAATTGCTGTGGAGTCTTGGGGGTGCCTTAATTAGAGTAATTAGAGCAACATTACCGCCGTCAGTGTCCGCGTGCTGATCAGTGTTCTCCTGTACCTAACTTCCCGCTTCTATTGGGTGGTCTACTGGACGCTTAAGCATTTGTGCTGCAAGGGGCTGAAGGATAGGCTGATGGAGCAGCAGAGTACAACAGTCTCCTGCACAGTGAGGCCTTGTGAAATCCCTCTTACTGGAAGGCAACCCCCAAAAAATGTTTCTATGGCTAGAGGGTGCCCACTTTTGCAGCGGAAAAAAAAATTCTGGTTGCGGGGGCACCTTTATTGGAGAGGCGCTTTTAATTAGTGCCAACGGTAAGTTAGGGTCATGCGGCCGTGGCTATTTCACGGAACGGAACGGAACACTTGAAAACACGGAACGGCTATGTAAGTCCTCACTGCAGTGTCTGATCTCTACAAACTGTACACCAATGGACAGAGTTCGACGAGTCCTACACGCTGGTAACCGGAACATGATGGTTAGTGTTAGAGTTACGGCCAATGTTAGCCATATGCGAGCTTCCGCCCACGCGATTTCGTAGAACTCTGAGCCAATTCTTTCCAGCAGCAAGGATTCCAGCAAAAAGGGTACCAGCGTGTAGAGCTCGTCGCGCTCTATCCAGTGGTATGCAGTTTGTATAGTTCAAACTATGCAGTGAGGACTTACATAGCTGTTCCGTGTTTTCAAGTGTTCCGTTCCGTTCCGTGAAATAGTCCCGGCCGGGTCATGCAGGGCAGTGGCTCAATGAGCATGCAATACTCAAAGTCTTAACTTCCTGTCGACTAATATTCACTTCCGTCTCTAGAACAAGTTAGTTATCCTCTGATCTATGACGTGTTAAGACTTTCCCCACTCAACGCACGACTCTTACCTTAGCCAAGCCACACTTATGAACTCCCTGCTGTTCCATCATGGACCATGTAGTCGGAATTCGTCCATGGTCGGCGTGAAGCACATCACGCCGCCCTCCTCCCACCTCCAAGCCATCTCATGAGTTATCAATCAGAGAAACGCTTAGGCCGCGTGTGATGCTGGCAACGTAGCTAGTCAAGAGACCTTTAACTGACAACTGTAGTTTCGTGGGCCAGACTCTATCAGAGACTTTATCATCTGAGATCTAACGCCAACTGATGACGTAATAATTATGAAGTGTACTCAGATCATCTGGTGGGCGTAGCCTTGAACCCAGGCGCTCGAGGCTACTGGTGGGCGGAGCTGGTTAGAGGTAATGGCACATTATGGATCTGCACTATGCTTTGACCAGCTGCACTCAGAAATCGAAGAGCATCGGAAAGACTACCTATCCTCCTCAAATACAAAGGCAGAGAGTGTTGATTCTCACTCAGAGGGAAGTAGAGGTGGAACCATGCAATACCTTAAAGTATTCCAGCTGGAAATTCCAAGCAGTTTTGGAAATCGGTCAAGCTGTTGAATGGTAAGGGAGCTCCAACAATTCCAGCTATTAACCATGATGGAAAAAGAATTATCTGTGACGAGCAGAAGGCAGACACTCATTCTTCCATAGCAACACAGCTACACCACCTCTGACATCTGAGGAAGGAAGCTCCTATATGGATTGGATCCAGCTGCATGCCCTCAAGAGCTGTATTGTTCTGAACAGGAGGTTTTTGAACTCCTTGTAAACTCTCTGAAGCAAAGAGAGACAAGTTTTCAGGTGGGATGGCATCACACCAATCAGACTTGATTAAACCAATCAACAAAGTTATCCTCAGGAGTTGTGGGCTTCCAATTGCTTATAACCAGTGCCTCCCTAATGGATATATCATCCTTTCCTTCCTCCTGCCTCTGCTTGCTCAGATTCGACACTTTCTCAAGAGCAGTGTTTATTTCACTCCAAGGCAGTTCTCCTGTGACATTTTCTGCTGCGCTGTTGTACACCACCAAAGAGTTGTAATCACTAAACACACCCTGCAGGCCACACTGCTGCTTGAGAGCCCAGAGTGGATTGACTTTGTACCGTCCTGATCCTGATGGGTCCACTCCTTGGATCCAGTTTGCACCCAGTTCAATCTTGACTCCAGCAAAGTCTGCAACTCTCATTCTCCCTCCAATCTCATCCCTTGCCTCCAGGATGACAAAGTTGGTCACTCCACTGTCAGAGAGAGTTTTGGCTGCAGCTATCCCGGCCATGCCTGCACCCAGAATCAGGACATTTGCATCCTGGCTCTCGCATGTATACCCTGGGCCTTGCAGGATACAATGAATGCAGCAAAACTTAGTACTACCGCAAACTTGATGGCACCTATTCTCATTGTCTTGCTAGGGAAAGTAGTTTCTGACCAGTGATAGCCAGCTAACAGTTATCAAGACTCAACAGCGTAGGGAATATCAATGAATGACGTTTGGAGTCATAGTCACTCATTGATTATATAATAGACAATACTCCATGGAGCACTGCAACAACATTGTTTGATGTGGCTACACTTGAGGCTGAGAAGTTTACTTTGCTACTGGATTTGTCAGTGTTGCTGTTCAGATATACACGATGAGGATCTTTGTTTGAAGGAACAATGCCCTTTGCTCCATAGAGTACTTAGCTATGATCTATGTAAACTTCACAGCCTTGTACATAGCAAATTCAGTTGTTGCTGTCCTCATGACATTGTGCTTTGTATTATATTTGCCCCATAGCAGCTGTCACTGTATTGTAGTAGCCATAGTATCACCGTGCAGTTGCAAATTTGCAAGGTGACAAAAATGCAGCAGTCGATACTTATAGTCGAACCATAGTTATTTCGTGGGCAGCTGCAGCTACCTGGTGATCGGAAGACTTGGTGGTTGTGATAAAGCAGAAATAACACCCGATATCCATAGAGCCATAGCATCGTCTCATAAAACCATGTAAACAAATGCAACTTGGTTACAAAATTTACCTATTCAGTAGTGATATAATTAGCTATGGCTAATCAGTTCATACAAACAACCAAGGCACTACAATCAACACAGCAAGGATTCTAACATTGAAAAACGCTTCAATGTGTGCACCATTAGTGGTAGTTTGGGCACCGAGTACAGCATTGGCTGTATCAATACCAGCAAAGTAAGCACCATGGACATACCCATAGTAATATTCACTGGTGGCCTCACCACTGAAATACAGGTTGCCAAGGGGAGCTGCCAGGTCAACGTAAGATTGTTTGGTGACATTAACTTTTGGGCTGCTGTAAGTTCCAAAGTACAATGGGTTAGATGCCCAGTGTGGTACAAGTATATCGACTAATTCAGCCTGAAAATCACCATAGGCACTTTCTAGAGCTTGTCGAATCTGATTCTCTGTAAGCTCAATGGGCTGTGCTTGAACTTGAAATCCTGCTGCACCTGTAAGAGTGGCGAAAAGTGCATTTGGTTGCTGATCAAAATATAGCCCAAGTGGTTGAAACATTGTATAATTCTCACGATCATTGACAGCACGCCCAAAAAACTGTACATCAGAGTCTTGCATTGAACTCAACAAAGACTTTCCGGAACAGAACAATTAAAGTCGAACTGTTGATGGCATCCAACTTCTCTTGTGAAAGATGTGGATTGAATGATATTACACCATGCTGCAGCACACCGAGGCTGAAGGTCAGTATGCCATATGATGAACAGTACCTTGTTTGCTGTCCATTCTCAGTGGCAGTGGCACACACACAATCATCAGTGTACTCAACAGCGCTGACATTAGCGTTGAGATGAAGGCGATTGTCTCCTTCTTGGAGAAATTCATCAGCCAAGCACCGCACTATGAATGCAAATCCACGCTGGTCAGTAACAAAGAAAAGACCCTCCCCAAATTCCTCATACGTCATTTCACGAGTCTCTGAAGCAAAGAGAGACAAGTTTTCAGGTGGGATGGCATCACACCAATCAGACTTAAACCAATCAACAAACAGGAGTTGTGGGCTTCCAATTGCTCATAACCAGTGCCTCCCTAATGGATATATCATCCTTTCCTTCCTCCTGCCTCTGCTTGCTCAGATTCGACATTTTCTGAAGAGCAGTGTTTATTTCACTCCAAGGCAGTTCTCCTGTGACATTTACTCCTTCGCTGTTGTACATCACCAAAGAGTTGTAATCACTAAACACACCCTGCAGGCCACACTGCTGCTTGAGAGCCCAGAGTGGATTGACTTTGTACCGTCCTGATCCTGATGGGTCCACTCTTTGGATCCAGTTTGCACCCAGTTCGATCTTGACTCCAGCAAAGTCTGCTGCCCTCATTCTCCCTCCAATCTCATCCCTTGCTTCCAGGATGACAAAGTTGGTCACTCCATTGTCAGAGAGCTAGGGTTTTGGCTGCAGCTATCCCAGCCATGCCTGCACCCAGAATCAGGACATCTGCATCCTGGCTCTTGCATGTACCCTAGGCCTTGCAGGATACAATGAATGCAGCAAAACTTAGTACTACCGCAAACTTGATGGCACCTATTCTCATTGTCTTGCTAGTTTCTGACCAGTGATAGCCAGCTAACAGTTATCACGACTCAATTGAGTCGTGATAACTCCCACTTGGAATCTCGGTAACTGAGCTTGTGCTAAGTCTCCTGAAGACACAGAGTATTGTCACACAAATAGTACATAAGATGAGACTGTGTACTTATAATTATGACACTCGATGTTTAACCTCTAAAGTTAAAAGCATGTACTGCTTTCTGAGCACAGAAACCCATGGTAATCAATACCTGTTAATTCAACACATACCTATACTACTACAGACAGCTTAAAGGAGCAGAAGAGCTTGTACAAATATTAAACCTCCTATATGAATTGATATGGAACAGCATTCTCAGCGATGGATATGATATTGATATGTGTTAATGCATTAACCTCCACTGCCCATATTCATATAGCTGACTTGATGAGTGATCTAAACTACCCTCTCATCAATAAACTTCATTCATTGTTCCAACTCCTAAGTCTACACTAATACGAGGATCCTTGCAACGATAGACTCCTTTCTCTGAAACTTATGCATCGCCTTGTGTTTGCACACCTAACTGATTTCTGGTGCCCAGAGGGGATTTACTCCAGGTAAGTCAACTTCCTTCCATGACATCCTTCAACTCTTTGAGCATGGCACTGACATTTTTACCTTAGAAAGGCCTTCAACAGTTGTGCCCCACCTCCATCTCTTGAAGGATATTGGTCTGGAGCAGCATGTCCAGATGTCCTTCAGTGGTTGACATCATAATATAAATGGCTGAGAGCTGCAAGTTGTTATAGATGGTGCAACATCTAACAGCAGTCCAGTGTTGTAACCCTTCTATAAGTATATTTGATCCCTCGGAAACCGGCACCGAGGACACTCAGTTAATGTAAATGAGGAATAATGAATGAACCCATGCAAAACTGATCCTTGTGGTACCGGCCTCAGTAATACTCCTGACAAAACCAAGCATCACTACTGGCTTGGGCTACTGTCATGCTACAGTACAACAGGACATTATGCTCTTCTGCTTCTGCTGATTGCAGTAGTTATAATTAGATAATGCAACTCAGCAGACTCTGGTTACGTATGGTACTGGTGGTGCAATCCATGCAACAATATTTCATCAAGCTTCACTGGAACCGGTATACCTTCATCACTAGTTGGCACAGCCATCTTCATACACCTACTTTCTATTGTAATATACCTAATAATAGGTTCAAATAGTACCAGGTGCCATTATGGATTCATACAATGCTCCTGACAAAGCCAAGCATCACTACTGGCTTGGGCTACTGTCATGCAACAATACAACAGGATATTAAAGATTCCTTTGTGTGCATGTCGGTAACCTTGGAAGTTTTAGAGACAGACTACCAAGCATGAAAGCATAACAGGCAAGAATGACGCATAAGGATGGCTTAAAGCAAAGCATAATGTGTCTATATATTATTATGCAACACAACCGAACTGCTTATAAACGGCAGAAACACAATAATCAGAGGTAACAGGCATGATGCGCAGCTGATACAAGTTGTTAATAAAGCACAGTAGTATTTTCATACAGGATAATATGTTCTAAGCTTGCATGCATACGTAACTACAACAATAATAATGTTTACTGTGTTTCTAACTTGCTCTGCCAGCTTCTGCTTGATCCATCCCTAACATATGCATGTGTGTGTGTGTAGTGTGTGTGTGCATGAACACATATGTATGTTGTAAAGGGGGAAGTGTTCCATAGCATCTGGGAGGGGCTACGGTATCAATACATTAAGATTTTAACGTGTGTCTGTGTGTGAGTGACGGAAGTGGGATGTTCGTGGGGCGGGATTAGACTATAGTGACGCGCGACCTTCGTACTTTAATTTATTTACTGAACCTCGAACTCCGCGAAGAATGTTCGAGAACATTGCATGGGTTCGGGCATCCGTACGTGGGCAGGAATCCAGCAAGTGCAATAGGAGAGCAGCAGTCGAAGCGAACGTAATCGGGCAAGCAGCAGTTGAAGCGGCGCCATCGGGGAGCAGCAGTTGAAGCGGACGCAATCGTGGAATAGCAGCCGAAGCGGACGCGATCGGGAGCAGCAGCTGAAGTGGACGCAAGCGGCAAGCAAGCAGGCGCAATCGGGGAGCAGCAGCTGGAAGCGGAGGCAAACGGGGAGCAGCAGTTGAAGCGGATGCCGCAATCGGGCCCGGGAGCAGCAGCTGAAACGGACGCAAGCGGCGAGCAGCAGCTGAAGCGGACGCAATCGGGGAGCAGCTCTGCACAGAGAGCTGTCCGGCGCCGGATTACGTACGGTAGGCGAACGAGGGGGAAGTAGCTGAGCGAGCGAAGCGAGCTCAGCTACTTGTAGTATATTATCCAAGATGCTATCCAATGGGGCTATCATTTGAGCTAGTACATGTAGTTACAAACCTCTCTCCCGAACAATGAACAGTCACAAAATAGGTTGTCTTGCAAATTACATGGGTTCCTACCACTGATGTCACTGCATGATTAGGAGCCTATGCGTGCATAGCTATACCCTTTTCAACGATACAATGACAGACTAAAAATATGACTGTTTCTAGGCAGCCTATCTGATGACACTATATAGTTTCAAGTCTTGGCACGCCAAACTAGCCTTGTTCCCAGGCTCCCCCCTCTTCATCAGTGCGTGCAGGTGGAGGAGCCTGGGAACGAGGCTAATGCCCAACCCATCAGAGTATCTATCTCAAGTATACAAATTAGCAAGGTCCAGATGCAAGCCAAAGGAATGCATGCATCAAACACATTTGAGATGTATAAATAATTATGCAACAGTGGATTAATAATCATCTGAAGGAGAATTTGATACTGTGCTGTACCTGGTTCTTGTCTCTCAGCTATTGCAGAGTTTCCAGTGTAGGACATTTCTAGTGCACTCGTTGTAGTTGTAAGCATGGATCCGTGGGGATTGACATCATACTTGTCCGAGCCAACTCTTCGTCGAGAGTAATGCTTCGAATTTCGTTCTCGCCAGAAGAAGATTACAACGACTTTCGGAGAGAAAAAGCAGATGAGTATTGCAAATGCACTCACTGCAACTGCACATGCAATGAAACTGTTTTGAATCTCCTGCCTCGCTTGCGTTGCTATGTATGTAGGAATGAATGCCACCCAGATCACAAGGAGGGAGAAGGCAGAGAAGCAGATGCATTTGGATTCATTGGAAGTTCGCAGGATACTTGTAGCTAAGGGTTCCCAGTACCGTAGCAACAATCAGAAGTCCGCTTTCATACACGGCTGAGAGGACCAGTGCCACAATGTGGTCTGACTTGCAGGTGATTACAACTGTTGGGGTGTTGATAGTGTTGTCTTCGTTGAGGCGTACCTCCCTTATAACACCTGGAGGCTGGATTCCTAGAGAAAGGGCAACAAGCAACATCTGTCCAAGCACAATGAGAAGTGTAAAAACAATTTGGTGTTGAGCTTCCATGCACCGGAGCTTACTTAGGGTTGCTTTCTGCAAAAAGACACGAGCTACTCGAACAATCTTCACAAGAAGAGACCCAAACATTAGTGAAAAGCAAAGCCAGAGTGTAATCCGTTGGACAACGCATATTCCCAGCAGAGGAGGTGAAACATAAATGAAGGCAGTCAGGAAGCTGAGACCAATGCCAATCAACAGCAGAATCATCTGTTCCCTACTAGAGGATTTAACAATTGGAGTTTTCCAGTAAATCACACAGATGATGGCAATCGCAACCGCCACAATAATTTCAATAATTGATATCACCATGACCACAATAGAAAATGGATCAGTGAGGGTGAGGGACACTTCTGGTGAAGCCACACAATAATCACTGCCGGTGAGGGGATTGTTTCCCCACATCTCACCTGTTATTGAGCAGTCTCTGCAGGCTGGAGCAAGGGATTCATTTGAATACATTCGGCCCAGGCACAGTTCACATATACCACAGCAGGACGACTGCACTGCTTTATGGTACTCCCATGGTCTGCATTTACCACACTCAGACAGAGTAAGCTCATACAATACATCCTTGACGCCATTGAGCCAAAATTGTAGCGTTGGATTCGTGTTTAGCTGCAAGGCATTCACATCAGTATCATTAACAGCAGAACTGCTCCAAGTTCCAATTCTCACAAATTCGAACTCTCTGTTACCACCACTGTCATTCACAACCTGGTAGTTCAGTATTTCATAGACCCCTTCAATGTTGCCCAGATTGTCAAATTGTACCACATTCTCAGTTGGGCTCTCAAATTTCACATTGGCTATATAACTGAGAAATATTGAACCATTGAGCTCCTTTTTCTGACCTTTGCATGTTTGGTTTTCTCTGTACCATTCTACAGGTTGCTCACAATTTTGGCTAGGAAGTTGTGAAGTGCATGTGCAAATACGTAAATGGCGTCAACCACTAGTGGTACTGTATATTCCTGTTCGTACTGAGGTAAACTTGTGAGATTAGAATCATTGCTGCAATCAAGGCTCAGAGAGCAGTTTGTAAGAGATGCATAAAACAAAGGGAACCATGGATTACGTCGATTGCTTTGAATTGTCAGCTGAGAATAATACTCATCGAAATCATTGGAACTCTCTATGAGGGGCACAGTACCAAACATTCCAGCTGTAGTTTCATTGAATCGGCGGACAACGTCAACTGCCTGAGCCCTAGCACTGCTTGCAATCCAAGTGAATTTCTGACGAGCAGCTGTGTACGTAACTTCCTCTAGAAGCCTTTCTGCATGCTCTTGAAGGGCATAAAGCACAACCACCTTTGCATTTGAATTGGCAAGTTTCCTGGCAATGGCTTGATAGTCAAAATCACTGTCAATTTCTTCCTCTAGATCAATGCATATATCATACTCTTCTGCAAGCTTGCGCAGATCAGTTATGCCGGACTGACCATAGCTGTCGCGGGAGTAAACCGCAGAGATGTAAGTCCAGTTGAAGTGCAGAAGCAACTCAATCATTGCTCGAGCTTCAAGGTTGTCTGGAGGTATGGTGCAGTAGATTTATTATCGCTGTCGCTGAGAAGTGCAGATGTGGTTGCATAGCTCACCTGGGGCATGTTAAATAGCCTACCCAGGCTTGCAACAGGGACACTGACCCGACTTACAGAAGCTCCCACTATCCCAATTGTTGGAGGGAGAACTTCAGTCACATTCTCACTGACACTTGAATCTGATTGACAACTCTCAATATCCAACTGTCTACCAGCTACAATCAAGTCTAATGCCTCATCAAGACCAATACTTTCAATGGAGCAAGTGTCACGGATATCAAACCCAAGAGTGAGGTTAGGAAGGAGAGCTGGGTCAGCATTGATGCTATCAATGGCAAAGAGCATTGCTTCCATCCGTTCAAGGCCACCTTGCTGTCTAAAATCTCCACACCCTCCCTTACCAGAATTTGTAATGTGGATAGGAAATAGGCCTCCTAGTATAAAGTCTTTGTCTGTACGATTCCGGACACCACTTATTCTCAACACATCCCCTGACTTGAGAATCTCTGACTGTACTTCATACTGATAGATAGTGGCGTTCACAGCTGCCATGAGGCACAGAAGCAGCTGCAGCAAAGAAGGCTTCTTCAATTGCAGGATAGACCAGTGTTCTTAATAGTAAACTGTAGTGAGAAACAAAATAGGGGATCAAGGTGACATGGCTTTGTACTTGCTGTACTATATCAGAATGTTGATGACCTCAATTGACACCACTACAGGAGATGTGATAAGATAAGTACAATCCTTTGGCTTCATCATCCCTTCATGTATATCAGCAAAGTTAACCTGATTATTACAAAGTACATACATGAATAATACCTAGGGCTATATGAATAATACCTAATGTAATTATTATATGAATCAAGTTTAAGTTTGCAATTGAGAAACATGGGGGCACGTAGGGCAGGTAGTTGTGGCACATAATTAAAAAACTTAATAATTACACAATGATAATCACAGCATTTCGGGTTTCACAGAATGTAAATTGAAAGTGAGAGCTGAACAGTTGCTATAAGAGCTAGAATGAAGCTTCCAACCTTTGTATTCCCCAGAGGACACCATGACAGTGCTTTATGATACTCTATGGATTGTAAGGTGGGTTTTTTTCAACTATGGGGAGGTTACCACATGCAGTCAGGCTAGGCGCAATTGCATCCCACCAAATCAAGTCATTTACGATTCCGATAGCTCTATCTCAAAACAGCTGTCCCATGTATTTCGTATCCTGATCACCTAAAGCTGAGGTAACCACAGCACTGCATGCACATTCGTACAACAGACCACCTTCTAATCAGCTGCAGATCTCTGTTGCATCATTTTGTACAGTATGGCATTTGTTCAATGGAAAGAGAGTGATAGCAATGAAAGCGCGAGCAATTGCATAAAACCAAGGGCACATCGATAAGACAGCCAGCAAGCATGAGCAAAATCATGTCACTAATCCCATGTGATACACGTGGGGCTCTGGTGCAGTGCACTTTTATTATGAAGCTGATGTCATTGACATCATGAATCATGAAATGGAGACAAAAGTCAGCATAAATGATAGCACGAGTCTGTCAAGTATTCCTGAATGCTTTTTTATGACCGACGAACACTTTTTTATGACCGACGAAAGACATAGATGGACACAACCATGCAAATGCTGAGTTAGCTTTGTGCATGGCATATGTGGGCGATAAGACAGGTCTCTACCTGCCTCAGAACATAAGTCTGACTATCTGCTACTTCTGCTGATGCATGATGAGCCTCTCCCGGCCCCCTTGCCCCTCATGACCCCAATACATAACTGTCCATGGAAGAGAGCAGCACAGTAGCCTAGCGCACGCTAGCCATAAAGCAATTAACAGTGAATTAGCTGCCTCTCCAGAACATACTGACGTAGCTACCCGCCCGTAGGCCTCTCCAGCTAATTCCCGTGCACGGACACAGCTAGTGCCACCGTATGTAGCTATATGTATGGTATGGGGAGGGGCTCGATATACACGTAACATGCACACCACAGATATGTCAGATGAAACTCACTTTACAACCTGCGCAGGCCCTGATACGGTAACCGCTCTCGAACCATGATGTAGAGTACGCTATCAGCTGTCGAATAATTTTATGCCACCCACTTCCTCAGTGCGGCGCGCGCACGAGGCTTACAGTGACCCTCTCAAGTTCCCATTGCACTACTCCAGTAGGGGCTTCAATGGGAAAACTTCGATTTTGGAAGGCCATAACTCGGACACTATAGCTAGCTAGCTACATTCTAGCTAGCTATGTACTTCAAATCTGGGATGCAGCCTCATTGGGAATGAGGCTGCAGGTGCTCATTGGGAACCTGGAAATTCATTTTTGTGGAGTAAGGTCTATTAGGGTGATGGGTTAGAAGGCCATCGCTATATTAGTCTGGTTCCCAGACCCATGTGTGGGTTGGGACTGGGAACCAGACTATAGTGCACGTGCTTGATGCGCATGCGTGCCTGTTAGCTAGCGATACACTCTGTAGCTAGCTACCTAGCTATCCAAGTCAGTGGCGTAGGAAGTTGTTTTTTGGAAGGGGGGCACTACTCCTGAGTAATAAGCAGCGTCAGTTCTGAAGCGACGAATCGTTCTGAGGCGACGAATCTTTCCGAGGCGACGAATCTTTCTGAGGCGACGAATCTTTCCGAGGCGACGAATCTGACTGAGGTGACGAATCTGAATGACTGAGGCCGGAAATGGGTGTGACTGTAATTTTGAGCCATACCTAGTCTGTTTGTGCAGTTACATTGTTACCTGACTAATGGGCCCTCCTGGCCTTTCTATGTCATTATAATAATTTAATGGATACAGTGGCAAAAAACTTGCTTAAGAGGGACGAGAGAGTACAGTTAGAGGTGGACATTAAGCATTATAAATTCGTCTTGTGCTACATGTACATGTATCGTTGAATGTAATTTTGTCATGATTTTCATTATGTCTCTCACAGCCCGGGCCGCGAGTTGGAGGAAGCTGTTTGTTGCATGCGCGATACGATTCACACCCACTTTCTTAATAATTTCTGTTAGTATTTTTTATTTATTTATTTACTATTCATCGTCTCCGTCAGTCAATAGTGAGTCATGCAGATTCGTCGCCTCAGAAAGATTCGTCGCCTCGGAAAGATTCGTCGCCTCGGAAAGATTCGTCGCCTCGGAAAGATTCGTCGCCTTGGAAAGATTCGTCGCCTCGGAAAGATTCGTCGCCTCGGAAAGATTCGTCGCCTTGGAAAGATTCGTCGCCTCGGAAAGATTCGTCGCCTCCGTTCATAGCTATTCGTAGCCTCACAACTGACGCTGTTTTTCAGATTCGTCGCCTCAGAACTGACGCTGCTTCACAGAGTCGTCGCCTCAGCCGCCTCAGTTCATATTCGTCGCCTCAGAACTGACGCTGCTTCACAGAGTCGTCGCCTCAGTTCATATTCGTCGCCTCTGAACAGACGCTGCTTATAGATTCGTCGCCCTGCAAGCTGTATGTCGACGTATTAACCATCCATCGACTCACAATGTAGTTTTGACACAAATGGCACCCCATACTTTCTGCTTTCCGTATCATCCGTGACCGTCGAGGTGGAATGATCGAATGGCGATTTAAATGCGCGCTTTGCGGGACGCGGAAAGTACCGGTAACCACGCCTTATTAGGGGTGAAGGTTCAATGTTGTGTTCTTATTATACGTTGGAGAAAAATTGAAGTGGACAAAGCGGCGCCGACGGTGCCGTAGCTAGCTAGCTAGCTCAGATCTTCTGGTTGATAGCTGGATCTAGGCTGTGAGCTCCTCTGCAACAAGGGGAGCGCCAGCTCCTGGAGCCCCCCTGCTTCCTACGCCAGTGCAAGTTGGTACAAATTCTTGAAGTCGTTAATTATGTTTCTATGCATCGTATTCATCACCATGATATGTAATGCTTTGGTACATGTATTACAGATAGAACTGGACACTGCAAGTAGCTATATCCTCACAAGTGGGGATATCTGCATCTAGTTAACTTGAATTACCTAGCAAACTGTCAGATCGAGATGGAGAAAGAAACACACTCAGTGGAATCGGCTGAGGCTTCAAAGCCTGTGCTATAAGTTTGCTTCTGCTCTTTTGACATGGATCCATGCAGTGGCTCAATTGTAGCTAGCTATTCTTGCGTCAAGAATTTTTCTGTCAGGATTCATTCTCTCCAAAGCTCACGTCAGCTATGTTAGCCATGCCTTTTCATGCACAGCATGTGCTTTACTAGGTCTTTGCAAGCCACTCATATTGTATAAAAATAGCTATTTAGATGACCCAGTTGCAGGATACATGCCGCCTATAGCACTTGGTAGTGCTGCGTTTTACTTTCCACATTGAAGGGACTTGACCATGTAGCACTGAGCACATGATAAATTGAAAGTTTATGAATTGATGTTGTTTGTTTCTGTGTAAATCCATTAATGAAGTTTCCCAACAGCATTGTGTTATCTCCCAATGTGGATAGGTAATAACCCTCCCATGCGAAGTCCTTGTCCCTGATAGCTACCACTAGCAACCAAACCAGCAGGTTGATTTGTACATGCATGATGCTGCATGCACATATACAATTCTACCATTTTTCAAACCATCAGCACTGCACCTCCAGGTACTGTTCTGGAACTCAGCCTTGCCAGTACCACTGCTGGAGTTTACCCAATGGTTCTAGCTGCCTTATGAAACCGAGCTACCGTGCCGAATATTTCAGTCATTCTTGATCACTTGCTCTGTTGATATGTGGTGGGCATTATAGGTTTGACTTTCACCAGAGAGGCTTCCAGAAAAACTTAAATCCACAGCTGCTTATTAGAAATTCGCTTGGATTGCAAGCAGCGCTTGGGCTTGTCCGGCAGCTCAAGCAGGAATATTTGGTACTGTACAATAAATGTTATGATTGTGGATTCAAAGCAGTTTTGCTTTTCATTTCTTGTGCGGATATAGTAAGTGCATTTGCAAAACTCAATGATATCTCTGTTATTCTTGTCGATTCTTATGGCAGGAGCGAAAATCAATGTTGACAATAGGTTGACCACAACCATGCAATATACAACACAAATGCTCATGGCTCAATGCATATGCTCACCGTTTCGCTGAAATCAACCCAGTCTAGAAAAAACAAAACAAGGGATACGGTTCTACACAGAGCTTTGGTGAGGGGAAGGGGTCAGAGTGACCGGATCCAGAAAGTAATTTTTGGTGCAGTTATTCATGGACCAAATTTAGCTACTTTTTTCTAATGAGATCCCAATATAGCTCCTCTGAGGACAAACTTGAAGCAATACGGATGAATCTGTTGTTGACTACAGAGTACAGACACAGCATGGACACAGCCACTAATCTGCAGGCTCCTCCCCAAAAAGCTGGGGAGGAGCCTGCAGAACGAGGCAAGCCAATAATGTATTGCTTACAAGATCAATCATCTAGGTGTGTCTGAGGGAATGCTCCCACAGAGGGAGATGGCTGCACAGCTGTGAGAGAGGAGAGGAGTCTGAGGTTGCATGCATATGCTACAGAGCACTTCACATGACGTCACAGTCCGTACAACGTCTGCTTTTATTGCCACAAAAGAACATGGTTATCTCAGTAACACAGGACGCTTGGAATTTGAATGTTCATTAAATATTGCTACATGAATGTGAGGGTATGAACTATTGTAGCCTAATTGATATGATGGAGTGCCTGCTATAGAATGTGTGTACAGTGTACTTAATGGATTGTGGGGCAGTGTGTGCCATGATTCCAACTCAAGAGAGAGGACCTGAAACTGAAGACAATTAAGACTCATGAATTGGAGCAATGAATTGTAGTTACAATTAATAACACATGTAATGCACCCTCCTGTGGTATATAGCTACGTGTATTATGACTGTGTGCATGTGATTCATGGAAGCCAAGTATACAAGCCGGCACAGTGCACACTATGGCAAATTAGCTGTAGAGCCTTCATGGTCGACAATCGGCATCACACTAGCTATGTAGCTACTGTTCTGCCATTCTGCAACAATGGTTACACACACACACATTGCATGCAGTAGGGCTGAAGACCTTGTTTTGAGTTATATCCATACGTAATGGACATAATATAATTATGCATGTGCATTCAGCACTGGTCCTATTATAGCCTTACTTCCTGCCAGAAGAATAACCATTCAAAATATACATTTTTGGATAAGCTACCTGCATGTGAAATGTTATCCCAGTTCTGACATGACCTATAGCTAGAAGTTATGGGGGCAAGTTGGTTGGTCAGATTGTCCCGAGATCAGCACTCAATCCTATATACCTCCCTCCCTTCCACCTTCCAGCCCACTCCAATGCACCAACAGTCATATCGCCAACGTAACGGAAGTCAATATAAATTTATCTTTGTGCCAAGATCTATGCCCCACCCCCATGCACCAAGCTCCACGTACAGCACCCAGCCACACCCCTAGCACCAGCCCCACCCCTTGTACCCACGGGCCCACCGCCACTATCTATACCAGCTGATGGAGAGAAAGTTCACAGCTGGGGAGCTAGGTTGGTTGGCATTCGCGGTAAAACCGTAACATTTTGGCGGCAAATTGGCGGGCACACGTTCCTGAATAATGCGCACGCGCAATCTACTTCCAACGATGAGCGTGCCTGTGTCTTTGTATTTTCACCTCCTCTGGGGCAGGCCTCTCCCATGGCGCTCCCTCTGTACAGCTCGTTGTATACTCTGATGCGAATTCGGTAGGCAAGTTAGTGTGGTGCCCATGCTGCAGACCCCGGCCGGCCCACTACCTAGAATGGAGTCTGGGAACTAAATTATGAATGGAGTCTGTGATATGCAGAATGGAATCTGGGAACTAGGAAGGACAAATTTAGAGTGCCAGAATGTTGTGAAGACCAGAAGAGTAAAGCTGAGGGAGGAGCTGGAGCAAGCTCTTCAGGTGAAGAAAGGAGGCCTAGTATATGAAGATTTTAAGCAAGGTAATGGAATTGAGTTTGTGGATTGATTCTGGAGCATTCCAAATAGTGGTGTGATTGGGAATTGATTAATTTATATCTGTGAACTCAAGGATTTTAAAGTGGAGTCCACCCACTTCTGCAACTGGGCGAATTTGTGCATGCCTGGGAGGTAAGGGAGGTGAAACTTCTGAAGCGTATCTATTTCAGAAGAGAACTGTCATATGCTTCGCTGTGCTAACGGAGGTGAAAGTTCATCAGACCTCTGCACAGAGGGCTTCCTAGCACTAGACACTCGCATAGGCAAATGAGGGGGCAGTAGCTGAGAGAGCAAAGCTACTTGCTGCTGTAATCACTGGTGCATGTACTGAAAGTAGGACCCATGACTTGCACACTTGCAGAATTGCACCTGCGTATCTCACAAGAAATTCTTGTGCTGTTTTGTCTTGCAGGGCTCAACCATCACTTATGGGCTGAAAGAAAGGTATGTTGTACCTGTGTGAGGGGTGTGTGTAGGGGGGGGGGGGGGGGGGGGGGGGGGGTACACGTATGCATGGGTGTGTGGGTGTGGGCGTGTTTGTGTGTATACATGTTGAGTATGTGTACGTGCAGTCCCTTCTGCAATACATACCACTACGGTTGAGAGATGCCTTGGTGACCAAGTAACCGAAAAGTGACCAAGTAACCGAATTCGTACCCTGGGTTTCTAGAGTGTATGTGATTCATACCCTGGGTTTCTAGGGTGCATGTGATTCGTACCCTGGGTTTCTAGATCGAGTGTATGTGATTCGTACCCTGGGTTTCTAGGGTGTATGTGATTCGTACCCTGGGTGTATGTGATTGTACCCAGGGTTTCTAGAGTGTATGTGATTCATACCCTGGGGTGTATGTGATTTTTATGCTGGGTTTCTAGGGTGTATGTTATTTGTACCCAGGGTTTCTAGGGTGTATGTGATTCGTACCCAGGATGTATGTGATTCGTACCTTGGGTTTCTAGATTTTATGTGATTCGTACCCAGGATGTATGTGATTCGTACCTTGGGTTTCTAGATTTTATGTGATTCGTACTCTGGGTTTCTATGGTGTGTGTGATTCGTCCCCTGGGTTTCTAGGGTGTATGTGATTCGTACCCTGGGTGTATGTGATTGTACCCAGGGTTTCTAGAGTGTATGTGATTCATACCCTGGGGTGTATGTGATTTTTATGCTGGGTTTCTAGGGTGTATGTTATTTGTACCCAGGGTTTCTAGGGTGTATGTGATTCGTACCCAGGATGTATGTGATTTGTACCTTGGGTTTCTAGATTTTATGTGATTCGTACTCTGGGTTTCTATGGTGTGTGTGATTCGTACCCTGGGTTTCTAGGGTGTATGTGATTCGTACCCTGGGTGTATGTGATTGTACCCAGGGTTTCTAGAGTGTATGTGATTCATACCCTGGGGTGTATGTGATTTTTATGCTGGGTTTCTAGGGTGTATGTTATTTGTACCCAGGATTTCTAGGGTGTATGTGATTCGTACCCAGGATGTATGTGATTCGTACCTTGGGTTTCTAGATTTTATGTGATTCGTACTCTGGGTTTCTATGGTGTGTGTGATTCGTACCCTGGGTTTCTAGGGTGTATGTGATTCGTACCCTGGGTGTATGTGATTGTACCCAGGGTTTCTAGAGTGTATGTGATTCATACCCTGGGGTGTATGTGATTTTTATGCTGGGTTTCTAGGGTGTATGTTATTTGTACCCAGGGTTTCTAGGGTGTATGTGATTCGTACCCAGGATGTATGTGATTCGTACCTTGGGTTTCTAGATTTTATGTGATTCGTACTCTGGGTTTCTATGGTGTGTGTGATTCGTACCCTGGGTTTCTAGGGTGTATGTGATTCGTACCCTGGGTGTATGTGATTGTACCCAGGGTTTCTAGAGTGTATGTGATTCATACCCTGGGGTGTATGTGATTTTTATGCTGGGTTTCTAGGGTGTATGTTATTTGTACCCAGGGTTTCTATGGTGTATGTGATACGTACCCAGGATGTATGTGATTCGTACCTTGGGTTTCTAGATTTTATGTGATTCATACCCTGGGTTTCTATGGTGTGTGTGATTCGTACCCTGGGTTTCTAGGGTGTATGTGATTCGTACACTGGATTTCTAGGCTGTATGTGATTCGTACCCTGGGTGTATGTGATTGTACCCAGGGTTTCTAGAGTGTATGTGATTCATACGTTACCCTGGGGTGTGTGTGATTTTTATGCTGGGTTTCTAGGGTGTATGTTATTTGTACCCAGGGTTTCTAGGGTGTATGTGATTCGTACCAAGGATGTATGTGATTCGTACCTTGGGTTTCTAGATTTCATGTGATTCGTACCCTGGGTTTCTAGATTTTATGTGATTCGTACCCTGGGTTTCTATGGTGTGTGTGATGCGTACCCTTGGTTTCTAGGGTGTATGTGATTCGTACACTGGATTTCTAGGCTGTATGTGATTCGTACCCTGGGTGTATGTGATTGTACCCAGGGTTTCTAGAGTGTATGTGATTCATACGTTACCCTGGGGTGTATGTGATTTTTTATGCTGGGTTTCTAGGGTGTATGTTATTTGTACCCATGGTTTCTTGGGTGTATGTGATTCGTACCAAGGATGTATGTGATTCGTACCTTGGGTTTCTAGATTTTATGTGATTCGTACCCAGGGTTTCTAGATTTTATGTGATTCGTACCTTGGGTTTCTATGGTGTGTGTGATTCGTACCCTGGGTTTCTAGGGTGTATGTGATTCGTACACTGGATTTGGTAATGTAGGTAATACTGGTAATGTAGGTGACCTGCTATGAATGTAATTCGACTCTTGCCTTTCAAACATATCTCCCTCCCTTCATCCCACCTCAAGGCACTGCATAACCTGAGTGAGGTGGAAATGGATTGTGAACTGACGGAGATGAACATGGGCTTGAACTCTGTCAGACATGTAAGGGAGGAAAAGAAGGGGGGAGGGGGTGATACCAAGAGAGAGAGGGGGGGGGGGGGGGGGGGGGGCGGTGGATGGGAGAGGGAGGGAAGGGTTAGGGGGAGGAGAGAAAGGAAATGTGAAGGGAGAGGCTGCATTAGCATATATGGTAGGTCAAGGGGAGACCTCATCTTCAACGGCGAGAATTTCACTGTTGAACCTTTGGCTGAGCCATTATTGCCCCTGAAGCGTAGTGTCAAGTTCTGTACTATACTGATAAAAGTTGTGTAAATCCAAAGGTAGCCGGCCGGCCGGAAGGCCTGGGATATTATTTTATTTATCACGTCATCAGCTGACACCAGTGTCCACCAGGTGGACTGAGGGTAGGGAGGAGACCAAATAATTCAAAAGTGGATAAGTTGTGTCGCAGGAATGCAAAACGTACTGTGTTCAAACTGCACAATTAAACAGGTGATGTCGCAAAATGTATGTGCAAAATGCAGAAACATGCTCCAAGTAGACGTTATGGTGCAAATGCGGAAATATTCTTACACTATGCTCAAAGGCAGAAACATTCATAAATTGTTTACGTGTGTGCAACAACATGTGTGTAGATACTGTAGAAACACAGAGGGGTCACCATCCTTATTCTTTTCAGTTCCCCTCTAGCTGCAAGCACGGCCATAGCATAACAACACGAAGGTACTTGATTGATTCGTTCACTTCACCGTTTGACTGATATCCAAGATCGCACAGCCTGTTAAGATTCAAGTTTAAAACGCAAGCACAAAATTCATACCATTAAACAATATGCTCTTTACTATAATGCCAGTTAAATTAAATGTACGTCACACTCAGTGACACATTGAAGTGCTACGGGGGATGCAGTTAAAAGGTCAGAAGGCAGAATATATCTAGACCAGACCAATTCAATAAGCAGTTGTCCAGTACTTTAGTGTACTTTGGCCGGTTAGACCACTGTGGTTTTCGGTTCCTGTTGTAGTTACTCGTGTGTAGCGAGTGCTACTTGTATGCACCACGTCAACAAACGAGTGCTTAGTTACTCTGTGGAAGTTAGTGTGAATCGCTGGCAACGTAGCGTCTCTGCTGTGTGACAGTAAAGTAGCTGCAAGTCAGTGTGGTTGACGATAATGGACACTCTGTTGCTGCAAGGATCCAGCAGGTTTGTTACTGAGCCAGTCCATCTACCATTGGAGGATAAAGTCCTGTACAGCCATCCCTAATTGAGCATGGCACTGTGGGCCCATCTGCTTGTAGCAGTGAAGAAGGCTGCTATATAATACCCAGGGCATGGATACATATGGCTTGTGGTAGCATGTACAGTAATAACAGTACTGTCAACCATGGCACAAGCAATAAGCTATGCAGCCATGGCTTTGTGCAAGTTAGCTAGTTAACAAATCTATATTTTCATTTCTCTTTGCACAGTCAAAGAGGTATGGAGACTGAGGTTAAACTGGCTCTTCCTTGTTCTGAGTTCTGTCCTTGTTGCCACGAATATAAGTTCTGTGACATCTTTTCATCAATTTGTTACTAATCCCACATCTGACACCGCAGTGTCAAAGGTGTGTGACTGTGTGTGTGGGTGACTGTGTGTGTGTGTGACTGTGTGTGGGATGTGGGTGGGTGACTGTGTGTACATGTCTGTGTGACTGTGTGTGTGGGTGACGTGTGTGTACATGTCTGTGTGACTGTGTGTGTATGGTGACTGACTGGTGTGTGTGTGCGTACATGTTGAGGTGTGTGGGTGTGTATCCTGGCTGAACCTTCCACCTTTACACCACATCCTAATGAGCAGTTGATTGTTTAGTGTGATACTAACCTATGAGCTCTCCAAGTTCTTTATGTATGCACAGATCTGAACCAATATATTGCGACTTGCAGGTTTATTAAACAGACCTCAAGTGCATGCAGTTAGGTAGGAAGCCATTGGCTTGATTGTAGCTCATGAATAGTTAATGAAGTTGTGTGAGCATCATGGCACTATTCTGAATGATACCTTAATTTGTCTACATTTCCCATGGCAGCAACAGGAGGGATGTTTCCCTCTATGTGGGAAGCCGCCCTTTCAAGAGCTAGTTAACAGTATATAGCAGAATATGGCAGAGCGGAAGTTTGTGAAGAAATTCTCTTAAGTAGATGATAGTATGTCTTGTGATGATGGGCTTGTTGACGTAGTTTGCTAGAGTAGTGAGTAGGAATGTTTGTTGGGCTGCTGAAGCACCCGAAGGCCAGCCTGGATGATGATTGGCTTCCCACATTTCCATAGTTTCTAGGCATTGTCGATGTCAAGCAGAGGGAGCAGTTTGGTGCAAGAAGCTTGTTTACACTTGGATGTTCATGCATACAAGTACCTGTCAATGTGGTTCAGACATCCGTTATACAGGGGACAGCCACCTGTAAGTAACAAGTGGCTCATTAATTAAGTTGACAATAGCCACCAGTAGCTACGGTTGGTCTGCATGGTTTCTGTTGGCAGTGTGCCTTGCAGACCAGTTGGCAGCTACGTACCATGCAAGCTTGAAGAGCACTAAGAAGATGGCCCATCATTCCAAGGATTTGCATTAAAGCGAACATTTGAGCCTTGCTCTGACATACTGACAGCTAGCTGAATAGAAATACATGTACATGTGCAGTGAGCGCCGAGTGAAACAGGTGTTGTAGTTAGCAGGCTAACTTGTGGGACATCCAACTCCGCATCAGATGTGATCCCGGAAAACCTGAAAGTAAACGTTCTCCACTGAAATGCCAAACCAATAATATTATGAATAATTGTTCCCATACAACCTAAGCTACCAGGAACCTATGTGTGGTGAAGTCATGGATTGTCACACATGGTTCCACTTGTGTACTGGCTACCTCAATCGTGCGTATCTATGTGGTACAATGATTATCGCTTTGGTCCATCCTAGCTTGAGCCTGGTCTTGGACTCACAGAACAGCTCTACTCTGCAACCATCACACTGTTCTACAGTGGTGAATTCATCGGAGCCATTGCCGCTGGGTTTCTGGTCCAGATTGTACCGTACTGGTATATCACTTTGCCCAGCCTCCTCATCTACACTCTCAGCTGCGTGATGTATGCCTTGACTGCCATGGGATGGCTACTGACGTTGAGTAGACTACTTTCTGGGGGATTCATTGGAGTCAGCTTGACACTAGCACCGGCCTATTTCGGGCACACTAATGATGTGTATGTAATTGCTTTGAAAGAGTTGGGAAAGAAAAGAAAGGATACCGACATGCAGGTGAAGGACTTCCTGTTTGCTCTCCACTCACTTGGAATGGGTTTTGGATTCTTTATTGGAACTGGTGAGAGTGCACACGTTATACATATTGCCAGTATGTAGCCGCCTACCATATCTCACCATTCATCTTGCTCTATCCACAGGAGTGACTATGATTTTCTCCCGGTTTGACATCAGCCAGTTCAGGAGCATAGCATGGTTCAATACAGCAACTGGTTTGGCTTTTGTCGTACTACAGTTGGTGATGTTCCAACGAGAGAGCGGGTGCAGAAAGCCCCCACAGCTTGGTCAGCAATTTTATGACATGTGCAGACCTCACTAATTGCCCACCCAACTATATCGGTACCCATGATCACTGATGTCACCCACCGACAGCTGCATGTAAGCCATCTCTGCCCACTTGCTAATTTTAGTGTCATGATTGGCTGTAGCATGCTGTGTTAGTGTTCATAGATACACAGTCTCCTGATAACAGATGTGCTGTTTACATGTGGTTGTGTCAATGCCTATTGTAACAATTAACTCAATTTAATATGTGGGTTACGAATTCGTATAATATAATAAGTACTGGTCAAATCATTATAGCACCCTCTCATGTTGTTGGAACTATAGTGGATCGATTCCTTGGGTTTGTTTCTCTAGGGTGTGGTTCTTGGCTTTGCGTTTGCTTCAGGAGCCATTTCTAAGATCATCAGTCCTCTTTGGAGTGAGTAATAATTACATGATTATGCACGTCCAATTGTGAAGTGTGGTGTTATTTGTCCCAGATCTTACTAAGGTCACTATTATTTTATTTCTTTTGTGGATTTGGAAAGCAATTGCTAAGTTTTGAACCCACAAACAATAATTTAGCAATATGTACATGATGTCACATTAATTGGAGACGGCCATAAGCTAGCCACCTATGATCAGAGTGACCTGGGAAGGAGGCTAGTTTCACATTCATAGGCAGCTATATAGCTTTATAGTACGAATCATAGTCTATTGATGAGGTGAGAACAAGAGTTGAGGCATCATTCTGAAAATTTCTACATGTACCTGCTTCATTAGCCAGCAGACTGAGTGCGGTTGCCACTTGAATGGGCTCTGAGGATCGGTACTACAACAGCTCTGATAGTTAAAAGAAACGCTAAAATGCAAATCCAGAGCATGCCCAATTCGCTATAATGACTAGAGGTGTTCATGGAACACATACTGTCTACAGGCAGCTACAAATGACGTGATATCTCTGCCGATGCGCATCAAACACATCGTGTATGGCCATAGCCAAGGTGTGGGAGTGACCGCTTGCCGTATATACAACAACTTTCTGATTGTGAAGCTGAAGAGGAAATAGCTGGGAAAAAGAGTGAAGCAATAGTCATAACGTCTGTGAAGCATATAAATGGTGGCATGAGACTGTCAGCATGAAGTTCCCAAATTCAGTGCAGTACATTTCCTGTTCCTGATAGGACTCAATCACTAAGAGTAGGAGCCAGTGTTACGAAAAGACATGCCAATTTAGTGTGCCATTTGTGCTAAATGATCACATTGCACTGGCCTAGGAAAAGTAGGAAATAGGTGAAATACTGACAGCGAAACGAAGTGCCTTGACTTCATTCAGGTACACATAGAACAGTAATTGTTATTTTGCTATCTGCTAGTTCTTGACTCCCTTTCAGAGGTTATTGAGGGCAAGATATTCCAATCTTTTTTGACAGACAACAGACTGACAAAACCGATTGCTTAACCCCACTTTGCTCATGTACACGTGGGGTAATTAGTACCCACAAATAATAGTGACCTGAAGGTAGTCCTTGTATTGTGGCGCTGCAGCCCGAGCTGTTTATCAATTAGCATTTTGTGTATTGCTGTGACTATTTACAAACCTATGGGACTTGGTACTAGCTATATAGCTATGGCTAGGTAAAATGTGACCATGCAGGGACAGTTACTGCATTGACAAGAGCCTGTACGCTAGCTAGCTACATCCGATGATTATACATTTCCCCTGAATGATTATGAACACAATGTCATGTATGCATTCATGTACACGCACAGTGGATGCCGCATATGAGGGTACGAAGAAGCGCTCTTCCCTGCCCATGGCCATCATGCTGGGGATAAATCTGTTGCTCCTACTGGGATTTGTCGTACTGTACCCTCAACTGGGTAAGAGAGAGAGAGAAGACCGGAAAACTGAAGACAACCGTCATGAATTGGAGCAATGAATTGGAGCAATGAAGTGTAGTTACAGTGTACAATGACTCATTACCACTGTGTGCATGTGACTCATGTATACAAGTCAAGTGTACATGTACAGTACAAGCTTGCACAGTGCACACAATGACACGCTTCAGTACTAAATTTGCTTTCTAGAGCCTGCATGGCATGAAGTCTGCAACCATGTTACACACATACATAATTGTGCATTCGCTGCTTGTACAGTGGAGGTGGAGATTCACCAAATGCTTGTGCAGGAATCCCACAAGATACATGCAGTCACTGTCAATTAAGTTCCACTAAAGACCTATGGCATGCTATTATTCAACACAGCTCCTCAATTCTTAATTTTAGGTATATGAATTGAGCACTTCAAGTTAAGATTATATTCAGGGAGGTCTCCTGCTTTCTGACCAGAATCCAGACCATGCAGTAAGAACTTGGAACCAATTTCCTGGGGTATCGATTGCGAGGTCATGAAGCAATAGCTTATTATTTAGAACTGATGTTGATCCCTGGCCTTGTCGCTACCATGACAAATAGGCTGCATCTAGGCTGCATCTCATGGATTTCATCTGCAGTCGGCATAATAATAACTGCATGCGCAGATGCGAAGCTCATACATTGTATATAGCTACAAATCTTTCTACATTGTATATAGCTACAAATCTTTCTACATTGTATATAGCTACAAATCTTTCTACATTGTATATAGCTACAAATCTTTCTGTGGAAAATCTTGGTTGTGATATCGAAGGGGAAGTTTGGAAGGCAATGTATGCAGTCTTCCATTACCTTTGTAATCAACACTGTACAAATTAGTGACTTATAATGTTCTTGCTAACTCAATTATCACATTTTTGATTGAATATGCATATGATTATCATTATTGCTTTGGTAATACTGTTCTCATGACCATTCTAGTGACTGGGTAATTGGCAGGGACTTACTCTGATGATGTGAGACGACAGGGGCATACTCCTTGATTTGACCTAAGATGGTCCCACAATATATAGTATGTTGTCTATTACTCATGGGACCACTTTAAGTCATTCTCTGAACGCGACTGGGTAATTGGCAGGGACTTACTTTGATGATGTGAGACGACAGGGGCATACTCCTTAATGATTTGACTTAAGATGGTCCCACAATATATAGTATGTTGTCTATTAACTCATGGAACCATTTTAAGCCATTATCTGAACGCGAATGGGTAATTGGCAGGGACTTACTCTGATGATGTGAGACAACAGGGGCATACTCCTTAATGATTTGACTTAAGATGGTCCCACAATATATAGTATGTTGTCTATTACTCATGGGACCATTTTAAGTCATTATCTGAACGCGAATGGGTAATTGGCAGGGACTTACTCTGATAACGTGAGACGACAGGGGCTTACTCTTTCATGACTTGACTTAAAATGGTCCCATGAGTAATACTATGCATTGTATCCCTTCACAGCACCTTAAGTCAACCATAGTGACTTAAAATGCTCCCACGGGTGTCCCATGGTTTCTGGTGACTTAAATCAGTCCCATGAGACACCCATGGGAAGGGTGACTTAAATCAGTCCCATGGGTAACCCATGGGATTTTTTACACTTTTAAGTCAATTGCTGCACAACCGTCCTCATGAGATCCAGGATCCATTGTTAAATCTGCATTCAGTTGTCAGAGTGTAGTACGCACGTACCACTGAAGCGAGAGATAAACATATAGTTAGCTAAGAGCTAAGAGGTGGGGTCATAATTATGACGTTTGATGTAGCGGACTGGAATGGACTACTGGAATGGAATAGCTAACGGACATGACAGCGTGTATGAATATCTGTTGCACCGTGAGGTGTTTCCATCGTAGTGCAACCATCCTCTTTTACTCTCTGGTTGTTTGTATGTAGCTACCTTATTTTCTCATAATTCATTTCGTACAAGAGTTTTCAGTTTAATCTTTTTCTCACCCATTACATGCATAATAGCTACACCCATTACATGCATAATACACTGTACATGTACACTGTACAGTTGCGTTTGAACATTGTTTACAACGTTGTTTTTCTATCGTAGTCCTAATCTTGCGATGCCGTTTGGCCAACTGTTTTTTTAGACCTGGAAATTGGTCCGGCAGGGTACATGCTTAAAAGTATAGGTTACGGACATGCATGTGCATTGAGCACTGGCCCTGGCCCTAATATACCCTAACCCGTCACCCTACTTTCTGCTGAACAAATACTATTAGCAACTTCACAATTTTTTGAGCGATGCATAATTACCCCAATCCTATTTGGGAAATATTGATGCAGCTACATACACAATTCACATTTCAGCAAAAGGGTTGGCATCGAAATCAGTAGCTAGCTACTACTGATCATGACTGCTTAGACACGGCATATCTTTGACACTGTGGTGGTGGAGTTCTAGCCAACGCTCCATCCATCCACCGCAGGCCATGAAGCGAGGCAAGTGTAGCTATTGTGCCGGAGATTTGTCTACATCGTGAAGATTGCTCTCAGCACCATTAGCTAGCTAGCTACGTCATGGTCAGGAGAGGCAGTTAGAAGAGCCAGCATGACTCTCATGCTCATTCTCATGTGTCCTGTCATGGGTAGGAACAGTTTGTCAATGGCTGGTCAATCCCCTCCTTAGATAGCTAAAGGCTGGGCTAGCCATGATTTATTGTGCTGCTGTGCATGATCAGGCTGTCTGTTGTGTTTGCATAGCTACAAGTAACTGTATTGCAACATTTCCTTCACACTGTCTCTAACTTCAGTTAGCTACTGGTATTACACTTAATTCAGCATCGAACTTGTACCCTCATTCACAACTCTTTCTGTCTCTAGCTAGCTAATGTTGAACCAATAGAACTTTCAGGAAAGAGGACAAGTGTTGAAAACCTTCAGCAATTCTTATGCTCACCATGACCTTGATGAAGAATTCTAGTATAGTGACACCCTCTTGACCAATCAGACTGCAGTAATATCATTACGTGATTAATCCACACTAAACTGTGACCATACCCTTATATTCAAGGTCTCGAGGCTGCTCATTAAATATAGATTATAGCACTCTGGGCTTCACCTCATGCCCCCCAAAATAATCTACCCACTAATTCTGAGAATCTCTCTCACACACACACACACACACACACACACCACATGCTTAGCAGTGTAGTTATATAAGGCATGCATGCAGTTATATTGTTGATTGATGCAAACCTGATCATTAAAGTTGACCACATGTTGCTACCTGACTGAGGAAACTTTTTGCCAACACTGTTCGTATCAATTATGCATGCGGAATCCACTTCAGACCTACATTCTAGCAACAATAATGGTCAACTGACAAATTTGAATATAGATCTGCTCATAGCTAGCTAATTATTTAAGTGATATGCATTAGTGTCTCAAGTTATGCCAGTGCTGCAACACTAAGTATGCATGGACTTGCATCCCCACAAAGATTGCCAGATTGATTGAAAGCACACTTTTTGTCATCTCATTCTCAGGTCTGCAGTAGTCAAACAGCTATCCGGGGGTTGGCAAAGCCAGACATTATATGATACTAAATGCACACAGTCAGTGTTTGTTCCAGGCTAAATATAATGCACAGCCAAGCATGCTTTATCAATAATGGACAGTTTGGTTTGGTTAACTGCCTATCATCAATGTAGTTTTGCCATTCTAATCGTCCTTTGACCATTCACTGCATGTTAGTCATTTGAATGTGGACTTCTACTAACTAATTCAGCAAGGCTCCTGAATACCAATTTTATACACTACTCCGGTGTAATTTAATTGTTATTGTTACAATAATGCTTTACATCTGCAAAGCCGCAGAAAATGGTAAAATACGAGGGAATGTTTGCATTTGATCATGAGCAGTTCATACCATGATTTACAAGTGCAAAGCTTTGGTAAACTTCTGCACTCTACCATTGCAGCCTTTTCATTCACTCCTTACATTAGCTAGCTACTTCCAGTTCCAAGAATTGCAGCCAACATTAAAACACAGAATCCTTTCATTCAGTGCATATAGCTACACTGGTTTCATTCAGGTCATGCACTGAAATGTCATCCTTGCATGTAGCTAGAGTAATCTAAGTGGCTCCTACACTGAGGTGTCAGCCTTTGAAAATTGTGATATCACTCCAGTTACATAATATTAAATTTGTACACATACACAGGACAGTACCATAATATAAATGCATTTTTGAGCTGACAGATAAACGTGAAGTTGATGGGCCATCCTGAAATTCCTTTGCCGTGGAGATGTGCATCATTGACATCAAAGTATTGACTGCTGCATTTTTGTCACCTTGCAAATTTGCAACCGGTTTTATGGGGTTATACTATGGCTACTAAATACAGTGACAGCTGCTATTGGGCAAATTTAATACAAAGCACAATGTCAAGAGGACAGCAACAACTGAATTTGCTATGTACAAGGCTGTGAAGTTTACATAGAACATACGTAAGTACTCTATGGAGCAAAGGGCATTGTTCCTTCAAACAAAGATCCTCATCAGTAGCTGCAGCAACACTGAAAAATCTAGTAGCAAAGGAAACTTCTCAGCCCACAAGTGTAGCCACATCAATTAATGTTGTTGCAGTACTCCATGGAGTATTATATAATCTAGGAGTGGCTATATATATGACTCCAAACGTCATTCATTGACATTCCCTACGCTGTTATCACTGTAAAAATCCTGGGTAGATTTAAGCTAGATTCGGTTGCCTGAGTTGCAATTTTGTGAGTTGCCACACCAACAATACCTTTCTGGATCTGGTGCTGCTGCTCGAGATCTGCACGAACCCAGTACCAAATCAAAGGCAGGATCAAGGTCATGGGAAGAGTCATTGCTACCTACTTTGAGTTGAATAAACCATCCGTTTCTTGCAGTGTTGAGTCGTGATAACTGTTAGCTGCCTATCACTGGTCAGAAACTAGCAAGACAATGAGAATAGGTGCCATCAAGTTTGCGGTAGTACTAAGTTTTGCTGCATTCATTGTATCCTGCAAGGCCTAGGGTACATGCGAGAGCCAGGATGCAGATGTCCTGATTCTGGGTGAAGGCATGGCTGGGATAGCTGCAGCCAAAATCCTAGATCTCTGACAATGGAGTGACCAACTTTGTCATCCTGGAAGCAAGGGATGAGATTGGAGGGAGAATGAGGGCAGCAGACTTTGCAGGAGTCAAGATCGAACTGGGTGCAAACTGGATCCAAGGAGCGGACCCATCAGGATCAGGACGGTACAAAGTCAATCCACTCTGGGCTCTCAAGCAGCAGTGTGGCCTGCAGGGTGTGTTTAGTGATTACAACTCTTTGGTGATGTACAACAGCGAAGGAGTAAATGTCACAGGAGAACTGCCTTGGAGTGAAATAAACACTGCTCTTCAGAAAATGTCGAATCTGAGCAAGCAGAGGCAGGAGGAAGGAAAGGATGATATATCCATTAGGGAGGCACTGGTTATAAGCAATTGGAAGCCCACAACTCCTGAGGATAACTTTGTTGATTGGTTTAATTAAGTCTGATTGGTGTGATGCCATCCCACCTGAAAAGTTGTCTCTCTTTGCTTCAGAGACTGGTGAAATGACGAATGAGGTATTTGGGGAGGGTCTTTTCTTTGTTACTGACCAGCGTGGATTTGCATTCATAGTGCGGTGCTTGGCTGATGAATTTCTCCAAGAAGGAGACAATCGCCTTTATTTCGACGCTACTGTCAGCGCTATTGAGTACACTGTTGATTGTGTGTGTGCCACTACCACTGAAAATGGACAGCAAACAAGGTACTGTTCATCATATGGCATACTGACCTTCAGCCTTGGTGTGCTGCAGCATGGTGTAATATGATCTCCACCTCTTTCACAAGAGAAGTTGGATACTATCAACATGTTCGACTTTGTTCTGTTCCAGAAAGTCTTTGTCGAGTTCAATGCAACCTGTTGGGACTCTGATGTAGCTACAGTTTTTTGGCCGTGCTGTCAATGATCGTGAGAATTATACATTGTTTCAACCTCTTGGACTGTACTTCAATCAGCAATCAAATGCACTTTTCGCCACTCTTACAGGTGAACAGGATTTCAAGTTCAAGCACAGCCCATTGAGCTTACAGAGAAGCAGATTCGACAAGCCAGCGCTCTAGAAAGTGCCTATGGTGATTTTCAGGCTGAATTAGTCGATGGGGTACGATCTTCCACTCCTACGTGTCCGGAGTAGAGAATGCTCCACCCACATCCTGTATACGTACCCAGCGCTGGAGCCGAGTGATGCACCATCAGAAGTCTGGTAGGCACTACAGCTGGAAGGGAATAGAAATACAGAGAAGGACGATGTGAAATGTTGGCCTGATAAAATCTGGGATGCAAAACGCATTGAATATATATACAACAGGTAGGGAAAGGATAGTCACATGTCAACTCACACCGTCTCCAGGGTACGATCTTCCACTCCTACGTCTCCGGAGTAGAGATTGCTCCACCCACATCCTGTATACGTACCCAGCGCTGGAGCCGAGTGAAGCGCCATCAGAAGTCTGGTAGGCACTACAGCTGGAAGGGAATAGAAATACAGAGAAAAACGATGTGAAATGTTGGCCTGATAAAATCTGGGATGCGAAACGCATTGAATATAATATACACAACGGGTAGGGAAAGGATAGTCACATGTCAATTAACTCACACCGTCTCAAGGGTACGATTTTCCACTCCTACGTGTCCGGAGTAGAGAATGCTCCACCCACATCCTGTATACGTACCCTGCGCTGGAGCCGAGTGATGCGCCATCAGAAGTCTGCTAGTCACTACAGCTGGAAGGGATTAGAAATACAGAGAAGGACGATGTGAAATGTTGGTCTGATAAAATCTGGAATGCGAAACGCATTGAATATATAATATTATACAACAGGTAGGGATAGGATAGTCACATGTCAACTCACACCGTCTCCAGGGTACAATCTTCCACTCCTACGTGTCCGGAGCAGAGAATGCTCCACCCACATACTGTATACGTACCCAGCGCTGCAGCCGAGTGATGCGCCATCAGAAGTCTGGTAGGCACTACAGCTGGAAGGGATTAGAAATACAGAGAAGGACGATGTGAAATGTTGGCCTGATAAAATCTGGAATGCGAAACGCATTGAATATATAATATTATACAACAGGTAGGGATAGGATAGTCACATGTCAACTCACACCGTCTCCAGGGTACGATCTTCCACTCCTACGTGTCCGGAGTAGAGAATGTTCCACCCACATCCTGTATACGTACCCAACGCTGCAGCCGAGTTATGCGCCATCAGAAGTCTGGTAGGCACTACAGCTGGAAGGGATTAGAAATACAGAGAAGGACGATGTGAAATGTTGGCCTGATAAAATCTGGGATGCGAAACGCATTGAATATATACACAACGGGTAGGGAAAGGATAGTCACATGTTAACTCACACCGTCTCCAGGGTACGATCTTCCACTCCTACGTGTCCGGAGTAGAGAATGCTCCACCCACATCCTGTATACGTACCCAGCGCTGGAGCCGAGTGATGAGCCATCAGAAGTCTGCTAGGCACTACAGCTGGGAGGGAATAGAAATACAGAGAAGGACGATGTGAAATGTTGGCCTGATAAAATCTGGAATGCAAAACACATTGAATATATAATATTATACAACAGGTAGGGATAGGATAGTCACATGTCAACTCACACAGTCTCCAGGGTACGATCTTCCACTCCTACGTGTCCGGAGTAGAGAATGCTCCACCCACATCCTGTATACGTACCCAACGCTGCAGCCGAGTTATGCGCCATCAGAAGTCTGGTAGGCACTACAGCTGGAAGGGACTAGAAATACAGAGAAGGACGATGTGAAATGTTGGCCTGATAAAATCTGGGATGCGAAACGCATTGAATATATACACAACAGGTAGGGAAACGATAGTCACATGTCAACTCACACCGTCTCCAGGGTACGATCTTCCACTCCTACGTGTCCGGAGTAGAGAATGCTCCACCCACATCCTGTACACGTACCCAACGCTGCAGCCGAGTTATGCGCCATCAGAAGTCTGGTAGGCACTACAGCTGGAAGGGACTAGAAATACAGAGAAGGACGATGTGAAATGTTGGCCTGATAAAATCTGGGATGCGAAACGCATTGAATATATACACAACAGGTAGGGAAAGGATAGTCACATGTCAACTCACACCGTCTGCAGGGTACGATCTTCCACTCCAACGTGTCCGGAGTAGAGAATGCTCCACCCACATCCTGTATACGTACCCAGCGCTGGAGCCAAGTGATGCGCCATCAGAAGTCTGGTAGGCACTACAGCTGGAAGGGAATAGAAATACAGAGAAGGACGATGTGAAATGTTGGCCTTATAAAATCTGGGATGCGAAACGCATTGAATATATACACAATAGGTAGGGAAAGGATAGTCACATGTCAATTCACACCGTCTCCAGGGTACGATCTTCCACTCCTACGTGTCCGAGTAGAGAATGCTCCACCCACATCCTGTATACGTACCCAGCGCTGCAGCCGAGTGATGCGCCATCAGAAGTCTGGTAGGCAATACAGCTGGAAGGGAATAGAAATACAGAGAAGGACGATGTGAAATGTTGGCCTGATAAAATCTGGGATGCGAAACGCATTGAATATATACACAACAGGTAGGGAAAGGATAGTCACATGTCAACTCACACCGTCTCCAGGGTACGATCTTCCACTCCTACGTGTCTGGAGTAGAGAATGCTCCACCCACATCCAGTATACGTACCCAGCGCTGGAGCCGAGTGATGCGCCATCAGAAGTCTGGTAGGCACTACAGCTGGAAGGGAATAGAAATACAGAGAAGGACGATGTGAAATGTTGGCCTGATAAAATCTGGGATGCGAAACGCATTGAATATATACACAACAGGTAGGGAAAGGATAGTCACATGTCAACTCACACCGCCTCCAGGGTACGATCTTCCACTCCTACGTGTCCGGAGTAGAGAATGCTCCACCCACATCCTGCATACGTACCCAGCGCTGCAGCCGAGTGATGCGCCATCAGAAGTCTGGTAGGCACTACAGCTGGAAGGGACTAGAAATACAGAGAAGGACGATGTGAAATGTTGGCCTGATAAAATCTGGGATGCGAAACGCATTCAATATATACACAACAGGTAGGGAAAGGATAGTCACATGTCAACTCACACCGTCTCCAGGGTACGATCTTCCACTCCTACGTGTCCGGAGTAGAGAATGCTCCACCCACATCCTGTATATGTACCCAGCGCTGCAGCCGAGTGATGCGCCATCAGAAGTCTGGTAGGCACTACAGCTGGAAGGGAATAGAAATACAGAGAAGGACGATGTGAAATGTTGGCCTGATAAAATCTGGGATGCGAAACGCATTGAATATATACACAACAGGTAGGGAAAGGATAGTCACATGTCAATTCACACCGTCTCCAGGGTACGATCTTCCACTCCTACGTGTCCGAGTAGAGAATGCTCCACCCACATCCTGTATACGTACCCAGCGCTGCAGCCGAGTGATGCGCCATCAGAAGTCTGGTAGGCAATACAGCTGGAAGGGAATAGAAATACAGAGAAGGACGATGTGAAATGTTGGCCTGATAAAATCTGGGATGCGAAACGCATTGAATATATACACAACAGGTAGGGAAAGGATAGTCACATGTCAACTCACACCGTCTCCAGGGTACGATCTTCCACTCCTACGTGTCTGGAGTAGAGAATGCTCCACCCACATCCAGTATACGTACCCAGCGCTGGAGCCGAGTGATGCGCCATCAGAAGTCTGGTAGGCACTACAGCTGGAAGGGAATAGAAATACAGAGAAGGACGATGTGAAATGTTGGCCTGATAAAATCTGGGATGCGAAACGCATTGAATATATACACAACAGGTAGGGAAAGGATAGTCACATGTCAACTCACACCGCCTCCAGGGTACGATCTTCCACTCCTACGTGTCCGGAGTAGAGAATGCTCCACCCACATCCTGCATACGTACCCAGCGCTGCAGCCGAGTGATGCGCCATCAGAAGTCTGGTAGGCACTACAGCTGGAAGGGACTAGAAATACAGAGAAGGACGATGTGAAATGTTGGCCTGATAAAATCTGGGATGCGAAACGCATTCAATATATACACAACAGGTAGGGAAAGGATAGTCACATGTCAACTCACACCGTCTCCAGGGTACGATCTTCCACTCCTACGTGTCCGGAGTAGAGAATGCTCCACCCACATCCTGTATATGTACCCAGCGCTGCAGCCGAGTGATGCGCCATCAGAAGTCTGGTAGGCACTACAGCTGGAAGGGAATAGAAATACAGAGAAGGACGATGTGAAATGTTGGCCTGATAAAATCTGGGATGCGAAACGCATTGAATATATACACAACAGGTAGGGAAAGGATAGTCACATGTCAACTCACACCGTCACCAGGGTACGATCTTCCACTCCTACGTGTCCGGAGTAGAGAATGCTCCACCCACATCCTGTATACGTACCCAGCGCTGCAGCCGAGTGATGCGCCATCAGAAGTCTGGTAGGCACTACAGCTGGAAGGGAATAGAAATACCGAGAAGGACGATGTGAAATGTTGGCCTGATAAAATCTGGGATGCGAAACGCATTGAATATATACACAACAGGTAGGGAAAGGATAGTCACATGTCAACTCACACCGTCTCCAGGGTACGATCTTCCACTCCTACGTGTCAGGAGTAGAGAATGCTCCACCCACATCCAAAAGTAGAGAATGCTCCACCCAGCGCTGCAGCCGAGTGATGCGCCATCAGAAGTCTGGTAGGCACTACAGCTGGAAGGGAATAGAAATACAGAGAAGGACGATGTGAAATGTTGGTCTGATAAAATCTTGGATGCGAAACGCATTGAATATATACACAACAGGTAGGGAAAGGATAGTCACAGTTAACTCACACCGTCTCCAGGGTACGATCTTCCACACCTACGTGTCCGGAGGAGAGAATGCTCAACCCACATCCTGTATACGTACCCAGCACTGGAGCCGAGTGATGCGCAATCAGAAGTCTGCTAGGCACTACAGCTGGAAGGGAATAGAAATACAGAGAAGGACGATGTGAAATGTTGGTCTGATAAAATCTGGGATGCGAAATGCATTGAATATATAGACAACAGGTAGGGAAAGGATAGTCACATGTCAACTCATACCGTCTCCAGGGTACGATCTTCCACTCCTACGTGTCCGGAGTAGAGAATGCTCCACCCACATCCTGTATACGTACCCAGCACTGCAGCCGAGTGATGCGCCATCAGAAGTCTGGTAGGCACTACAGCTGGAAGGGACTAGAAATACAGAGAAGGACGATGTGAAATGTTGGCCTGATAAAATCTGGGATGCGAAATGCATTGAATATATACACAACAGGTAGGGAAAGGATAGTCACATGTCAACTCACACCGTCTCCAGGGTACGATCTTCCACTCCTACGTGTCCGGAGTAGAGAATGCTCCACCCACATCCTGTATACGTACCCAGCGCTGCAGCCGAGTGATGCACCATCAGAAGTCTGGTAGGCACTACAGCTGGAAGGGAATAGAAATACAGAGAAGGACGATGTGAAATGTTGGCCTGATAAAATCTGGGATGCAAAACGCATTGAATATATACACAACAGGTAGGGAAAGGATAGTCACATGTCAACTCACACCGTCTCCAGGGTACGATCTTCCATTCCTACGTGTCCGGAGTAGAGAATGCTCCACCCACACCCTGTATACGTACCCAGCGCTGCAGCCGAGTGATGCGCCATCAGAAGTCTGGTAGGCACTACAGCTGGAAGGGAATAGAAATACAGAGAAGGACGATGTGAAATGTTGGCCAGATAAAATCTGGGATGCGAAACGCATTGAATACATACACAACAGGTAGGGAAAGGATAGTCACATGTCAACTCATACCGTCTCCAGGGTACCATCTTCCACTCCTACGTGTCCGGACTAGAGAATGCTCCACCCACATCCTGTATACGTACCCAGCTCTGCAGCCGAGTGATGCGCCATCAGAAGTCTGGTAGGCACTACAGCTGGAAGGGAATAGAAATACAGAGAAGGACGATGTGAAATGTTGGCCTGATAAAATCTGGGATGCGAACCGCATTGAATATATACACAACAGGTAGGGAAAGGATAGTCACAGTCAACTCACACCGTCTCCAGGGTACGATCTTCCACTCCCACGTGTCCGGAGTAGAGAATGCTCCACCCACACCCTGTATACGTACCCAGCGCTGCAGCCGAGTGATGCGCCATCAGAAGTCTGGTAGGCACTACAGCTGGAAGGGAATAGAAATACAGAGAAGGACGATGTGAAATGTTGGCCTGCTAAAATCTGGGATGCGAAACGCATTGAATATATACACAACAGGTAGGGAAAGGATAGTCACAGTCAACTCAAACCGTCTCCAGGGTACGATCTTCCACTCCTACGTGTCCGGAGTAGAGAATGCTCCACCCACATCCTGTATGCGTACCCAGCACTGGAGCCGAGTGATGCGCAATCAGAAGTCTGCTAGGCACTACAGCTGGAAGGGAATAGAAATACAGAGAAGGACGATGTGAAATGTTGGCCTGATAAAATCTGGGATGCGAAACGCATTGAATATATACACAACAGGCAGGGAAAGGATAGTCACATGTCAACTCACACCGTCTCCAGGGTACGATCTTCTACTCCTACGTGTCCGGAGTAGAGAATGCTCCACCCACATCCTGTATACGTACCCAGCGCTGGAGCCGAGTGATGCACCATCAGAAGTCTAGTAGGCACTCATCAGCAGTCTGGTAGGCACTACAGCTGGAAGGGAATAGAAATACAGAGAAGGACGATGTGAAATGTAGGCCTGCTAAAATCTGGGATGCGAAACGCATTGAATATATACACAACAGGTAGGGAAAGGATAGTCACAGTCAACTCAAACCGTCTCCAGGGTACGATCTTCCACTCCTACGTGTCCGGAGTAGAGAATGCTCCACCAACATCCTGTATACGTACCCAGCACTGCAGCCGAGTGATGCGCCATCAGAAGTCTGGTAGGCAATACAGCTGAAGGGAATAGAAATACAGAGAAGGACGATGTGAAATGTTGGCCTGATAAAATCTGGGATGCGAAACGCATTGAATATATACACAACAGGTAGGGAAAGGATAGTCACATGTCAACTCACACCGTCTCCAGAGTACGATCTTCCACTCCTACGTGTCCGGAGTAGAGAATGCTCCACCCACATCCTGTATACGTACAGTACCCAGCACTGGAGCCGAGTGATGCGCAATCAGAAGTCTGCAAGGCACTACAGCTGGAAGGGAATAGAAATACAGAGAAGGACGATGTGAAATGTTGGCCTGATAAAATATGGGATGCGAAACGCATTGAATATATACACAACAGGCAGGGAAAGGATAGTCACATGTCAACTCACACCGTCTCCAGGGTACGATCTTCTACTCCTACGTGTCCGGAGTAGAGAATGCTCCACCCACATCCTGTATACGTACCCAGCGTTGGAGCCGAGTGATGCACCATCAGAAGTCTAGTAGGCACTCATCAGCAGTCTGGTAGGCACTACAGCTGGAAGGGAATAGAAATACAGAGAAGGACGATGTGAAATGTAGGCCTGCTAAAATCTGGGATGCGAAACGCATTGAATATATACACAACAGGTAGGGAAAGGATAGTCACAGTCAACTCAAACCGTCTCCAGGGTACGATCTTCCACTCCTACGTGTCCGGAGTAGAGAATGCTCCACCAACATCCTGTATACGTACCCAGCACTGCAGCCGAGTGATGCGCCATCAGAAGTCTGGTAGGCACTACAGCTGAAGGGAATAGAAATACAGAGAAGGACGATGTGAAATGTTGGCCTGATAAAATCTGTGATGCGAAACGCATTGAATATATACACAACAGGTAGGGAAAGGATAGTCACATGTCAACTCACACCGTCTCCAGGGTACTATCTTCCACTCCTACGTGTCCGGAGTAGAGAATGCTCCACCCACATCCTGTATACGTACAGTACCCAGCACTGGAGCCGAGTGATGCGCAATCAGAAGTCTGGTAGGCACTACAGCTGGAAGGGAATAGAAATACAGAGAAGGACGATGTGAAATGTTGGCCTGATAAAATCTGGGATGCGAACCGCATTGAATATATACACAACAGGTAGGGAAAGGATAGTCACAGTCAACTCACACCGTCTCCAGGGTACGATCTTCCACTCCCACGTGTCCGGAGTAGAGAATGCTCCACCCACACCCTGTATACGTACCCAGCGCTGCAGCCGAGTGATGCGCCATCAGAAGTCTGGTAGGCACTACAGCTGGAAGGGAATAGAAATACAGAGAAGGACGATGTGAAATGTTGGCCTGCTAAAATCTGGGATGCGAAACGCATTGAATATATACACAACAGGTAGGGAAAGGATAGTCACAGTCAACTCAAACCGTCTCCAGGGTACGATCTTCCACTCCTACGTGTCCGGAGTAGAGAATGCTCCACCCACATCCTGTATACGTACAGTACCCAGCACTGGAGCCGAGTGATGCGCAATCAGAAGTCTGGTAGGCACTACAGCTGGAAGGGAATAGAAATACAGAGAAGGACGATGTGAAATGTTGGCCTGATAAAATCTGGGATGCGAACCGCATTGAATATATACACAACAGGTAGGGAAAGGATAGTCACAGTCAACTCACACCGTCTCCAGGGTACGATCTTCCACTCCCACGTGTCCGGAGTAGAGAATGCTCCACCCACACCCTGTATACGTACCCAGCGCTGCAGCCGAGTGATGCGCCATCAGAAGTCTGGTAGGCACTACAGCTGGAAGGGAATAGAAATACAGAGAAGGACGATGTGAAATGTTGGCCTGCTAAAATCTGGGATGCGAAACGCATTGAATATATACACAACAGGTAGGGAAAGGATAGTCACAGTCAACTCAAACCGTCTCCAGGGTACGATCTTCCACTCCTACGTGTCCGGAGTAGAGAATGCTCCACCCACATCCTGTATGCGTACCCAGCACTGGAGCCGAGTGATGCGCAATCAGAAGTCTGCTAGGCACTACAGCTGGAAGGGAATAGACATACAGAGAAGGACGATGTGAAATGTTGGTCTGATAAAATCTGGGATGCGAAATGCATTGAATATATATAAAACAGGTAGGGAAAGGATAGTCACATGTCAACTGACACCGTCTCAAGGGTACGATATTCCACTCCTACGTCTCCGGAGTAGAGAATGCTCCACCCACATCCTGTATACGTACCCAGCGCTGGAGCCGAGTGATGTACCATCAGAAGTCTGGTAGGCACTCATCAGAAGTCTGGTAGGCACTACAGCTGGAAGGGAATAGAAATACAGAGAAGGAAGATGTGAAATGTTGGCCTGATAAAATCTGGGATGCGAAACGCATTGAATATATACACAATAGGTAGGGAAAGGATAGTCACAAGTCAACTCACACCGTCTCCAGGGTACCATCTTCCACTCCTACGTGTCCAAAGTAGAGAATGCTCCACCAACATCCCGTATACGTACCCAGCACTGCAGCCGAGTGATGCGCCATCAGAAGTCTGGTAGGCACTACAGCTGAAGGGAATAGAAATACAGAGAAGGACGATGTGAAATGTTGGCCTGATAAAATCTGGGATGCGAAACGCATTGAATATATACACAACAGGTAGGTAAAGGATAGTCACATGTCAACTCACACCGTCTCCAGGGTACGATCTTCCACTCCTACGTGTCCGGAGAAGAGAATGCTACACCCACATCTTGTATACGTACAGTACCCAGCACTGGAGCCGAGTGATGCGCAATCAGAAGTCTGCTAGGCACTACAGCTGGAAGGGAATAGAAATACAGAGAAGGACGATGTGAAATGTTGGCCTGATAAAATCTGGGATGCGAACCGCATTGAATATATACACAACAGGAAGGGAAAGGATAGTCACAGTCAACTCACACCGTCTCCAGGGTACGATCTTCCACTCCTACGTGTCCGGAGTAAAGAATGCTCCACCCACACCCTGCATACGTACCCAGCGCTGCAGCCGAGTGATACGCCATCAGAAGTCTGGTAGGCACTACAGCTGGAAGGGAATAGAAATACAGAGAAGAACGATGTGAAATGTTGGCCTGCTAAAATCTGGGATGCGAAACGCATTGAATATATACACAACAGGTAGGGAAAGGTTAGTCACAGTCAACTCAAACCGTCTCCAGGGTACGATCTTCCACTCCTACGTGTCCAGAGTAGAGAATGCTCCACCAACATCCTGTATACGTACCCAGCACTGCAGCCGAGTGATGCGCCATCAGAAGTCTGGTAGGCACTACAGCTGAAGGGAATAGAAATACAGAGAAGGACGATGTGAAATGTTGGCCAGATAAAATCTGGGATGCGAAACGCATTGAATACATACACAACAGGTAGGGAAAGGATAGTCACATGTCAACTCATACCGTCTCCAGGGTACCATCTTCCACTCCTACGTGTCCGGACTAGAGAATGCTCCACCCACATCCTGTATACGTACCCAGCTCTGCAGCCGAGTGATGCGCCATCAGAAGTCTGGTAGGCACTACAGCTGGAAGGGAATAGAAATACAGAGAAGGACGATGTGAAATGTTGGCCTGATAAAATCTGGGATGCGAACCGCATTGAATATATACACAACAGGTAGGGAAAGGATAGTCACAGTCAACTCACACCGTCTCCAGGGTACGATCTTCCACTCCCACGTGTCCGGAGTAGAGAATGCTCCACCCACACCCTGTATACGTACCCAGCGCTGCAGCCGAGTGATGCGCCATCAGAAGTCTGGTAGGCACTACAGCTGGAAGGGAATAGAAATACAGAGAAGGACGATGTGAAATGTTGGCCTGCTAAAATCTGGGATGCGAAACGCATTGAATATATACACAACAGGTAGGGAAAGGATAGTCACAGTCAACTCAAACCGTCTCCAGGGTACGATCTTCCACTCCTACGTGTCCGGAGTAGAGAATGCTCCACCCACATCCTGTATGCGTACCCAGCACTGGAGCCGAGTGATGCGCAATCAGAAGTCTGCTAGGCACTACAGCTGGAAGGGAATAGACATACAGAGAAGGACGATGTGAAATGTTGGTCTGATAAAATCTGGGATGCGAAATGCATTGAATATATATAAAACAGGTAGGGAAAGGATAGTCACATGTCAACTGACACCGTCTCAAGGGTACGATATTCCACTCCTACGTCTCCGGAGTAGATAATGCTCCACCCACATCCTGTATACGTACCCAGCGCTGGAGCCGAGTGATGTACCATCAGAAGTCTGGTAGGCACTCATCAGAAGTCTGGTAGGCACTACAGCTGGAAGGGAATAGAAATACAGAGAAGGAAGATGTGAAATGTTGGCCTGATAAAATCTGGGATGCGAAACGCATTGAATATATACACAATAGGTAGGGAAAGGATAGTCACAAGTCAACTCACACCGTCTCCAGGGTACCATCTTCCACTCCTACGTGTCCGGAGTAGAGAATGCTCCACCCACATCCTGTATGCGTACCCAGCACTGGAGCCGAGTGATGCGCAATCAGAAGTCTGCTAGGCACTACAGCTGGAAGGGAATAGACATACAGAGAAGGACGATGTGAAATGTTGGTCTGATAAAATCTGGGATGCGAAATGCATTGAATATATATAAAACAGGTAGGGAAAGGATAGTCACATGTCAACTGACACCGTCTCAAGGGTACGATATTCCACTCCTACGTCTCCGGAGTAGATAATGCTCCACCCACATCCTGTATACGTACCCAGCGCTGGAGCCGAGTGATGTACCATCAGAAGTCTGGTAGGCACTCATCAGAAGTCTGGTAGGCACTACAGCTGGAAGGGAATAGAAATACAGAGAAGGAAGATGTGAAATGTTGGCCTGATAAAATCTGGGATGCGAAACGCATTGAATATATACACAATAGGTAGGGAAAGGATAGTCACAAGTCAACTCACACCGTCTCCAGGGTACCATCTTCCACTCCTACGTGTCCAAAGTAGAGAATGCTCCACCAACATCCCGTATACGTACCCAGCACTGCAGCCGAGTGATGCGCCATCAGAAGTCTGGTAGGCACTACAGCTGAAGGGAATAGAAATACAGAGAAGGACGATGTGAAATGTTGGCCTGATAAAATCTGGGATGCGAAACGCATTGAATATATACACAACAGGTAGGTAAAGGATAGTCACATGTCAACTCACACCGTCTCCAGGGTACGATCTTCCACTCCTACGTGTCCGGAGAAGAGAATGCTACACCCACATCTTGTATACGTACAGTACCCAGCACTGGAGCCGAGTGATGCGCAATCAGAAGTCTGCTAGGCACTACAGCTGGAAGGGAATAGAAATACAGAGAAGGACGATGTGAAATGTTGGCCTGATAAAATCTGGGATGCGAACCGCATTGAATATATACACAACAGGAAGGGAAAGGATAGTCACAGTCAACTCACACCGTCTCCAGGGTACGATCTTCCACTCCTACGTGTCCGGAGTAAAGAATGCTCCACCCACACCCTGCATACGTACCCAGCGCTGCAGCCGAGTGATACGCCATCAGAAGTCTGGTAGGCACTACAGCTGGAAGGGAATAGAAATACAGAGAAGAACGATGTGAAATGTTGGCCTGCTAAAATCTGGGATGCGAAACGCATTGAATATATACACAACAGGTAGGGAAAGGTTAGTCACAGTCAACTCAAACCGTCTCCAGGGTACGATCTTCCACTCCTACGTGTCCGGAGTAGAGAATGCTCCACCAACATCCTGTATACGTACCCAGCACTGCAGCCGAGTGATGCGCCATCAGAAGTCTGGTAGGCACTACAGCTGAAGGGAATAGAAATACAGAGAAGGACGATGTGAAATGTTGGCCAGATAAAATCTGGGATGCGAAACGCATTGAATACATACACAACAGGTAGGGAAAGGATAGTCACATGTCAACTCATACCGTCTCCAGGGTACCATCTTCCACTCCTACGTGTCCGGACTAGAGAATGCTCCACCCACATCCTGTATACGTACCCAGCTCTGCAGCCGAGTGATGCGCCATCAGAAGTCTGGTAGGCACTACAGCTGGAAGGGAATAGAAATACAGAGAAGGACGATGTGAAATGTTGGCCTGATAAAATCTGGGATGCGAACCGCATTGAATATATACACAACAGGTAGGGAAAGGATAGTCACAGTCAACTCACACCGTCTCCAGGGTACGATCTTCCACTCCCACGTGTCCGGAGTAGAGAATGCTCCACCCACACCCTGTATACGTACCCAGCGCTGCAGCCGAGTGATGCGCCATCAGAAGTCTGGTAGGCACTACAGCTGGAAGGGAATAGAAATACAGAGAAGGACGATGTGAAATGTTGGCCTGCTAAAATCTGGGATGCGAAACGCATTGAATATATACACAACAGGTAGGGAAAGGATAGTCACAGTCAACTCAAACCGTCTCCAGGGTACGATCTTCCACTCCTACGTGTCCGGAGTAGAGAATGCTCCACCCACATCCTGTATGCGTACCCAGCACTGGAGCCGAGTGATGCGCAATCAGAAGTCTGCTAGGCACTACAGCTGGAAGGGAATAGACATACAGAAAAGGACGATGTGAAATGTTGGTCTGATAAAATCTGGGATGCGAAATGCATTGAATATATATAAAACAGGTAGGGAAAGGATAGTCACATGTCAACTGACACCGTCTCAAGGGTACGATATTCCACTCCTACGTCTCCGGAGTAGATAATGCTCCACCCACATCCTGTATACGTACCCAGCGCTGGAGCCGAGTGATGTACCATCAGAAGTCTGGTAGGCACTCATCAGAAGTCTGGTAGGCACTACAGCTGGAAGGGAATAGAAATACAGAGAAGAACGATGTGAAATGTTGGCCTGCTAAAATCTGGGATGCGAAACGCATTGAATATATACACAACAGGTAGGGAAAGGTTAGTCACAGTCAACTCAAACCGTCTCCAGGGTACGATCTTCCACTCCTACGTGTCCGGAGTAGAGAATGCTCCACCAACATCCTGTATACGTACCCAGCACTGCAGCCGAGTGATGCGCCATCAGAAGTCTGGTAGGCACTACAGCTGAAGGGAATAGAAATACAGAGAAGGACGATGTGAAATGTTGGCCTGATAAAATCTGGGATGCGAAACGCATTGAATATATACACAACAGGTAGGGAAAGGATAGTCACATGTCAACTCACACCGTCTCCAGGGTACGATCTTCCACTCCTACGTGTCCGGAGTAGAGAATGCTCCACCCACATCCTGTATACGTACCCAGCACTGCAGCCGAGCGATGCGCCATCAGAAGTCTGGTAGGCACTACAGCTGAAGGGAATAGAAATACAGAGAAGGACGATGTGAAATGTTGGCCTGATAAAATCTGGGATGCGAAACGCATTGAATATATACACAACAGGCAGGGAAAGGATAGTCACATGTCAACTCACACCGTCTCCAGGGTACGATCTTCTACTCCTACGTGTCCGGAGTAGAGAATGCTCCACCCACATCCTGTATACGTACCCAGCGCTGGAGCCGAGTGATGCACCATCAGAAGTCTAGTAGGCACTCATCAGCAGTCTGGTAGGCACTACAGCTGGAAGGGAATAGAAATACAGAGAAGGACGATGTGAAATGTAGGCCTGCTAAAATCTGTGATGCGAAACGCATTGAATATATACACAACAGGTAGGGAAAGGATAGTCACAGTAAACTCAAACCGTCTCCAGGGTACGATCTTCCACTCCTACGTGTCCGGAGTAGAGAATGCTCCACCAACATCCTGTATACGTACCCAGCACTGCAGCCGAGTGATGCGCCATCAGAAGTCTGGTAGGCACTACAGCTGAAGGGAATAGAAATACAGAGAAGGACGATGTGAAATGTTGGCCTGATAAAATCTGGGATGCGAAACGCATTGAATATATACACAACAGGTAGGGAAAGGATAGTCACATGTCAACTCACACCGTCTCCAGAGTACGATCTTCCACTCCTACGTGTCCGGAGTAGAGAATGCTCCACCCACATCCTGTATACGTACAGTACCCAGCACTGGAGCCGAGTGATGCGCAATCAGAAGTCTGCAAGGCACTACAGCTGGAAGGGAATAGAAATACAGAGAAGGACGATGTGAAATGTTGGCCTGATAAAATCTGGGATGCGAAACGCATTGAATATATACACAACAGGCAGGGAAAGGATAGTCACATGTCAACTCACACCGTCTCCAGGGTACGATCTTCTACTCCTACGTGTCCGGAGTAGAGAATGCTCCACCCACATCCTGTATACGTACCCAGCGTTGGAGCCGAGTGATGCACCATCAGAAGTCTAGTAGGCACTCATCAGCAGTCTGGTAGGCACTACAGCTGGAAGGGAATAGAAATACAGAGAAGGACGATGTGAAATGTAGGCCTGCTAAAATCTGGGATGCGAAACGCATTGAATATATACACAACAGGTAGGGAAAGGATAGTCACAGTCAACTCAAACCGTCTCCAGGGTACGATCTTCCACTCCTACGTGTCCGGAGTAGAGAATGCTCCACCAACATCCTGTATACGTACCCAGCACTGCAGCCGAGTGATGCGCCATCAGAAGTCTGGTAGGCACTACAGCTGAAGGGAATAGAAATACAGAGAAGGACGATGTGAAATGTTGGCCTGATAAAATCTGTGATGCGAAACGCATTGAATATATACACAACAGGTAGGGAAAGGATAGTCACATGTCAACTCACACCGTCTCCAGGGTACTATCTTCCACTCCTACGTGTCCGGAGTAGAGAATGCTCCACCCACATCCTGTATACGTACAGTACCCAGCACTGGAGCCGAGTGATGCGCAATCAGAAGTCTGCAAGGCACTACAGCTGGAAGGGAATAGAAATACAGAGAAGGACGATGTGAAATGTTGGCCTGATAAAATCTGGGATGCGAAACGCATTGAATAAATACACAACAGGTAGGGAAAGGATAGTCACATGTCAACTCACACCGTCTCCAGGGTACGATCTTCCATTCCTACGTGTCCGGAGTAGAGAATGCTCCACCCACACCCTGTATACGTACCCAGCGCTGCAGCCGAGTGATGCGCCATCAGAAGTCTGGTAGGCACTACAGCTGGAAGGGAATAGAAATACAGAGAAGGACGATGTGAAATGTTGGCCAGATAAAATCTGGGATGCGAAACGCATTGAATACATACACAACAGGTAGGGAAAGGATAGTCACATGTCAACTCATACCGTCTCCAGGGTACCATCTTCCACTCCTACGTGTCCGGACTAGAGAATGCTCCACCCACATCCTGTATACGTACCCAGCTCTGCAGCCGAGTGATGCGCCATCAGAAGTCTGGTAGGCACTACAGCTGGAAGGGAATAGAAATACAGAGAAGGACGATGTGAAATGTTGGCCTGATAAAATCTGGGATGCGAACCGCATTGAATATATACACAACAGGTAGGGAAAGGATAGTCACAGTCAACTCACACCGTCTCCAGGGTACGATCTTCCACTCCCACGTGTCCGGAGTAGAGAATGCTCCACCCACACCCTGTATACGTACCCAGCGCTGCAGCCGAGTGATGCGCCATCAGAAGTCTGGTAGGCACTACAGCTGGAAGGGAATAGAAATACAGAGAAGGACGATGTGAAATGTTGGCCTGCTAAAATCTGGGATGCGAAACGCATTGAATATATACACAACAGGTAGGGAAAGGATAGTCACAGTCAACTCAAACCGTCTCCAGGGTACGATCTTCCACTCCTACGTGTCCGGAGTAGAGAATGCTCCACCCACATCCTGTATGCGTACCCAGCACTGGAGCCGAGTGATGCGCAATCAGAAGTCTGCTAGGCACTACAGCTGGAAGGGAATAGAAATACAGAGAAGGACGATGTGAAATGTTGGCCTGATAAAATCTGGGATGCGAAACGCATTGAATATATACACAACAGGCAGGGAAAGGATAGTCACATGTCAACTCACACCGTCTCCAGGGTACGATCTTCTACTCCTACGTGTCCGGAGTAGAGAATGCTCCACCCACATCCTGTATACGTACCCAGCGCTGGAGCCGAGTGATGCACCATCAGAAGTCTAGTAGGCACTCATCAGCAGTCTGGTAGGCACTACAGCTGGAAGGGAATAGAAATACAGAGAAGGACGATGTGAAATGTAGGCCTGCTAAAATCTGGGATGCGAAACGCATTGAATATATACACAACAGGTAGGGAAAGGATAGTCACAGTCAACTCAAACCGTCTCCAGGGTACGATCTTCCACTCCTACGTGTCCGGAGTAGAGAATGCTCCACCAACATCCTGTATACGTACCCAGCACTGCAGCCGAGTGATGCGCCATCAGAAGTCTGGTAGGCAATACAGCTGAAGGGAATAGAAATACAGAGAAGGACGATGTGAAATGTTGGCCTGATAAAATCTGGGATGCGAAACGCATTGAATATATACACAACAGGTAGGGAAAGGATAGTCACATGTCAACTCACACCGTCTCCAGAGTACGATCTTCCACTCCTACGTGTCCGGAGTAGAGAATGCTCCACCCACATCCTGTATACGTACAGTACCCAGCACTGGAGCCGAGTGATGCGCAATCAGAAGTCTGCAAGGCACTACAGCTGGAAGGGAATAGAAATACAGAGAAGGACGATGTGAAATGTTGGCCTGATAAAATATGGGATGCGAAACGCATTGAATATATACACAACAGGCAGGGAAAGGATAGTCACATGTCAACTCACACCGTCTCCAGGGTACGATCTTCTACTCCTACGTGTCCGGAGTAGAGAATGCTCCACCCACATCCTGTATACGTACCCAGCGTTGGAGCCGAGTGATGCACCATCAGAAGTCTAGTAGGCACTCATCAGCAGTCTGGTAGGCACTACAGCTGGAAGGGAATAGAAATACAGAGAAGGACGATGTGAAATGTAGGCCTGCTAAAATCTGGGATGCGAAACGCATTGAATATATACACAACAGGTAGGGAAAGGATAGTCACAGTCAACTCAAACCGTCTCCAGGGTACGATCTTCCACTCCTACGTGTCCGGAGTAGAGAATGCTCCACCAACATCCTGTATACGTACCCAGCACTGCAGCCGAGTGATGCGCCATCAGAAGTCTGGTAGGCACTACAGCTGAAGGGAATAGAAATACAGAGAAGGACGATGTGAAATGTTGGCCTGATAAAATCTGTGATGCGAAACGCATTGAATATATACACAACAGGTAGGGAAAGGATAGTCACATGTCAACTCACACCGTCTCCAGGGTACTATCTTCCACTCCTACGTGTCCGGAGTAGAGAATGCTCCACCCACATCCTGTATACGTACAGTACCCAGCACTGGAGCCGAGTGATGCGCAATCAGAAGTCTGGTAGGCACTACAGCTGGAAGGGAATAGAAATACAGAGAAGGACGATGTGAAATGTTGGCCTGATAAAATCTGGGATGCGAACCGCATTGAATATATACACAACAGGTAGGGAAAGGATAGTCACAGTCAACTCACACCGTCTCCAGGGTACGATCTTCCACTCCCACGTGTCCGGAGTAGAGAATGCTCCACCCACACCCTGTATACGTACCCAGCGCTGCAGCCGAGTGATGCGCCATCAGAAGTCTGGTAGGCACTACAGCTGGAAGGGAATAGAAATACAGAGAAGGACGATGTGAAATGTTGGCCTGCTAAAATCTGGGATGCGAAACGCATTGAATATATACACAACAGGTAGGGAAAGGATAGTCACAGTCAACTCAAACCGTCTCCAGGGTACGATCTTCCACTCCTACGTGTCCGGAGTAGAGAATGCTCCACCCACATCCTGTATACGTACAGTACCCAGCACTGGAGCCGAGTGATGCGCAATCAGAAGTCTGGTAGGCACTACAGCTGGAAGGGAATAGAAATACAGAGAAGGACGATGTGAAATGTTGGCCTGATAAAATCTGGGATGCGAACCGCATTGAATATATACACAACAGGTAGGGAAAGGATAGTCACAGTCAACTCACACCGTCTCCAGGGTACGATCTTCCACTCCCACGTGTCCGGAGTAGAGAATGCTCCACCCACACCCTGTATACGTACCCAGCGCTGCAGCCGAGTGATGCGCCATCAGAAGTCTGGTAGGCACTACAGCTGGAAGGGAATAGAAATACAGAGAAGGACGATGTGAAATGTTGGCCTGCTAAAATCTGGGATGCGAAACGCATTGAATATATACACAACAGGTAGGGAAAGGATAGTCACAGTCAACTCAAACCGTCTCCAGGGTACGATCTTCCACTCCTACGTGTCCGGAGTAGAGAATGCTCCACCCACATCCTGTATGCGTACCCAGCACTGGAGCCGAGTGATGCGCAATCAGAAGTCTGCTAGGCACTACAGCTGGAAGGGAATAGACATACAGAGAAGGACGATGTGAAATGTTGGTCTGATAAAATCTGGGATGCGAAATGCATTGAATATATATAAAACAGGTAGGGAAAGGATAGTCACATGTCAACTGACACCGTCTCAAGGGTACGATATTCCACTCCTACGTCTCCGGAGTAGAGAATGCTCCACCCACATCCTGTATACGTACCCAGCGCTGGAGCCGAGTGATGTACCATCAGAAGTCTGGTAGGCACTCATCAGAAGTCTGGTAGGCACTACAGCTGGAAGGGAATAGAAATACAGAGAAGGAAGATGTGAAATGTTGGCCTGATAAAATCTGGGATGCGAAACGCATTGAATATATACACAATAGGTAGGGAAAGGATAGTCACAAGTCAACTCACACCGTCTCCAGGGTACCATCTTCCACTCCTACGTGTCCAAAGTAGAGAATGCTCCACCAACATCCCGTATACGTACCCAGCACTGCAGCCGAGTGATGCGCCATCAGAAGTCTGGTAGGCACTACAGCTGAAGGGAATAGAAATACAGAGAAGGACGATGTGAAATGTTGGCCTGATAAAATCTGGGATGCGAAACGCATTGAATATATACACAACAGGTAGGTAAAGGATAGTCACATGTCAACTCACACCGTCTCCAGGGTACGATCTTCCACTCCTACGTGTCCGGAGAAGAGAATGCTACACCCACATCTTGTATACGTACAGTACCCAGCACTGGAGCCGAGTGATGCGCAATCAGAAGTCTGCTAGGCACTACAGCTGGAAGGGAATAGAAATACAGAGAAGGACGATGTGAAATGTTGGCCTGATAAAATCTGGGATGCGAACCGCATTGAATATATACACAACAGGAAGGGAAAGGATAGTCACAGTCAACTCACACCGTCTCCAGGGTACGATCTTCCACTCCTACGTGTCCGGAGTAAAGAATGCTCCACCCACACCCTGCATACGTACCCAGCGCTGCAGCCGAGTGATACGCCATCAGAAGTCTGGTAGGCACTACAGCTGGAAGGGAATAGAAATACAGAGAAGAACGATGTGAAATGTTGGCCTGCTAAAATCTGGGATGCGAAACGCATTGAATATATACACAACAGGTAGGGAAAGGTTAGTCACAGTCAACTCAAACCGTCTCCAGGGTACGATCTTCCACTCCTACGTGTCCGGAGTAGAGAATGCTCCACCAACATCCTGTATACGTACCCAGCACTGCAGCCGAGTGATGCGCCATCAGAAGTCTGGTAGGCACTACAGCTGAAGGGAATAGAAATACAGAGAAGGACGATGTGAAATGTTGGCCAGATAAAATCTGGGATGCGAAACGCATTGAATACATACACAACAGGTAGGGAAAGGATAGTCACATGTCAACTCATACCGTCTCCAGGGTACCATCTTCCACTCCTACGTGTCCGGACTAGAGAATGCTCCACCCACATCCTGTATACGTACCCAGCTCTGCAGCCGAGTGATGCGCCATCAGAAGTCTGGTAGGCACTACAGCTGGAAGGGAATAGAAATACAGAGAAGGACGATGTGAAATGTTGGCCTGATAAAATCTGGGATGCGAACCGCATTGAATATATACACAACAGGTAGGGAAAGGATAGTCACAGTCAACTCACACCGTCTCCAGGGTACGATCTTCCACTCCCACGTGTCCGGAGTAGAGAATGCTCCACCCACACCCTGTATACGTACCCAGCGCTGCAGCCGAGTGATGCGCCATCAGAAGTCTGGTAGGCACTACAGCTGGAAGGGAATAGAAATACAGAGAAGGACGATGTGAAATGTTGGCCTGCTAAAATCTGGGATGCGAAACGCATTGAATATATACACAACAGGTAGGGAAAGGATAGTCACAGTCAACTCAAACCGTCTCCAGGGTACGATCTTCCACTCCTACGTGTCCGGAGTAGAGAATGCTCCACCCACATCCTGTATGCGTACCCAGCACTGGAGCCGAGTGATGCGCAATCAGAAGTCTGCTAGGCACTACAGCTGGAAGGGAATAGACATACAGAGAAGGACGATGTGAAATGTTGGTCTGATAAAATCTGGGATGCGAAATGCATTGAATATATATAAAACAGGTAGGGAAAGGATAGTCACATGTCAACTGACACCGTCTCAAGGGTACGATATTCCACTCCTACGTCTCCGGAGTAGATAATGCTCCACCCACATCCTGTATACGTACCCAGCGCTGGAGCCGAGTGATGTACCATCAGAAGTCTGGTAGGCACTCATCAGAAGTCTGGTAGGCACTACAGCTGGAAGGGAATAGAAATACAGAGAAGGAAGATGTGAAATGTTGGCCTGATAAAATCTGGGATGCGAAACGCATTGAATATATACACAATAGGTAGGGAAAGGATAGTCACAAGTCAACTCACACCGTCTCCAGGGTACCATCTTCCACTCCTACGTGTCCGGAGTAGAGAATGCTCCACCCACATCCTGTATGCGTACCCAGCACTGGAGCCGAGTGATGCGCAATCAGAAGTCTGCTAGGCACTACAGCTGGAAGGGAATAGACATACAGAGAAGGACGATGTGAAATGTTGGTCTGATAAAATCTGGGATGCGAAATGCATTGAATATATATAAAACAGGTAGGGAAAGGATAGTCACATGTCAACTGACACCGTCTCAAGGGTACGATATTCCACTCCTACGTCTCCGGAGTAGATAATGCTCCACCCACATCCTGTATACGTACCCAGCGCTGGAGCCGAGTGATGTACCATCAGAAGTCTGGTAGGCACTCATCAGAAGTCTGGTAGGCACTACAGCTGGAAGGGAATAGAAATACAGAGAAGGAAGATGTGAAATGTTGGCCTGATAAAATCTGGGATGCGAAACGCATTGAATATATACACAATAGGTAGGGAAAGGATAGTCACAAGTCAACTCACACCGTCTCCAGGGTACCATCTTCCACTCCTACGTGTCCAAAGTAGAGAATGCTCCACCAACATCCCGTATACGTACCCAGCACTGCAGCCGAGTGATGCGCCATCAGAAGTCTGGTAGGCACTACAGCTGAAGGGAATAGAAATACAGAGAAGGACGATGTGAAATGTTGGCCTGATAAAATCTGGGATGCGAAACGCATTGAATATATACACAACAGGTAGGTAAAGGATAGTCACATGTCAACTCACACCGTCTCCAGGGTACGATCTTCCACTCCTACGTGTCCGGAGAAGAGAATGCTACACCCACATCTTGTATACGTACAGTACCCAGCACTGGAGCCGAGTGATGCGCAATCAGAAGTCTGCTAGGCACTACAGCTGGAAGGGAATAGAAATACAGAGAAGGACGATGTGAAATGTTGGCCTGATAAAATCTGGGATGCGAACCGCATTGAATATATACACAACAGGAAGGGAAAGGATAGTCACAGTCAACTCACACCGTCTCCAGGGTACGATCTTCCACTCCTACGTGTCCGGAGTAAAGAATGCTCCACCCACACCCTGCATACGTACCCAGCGCTGCAGCCGAGTGATACGCCATCAGAAGTCTGGTAGGCACTACAGCTGGAAGGGAATAGAAATACAGAGAAGAACGATGTGAAATGTTGGCCTGCTAAAATCTGGGATGCGAAACGCATTGAATATATACACAACAGGTAGGGAAAGGTTAGTCACAGTCAACTCAAACCGTCTCCAGGGTACGATCTTCCACTCCTACGTGTCCGGAGTAGAGAATGCTCCACCAACATCCTGTATACGTACCCAGCACTGCAGCCGAGTGATGCGCCATCAGAAGTCTGGTAGGCACTACAGCTGAAGGGAATAGAAATACAGAGAAGGACGATGTGAAATGTTGGCCAGATAAAATCTGGGATGCGAAACGCATTGAATACATACACAACAGGTAGGGAAAGGATAGTCACATGTCAACTCATACCGTCTCCAGGGTACCATCTTCCACTCCTACGTGTCCGGACTAGAGAATGCTCCACCCACATCCTGTATACGTACCCAGCTCTGCAGCCGAGTGATGCGCCATCAGAAGTCTGGTAGGCACTACAGCTGGAAGGGAATAGAAATACAGAGAAGGACGATGTGAAATGTTGGCCTGATAAAATCTGGGATGCGAACCGCATTGAATATATACACAACAGGTAGGGAAAGGATAGTCACAGTCAACTCACACCGTCTCCAGGGTACGATCTTCCACTCCCACGTGTCCGGAGTAGAGAATGCTCCACCCACACCCTGTATACGTACCCAGCGCTGCAGCCGAGTGATGCGCCATCAGAAGTCTGGTAGGCACTACAGCTGGAAGGGAATAGAAATACAGAGAAGGACGATGTGAAATGTTGGCCTGCTAAAATCTGGGATGCGAAACGCATTGAATATATACACAACAGGTAGGGAAAGGATAGTCACAGTCAACTCAAACCGTCTCCAGGGTACGATCTTCCACTCCTACGTGTCCGGAGTAGAGAATGCTCCACCCACATCCTGTATGCGTACCCAGCACTGGAGCCGAGTGATGCGCAATCAGAAGTCTGCTAGGCACTACAGCTGGAAGGGAATAGACATACAGAAAAGGACGATGTGAAATGTTGGTCTGATAAAATCTGGGATGCGAAATGCATTGAATATATATAAAACAGGTAGGGAAAGGATAGTCACATGTCAACTGACACCGTCTCAAGGGTACGATATTCCACTCCTACGTCTCCGGAGTAGATAATGCTCCACCCACATCCTGTATACGTACCCAGCGCTGGAGCCGAGTGATGTACCATCAGAAGTCTGGTAGGCACTCATCAGAAGTCTGGTAGGCACTACAGCTGGAAGGGAATAGAAATACAGAGAAGAACGATGTGAAATGTTGGCCTGCTAAAATCTGGGATGCGAAACGCATTGAATATATACACAACAGGTAGGGAAAGGTTAGTCACAGTCAACTCAAACCGTCTCCAGGGTACGATCTTCCACTCCTACGTGTCCGGAGTAGAGAATGCTCCACCAACATCCTGTATACGTACCCAGCACTGCAGCCGAGTGATGCGCCATCAGAAGTCTGGTAGGCACTACAGCTGAAGGGAATAGAAATACAGAGAAGGACGATGTGAAATGTTGGCCTGATAAAATCTGGGATGCGAAACGCATTGAATATATACACAACAGGTAGGGAAAGGATAGTCACATGTCAACTCACACCGTCTCCAGGGTACGATCTTCCACTCCTACGTGTCCGGAGTAGAGAATGCTCCACCCACATCCTGTATACGTACCCAGCACTGCAGCCGAGCGATGCGCCATCAGAAGTCTGGTAGGCACTACAGCTGAAGGGAATAGAAATACAGAGAAGGACGATGTGAAATGTTGGCCTGATAAAATCTGGGATGCGAAACGCATTGAATATATACACAACAGGCAGGGAAAGGATAGTCACATGTCAACTCACACCGTCTCCAGGGTACGATCTTCTACTCCTACGTGTCCGGAGTAGAGAATGCTCCACCCACATCCTGTATACGTACCCAGCGCTGGAGCCGAGTGATGCACCATCAGAAGTCTAGTAGGCACTCATCAGCAGTCTGGTAGGCACTACAGCTGGAAGGGAATAGAAATACAGAGAAGGACGATGTGAAATGTAGGCCTGCTAAAATCTGTGATGCGAAACGCATTGAATATATACACAACAGGTAGGGAAAGGATAGTCACAGTAAACTCAAACCGTCTCCAGGGTACGATCTTCCACTCCTACGTGTCCGGAGTAGAGAATGCTCCACCAACATCCTGTATACGTACCCAGCACTGCAGCCGAGTGATGCGCCATCAGAAGTCTGGTAGGCACTACAGCTGAAGGGAATAGAAATACAGAGAAGGACGATGTGAAATGTTGGCCTGATAAAATCTGGGATGCGAAACGCATTGAATATATACACAACAGGTAGGGAAAGGATAGTCACATGTCAACTCACACCGTCTCCAGAGTACGATCTTCCACTCCTACGTGTCCGGAGTAGAGAATGCTCCACCCACATCCTGTATACGTACAGTACCCAGCACTGGAGCCGAGTGATGCGCAATCAGAAGTCTGCAAGGCACTACAGCTGGAAGGGAATAGAAATACAGAGAAGGACGATGTGAAATGTTGGCCTGATAAAATCTGGGATGCGAAACGCATTGAATATATACACAACAGGCAGGGAAAGGATAGTCACATGTCAACTCACACCGTCTCCAGGGTACGATCTTCTACTCCTACGTGTCCGGAGTAGAGAATGCTCCACCCACATCCTGTATACGTACCCAGCGTTGGAGCCGAGTGATGCACCATCAGAAGTCTAGTAGGCACTCATCAGCAGTCTGGTAGGCACTACAGCTGGAAGGGAATAGAAATACAGAGAAGGACGATGTGAAATGTAGGCCTGCTAAAATCTGGGATGCGAAACGCATTGAATATATACACAACAGGTAGGGAAAGGATAGTCACAGTCAACTCAAACCGTCTCCAGGGTACGATCTTCCACTCCTACGTGTCCGGAGTAGAGAATGCTCCACCAACATCCTGTATACGTACCCAGCACTGCAGCCGAGTGATGCGCCATCAGAAGTCTGGTAGGCACTACAGCTGAAGGGAATAGAAATACAGAGAAGGACGATGTGAAATGTTGGCCTGATAAAATCTGTGATGCGAAACGCATTGAATATATACACAACAGGTAGGGAAAGGATAGTCACATGTCAACTCACACCGTCTCCAGGGTACTATCTTCCACTCCTACGTGTCCGGAGTAGAGAATGCTCCACCCACATCCTGTATACGTACAGTACCCAGCACTGGAGCCGAGTGATGCGCAATCAGAAGTCTGCAAGGCACTACAGCTGGAAGGGAATAGAAATACAGAGAAGGACGATGTGAAATGTTGGCCTGATAAAATCTGGGATGCGAAACGCATTGAATAAATACACAACAGGTAGGGAAAGGATAGTCACATGTCAACTCACACCGTCTCCAGGGTACGATCTTCCACTCCTACGTGTCCGGAGTAGAGAATGCTCCACCCACATCCTGTATACGTACAGTACCCAGCACTGGAGCCGAGTGATGCGCAATCAGAAGTCTGCAAGGCACTACAGCTGGAAGGGAATAGAAATACAGAGAAGGACGATGTGAAATGTTGGCCTGATAAAATCTGGGATGCGAAACGCATTGAATATATACACAACAGGCAGGGAAAGGATAGTCACATGTCAACTCACACCATCTCCAGGGTACGATCTTCCACTCCTACGTGTCCGGAGTAGACAATGCTCCACCAACATCCTGTATACGTACCCAGCACTGCAGCAGAGTGATGCGCCATCATAAGTCTGGTAGGCACTACAGCTGGAAGGGAATAGAAATACAGAGAAGGACGATGTGAAATGTTGGTCTTTTAAAATCTGGGATGCGAAACGCATTGAATATATAATATTATACAACAGGTAGGGAAAGGATAGTCACATGTCAACTCACACCGTCTCCAGGGTACGATCTCCCACTCCTACGTGTCCGGAGTAGAGAATGCTCCACCCACATCCTGTATACGTACCCAGCGCTGCAGCCGAGTGATGCGCCATCAGAAGTCTGGTAGGCAACACAGCTGGAAGGGAATAGAAATATAGAAAAGGACGATGTGAAATGTTGGCCTGATAAAATCTGGGATGCGAAACGCATTGAATATATACACAACAGGTAGGGAAAGGATAGTCACAAGTCAACTCACACCATCTCCAGGGTACGATCTTCCACTCCTACGTGTCCGGAGTAGAGAATTCTCCACCCACATCCTGTATACGAACCCAGCGCTGAAGCCGAGTGATGTGCCATCAGAAGTCTGGTAGGCACTACAGCTGGAAGGGAATAGAAATACAGAGAAGGACGATGTGAAGTGTTGGCCTGATAAAATCTGGGATGCGAAACGCATTGAATATATACAAAACAGGTAGGGAAAGGATAGTCACATGTCAACTCACACCGCCTCCAGGGTACGATCTTCCACTCCTACGTGTCCGGAGTAGAGAATGCTCCACCCACATCCTGTATACGTACCCAGCACTGCAGCCGAGCGATGCGCCATCAGAAGTCTGGTAGGCACTACAGCTGAAGGGAATAGAAATACAGAGAAGGACGATGTGAAATGTTGGCCTGATAAAATCTGGGATGCGAAACGCATTGAATATATACACAACAGGTAGGGAAAGGATAGTCACATGTCAACTCACACCGTCTCCAGAGTACGATCTTCCACTCCTACGTGTCCGGAGTAGAGAATGCTCCACCCACATCCTGTATACGTACAGTACCCAGCACTGGAGCCGAGTGATGCGCAATCAGAAGTCTGCAAGGCACTACAGCTGGAAGGGAATAGAAATACAGAGAAGGACGATGTGAAATGTTGGCCTGATAAAATCTGGGATGCGAAACGCATTGAATATATACACAACAGGCAGGGAAAGGATAGTCACATGTCAACTCACACCGTCTCCAGGGTACGATCTTCTACTCCTACGTGTCCGGAGTAGAGAATGCTCCACCCACATCCTGTATACGTACCCAGCGCTGGAGCCGAGTGATGCACCATCAGAAGTCTAGTAGGCACTCATCAGCAGTCTGGTAGGCACTACAGCTGGAAGGGAATAGAAATACAGAGAAGGACGATGTGAAATGTAGGCCTGCTAAAATCTGGGATGCGAAACGCATTGAATATATACACAACAGGTAGGGAAAGGAAAGTCACAGTCAACTCAAACCGTCTCCAGGGTACGATCTTCCACTCCTACGTGTCCGGAGTAGAGAATGCTCCACCAACATCCTGTATACGTACCCAGCACTGCAGCCGAGTGATGCGCCATCAGAAGTCTGGTAGGCACTACAGCTGAAGGGAATAGAAATACAGAGAAGGACGATGTGAAATGTTGGCCTGATAAAATCTGGGATGCGAAACGCATTGAATATATACACAACAGGTAGGGAAAGGATAGTCACATGTCAACTCACACCGTCTCCAGGGTACTATCTTCCACTCCTACGTGTCCGGAGTAGAGAATGCTCCACCCACATCCTGTATACGTACAGTACCCAGCACTGGAGCCGAGTGATGCGCAATCAGAAGTCTGCAAGGCACTACAGCTGGAAGGGAATAGAAATACAGAGAAGGACGATGTGAAATGTTGGCCTGATAAAATCTGGGATGCGAAACGCATTGAATAAATACACAACAGGTAGGGAAAGGATAGTCACATGTCAACTCACACCGTCTCCAGGGTACGATCTTCCACTCCTACGTGTCCGGAGTAGAGAATGCTCCACCCACATGCTGTATACGTACCCAGCGCTGGAGCCGAGTGATGCGCCATCAGAAGTCTGCTAGGCACTACAGCTGGAAGGGAATAGAAATACAGAGAAGGACGATGCGAAATGTTGGCCTGATAAAGTCTGGGATGTGAAACGCATTGAATATATATACAACAGGTAGGGAAAGGATAGTCACATGACAACTCACACCGTCTCGGGTATATGACAGAGAGAGAAGAAGTCAAAAATGAATCTGTAACTGAATAGTTACAGGCACTCGCGTGCAGAAGACATGTGTCTTCCATTATCACAGTCTTGAAACACAAAGCTAAGCTTAATGGTCGGGATGCTAATCAACACTACAATCACCCCAGGATGTGTAAGGGCTTGGCAGAACCATTTAATTTGGTAACATGAAATGTTTGACCTGGAAACGGGCACAATAGATTGGACACAAGGTAAATTTCAAAGCTTCCCACATTAGAAATACAAAAAAAAAGTCTCTAACTGAACAGGTACAGGTAATACTATTCGTGTGCAGAATTACTATCATTACAAATATAGGGGAGTCGTCAATCACATGACACTCACACGGGTTAGCTCCATCAAGCAGCACCATCTTCCAAAAAGTGTCCAGGCTGATGTCGTTGTGGGTGGAGGGATCACTCAGTATTGACGTCAAAACAACACATGCGGCTGGGGTGAGGTGTGTGTGTTCTTGTGCATATGAGAGAGAGACAAAGAGAGAAGGTCAAATATGAATCTGTAACTGAACCAGGTACTGGTGTGCAGAATTACTATCGTTAGAAATATAGCGGTGTCGTCAGTCACATGATACTCACATTGTTTAGCTCCTTCAAGTAGCACCAGCAACTTAAAAGTGTCCAGGCCGAGGTCGTTGTGGGTGGAGAGATCACTCAGTGTTGACGACAAAACAACCACATGTGGCTGGGGTAAGGTGTGTGTGTGCTTGGGTATATGACAGAGAGAGAAGTCAAAAATGAATCTGTAACTGAACAGTTACAGGTATTCGTGTGCAGAATTACTATCGTTAGAGCGTCGCCAATCACATGACACTCACACAGGTTAGCTCCTTCAAGCAGCACCTGCTTCCAAAAAGTGTCCAGGCTGAGGTCGTTGTGGGTGGAGGGATCACTCAGTATTGACGTCAAAACAACCACATGTGGCTGGGGTGAATTGTGTGCGTGTGCTTGTGCATATGAGAGAGTGACAGAGAGAGAAGGTCAAATATGAATCTGTAACTGAACAGTCACAGGTACTGGTGTGCAGAATTACTTTCGTTAGAAATATAGGGGTGTCGTCAATCACATGATACTCACACGGGTTAGCTCCTTCAAGCAGCGCCAGCAACCTAAAAGTGTCCAGGCTGAGGTCGTTGTGGGTGGAGAGATCACTCAGTGTTGACGACAAAACAACCACGTGGCTGGTGTAAGGTGTGTGTGTGCTTGTGATATGACAGAGAGAGAAGAGGTCAAAAATGAAAAATGTCTTCGTTGGAAAGCTAGAGGTGTGTGTTACCGTACATCTGAGAATGACCTCTGTAAACAGGTAGAGCCAGTTAGTAGAACCAGGTAGAGATAGGTTGAGCCATCCTGGTTCAGAGTCATGGGGAGAGCTATTGTAGTGAGCCAGGTAGAGAGCTTGGTGTTCAGCCAAGAATTGAGCAATGCAAAGACTGGAAGACAGCCAGGTAGAGTCCAGGAAGGCACCTCCAGTACTGGGAAATCCGAATCACACGACCATGGTGATACTGAGTAAACCATTGCATAGCTGCAACAGATTCTGTCTAATGTTATATTGCAATACTGACATGTGCATGTGCATATAGTGTGTGTGCGTGATCGATTGTGCGTGTGACTCACCCACAGTGCAGTGAAGTATATGTACATACCGAATGACCTCAGGTAGAGTGGCCAGGTAGGGTCAGCAGCCAGGCCATCAAATGGTCAGAATGCACCTAGCTGCAAGTAGGTCATTTGGGAAGGCTAGCATGTCCACACTCCTGGCACAAAACCACCATCGCACCGTGTGGAGCTGGTCGTGAGTATAGCCATGGTTGACACGCCTCGCGCGAGCAGATAACAAATACTTTACCACTGAACGGCCTGAGTAGTAGAGGGGGGGAACAGCGAATGGTGAGAGGAGACCGATAAAGTGGCATAGCTAGACAGGGAGCGTTGGTATAGAGTAGAACTGACTTTGTGGAGAACAACTCGAGTCGATGACGGTCCGGATCGACGCACAATATTGGCTTGCTACTGGCACGGCAGGCGTCGAAGAGCGCCTTGTATCGGAAGTTCTGTTAGAGCCGTCTCCTTCCGCGCTCAAGTGTTCATTCCCTAGTCAGCAGAAATGAGAAAATCGGTGATGCTGAAGCAGCCCATCAAAAGAATTTCAAAAATCCCGCCAAAACAATTACAGCCACAATCATTGACCAATCAAAATGCGGATGGTACCTAATCACGCGGGCTTGTCCGGGAAGTCTACAGATTTTCCTGTGCAAGCGCGCGTGATTATCAGTGTGTAGTGCACAACTCAATGTCCATGTGTGAAGATCACTGTAGTGAGAGCCCATAACAACCACCATAGGTTACGGACTTCCTTTTATAATATTATTATGGCAGTACAATTACTTCCATGCCAGTAGCTATAACTATAAAGGTAGAGTAGCTACTGTTTTGATGAAGTACAGTGCTAGTGCTGGACCTTCAATTAGCATACAGAAATTAGAGAATACATCCTTGGTAACAGTAATAGCTACTTTCATATGTACAGTGAGATCAAAAGCATTTGGGCACAAAGTGCATCTTACAAGATCAACAAGAGAACAGAGACAGTACACAGTCACCAAACACAACTTAAACAATAGCAAATCTGTAGCTCAGGATAGCTCAACCGGGTGCGTGCACGCAACCGAGAAGGGTGCAGGATGGGAAAACACTGCATGCTTGGGTGTCGGGGTGGGTGTGTGAACAGCTTGCAGTCAAGAAGGGGGCAGGATTTGAAAACTATGGCATTGTGCAGAACATTAGTGTAATAGAATGTGTGCTCCTGCCATCAAATGTTGCAATGAAAGAGTCCTAGATATGAATAGTTAGTAGCTAGTATCAGGTTACTACACTCAAGTAGGTCTCTTACTGCTTGAGTGCACCGCCTTAGACTATGGGTATTGACTTAACACAATGATAGCCTCGTTCCCAGGCCTACACCGTTCTCTGTTCTTCGGCTTGCGTTGACAATAATACACAGATCATGCGGAAGAGAAGCGGGAATGCCTGGTATCATTCATTATGCGAGTGACGTCAGGAGGAGGTGGATGTAGGGGGGCGGGGTCCATAATTGGTCCTGGATCAGTTCATCATGCAGTCACCTAGGCTCAGACACTCCACGGCTAGCAAGACTCCAGATGCTCTATACACAATTTCGTCGGCCAGTGTCGGTTGGGCCTGTCTGACATCATTCATGAGCGGATCCACATCTGTGTAACACAAACCGAAGAACAGAAAACAGGGTAGGCCTGGGAACGAGGCCAACATGTCCAGTGTCTCCTATATAGTGGATGAATCACCAGAAAAAGAGAAGCCAGCAAGACTGTACAATTGCAGCTGGAGCATGATGTTTTGACTACGTACAGTACTGGTACAATGCCACAAATTACATTATAGTTGTACATCACTCAGAGATTATTACTACTAGAGGTAGTGCCTTCCTACAATACTAGCCTCGTACCCAGGCCCTCACGCGGAACGCGGAAGAGGGCCTGGTGACACTTGGCAAAATTCCCGTATGTGCTGAGCTCAGCAGTCTTGATTTCGGGTAGGCGAATCACGTTAGTCCATTGCCAATTACTGCATAGTAATAACGTTCTTCACCCCGTGAAAAGTGTAGCCGTTTGATAAAACCGCTGTTCTAGCCTTCAAGACTCACCTCTGGTCACTCCTTGGCAAGGACTTGCTACTTAGCCATCACCAACAGCTACCTTCCGCGTGATTTCGAATGCATCCAAGTAAGGAATGTAATCGCTTAGATGCTTACGCAATAATGCTGACTGAGCACATACGGGAATTTTGCCATGTGTCACCAGGCCCTCTTCCGCATTCCGCGTGAGGGCCTGGGTATGAGGCTACTACAATACCTGGTTAGTGGGCCTCACGAGAATGTCATGAATCTGAAAGTGAATAGGAGTGAAGAGACAGTGCATATAAATACTTAGCACTGCTATGGCTGCATCAGGCAAGGTTCTGCCCAGGTCACTTCAAGTGGTATTTCGTTAAAAGAGATTGGTGCTGAAAGCTGAGCTGAGTGGTGGTCACTGCCAACCAGGGTGGGCGGGCAGACACACATACCGTATTTCCACGATCAAACGCCACACTCGATCAGCAACTTTCCTCGAACAATAGCCGCACCTCCAGAAGGGCTGAACGAAATAAACGCCGCCCTTGTTTAGTAGCCGCGGCTAGTATTCGAACGGTCGATCAATCGAAGTGCATTGTCTAGCTCTCGAGGACCGTGACTCTTTCGCTGTGAGTGTGAAGAGAGGAGAACTGATTGTTGGTCATATTCCCTGAGAGCTGTCTAAGCGTTTGGCGTTTTCTGTGGTCGAGGCATGGTGGTCGAGGCACGGGGGGCGAGCAACGTGTGACCGGCGAAATCTTTTGTGAGAGTAAAGGCTTTGGTGTTTCCTACCGTTTTGTCGAAATGATTATGACAGTACCACACAGCCCGGTGCTCCAATCGGTTTCCTCGCTTCCTTGTTTATGCCGAGTTTAATAAACATCGCCTTCGATTAGTGGCCGCCCTCAAATAGTAGCCGCAGTAAATCGCGTGATGAAATAAATAGTAGCCGCGGCGTTTGATTGCGGAAATACGGTATTTACACGATACACAAGCATGCAGCCAGCTCTTTTCAATTGCACTATTGCGCTGTTCATCAGACACACGTCAACTTTCTGTCACAGCCACAGCTTGTCTAATAATACGGCAACATGTGTTATCCCTGGGAGGAAAGTAGCCTGCACATGCAGTGCCATTCACAAACAGGTGGTGTTTCCCTGGAACTGCCAGTGGCAACTTTGCACACTGCCAGAATTGCACTCTAAACAGTTGAGTATTTCATCTTAGAGTTTACTCACGATAGACCATTTCAACTACACATTACAGTCAGGGCAATACTGCATGCACTACTGGTTGCACTATCACCACAATGCTGATAGGATGATCTTTAATATGGCTCATAATTTTGAAACCATACCCCAATTAAAAAACTGTCTGTGGCCATAGAAGCAGAGTCAGCAACATTGAAGGCTTACTACAGGTGCTGTAGTCACACATTATAAGGCACAGCTGACTTACATGTAGGTCACTCTTAGGTGCAGGCTCAACTATCGTCCCAGCTACTCGTCTTCCAAGAAACTCTGCTCCTGTAGAGTGGACAACGTACGCTATAATTCAAATTGAAGCGCACTTCGTATTCGAGGAATGTCATTTGATATTAAACGTATCTCATTGATAGGCACATATTTGGTTCCTGTGGAGATATGGGCGCATGTGGTATGTGGTCAGTTATGAATGCTTTTAACCAGTCTGGTCACGTCAGACATCCTTATATTGGGGGGGCAGAGTAGGTAAAAGGTAAAAAGCGGATTGATCGTACGTCACTAATGTACTCCTGCCCCTGGAACATCCCACTTCCGACAGACATACGTATAATTCGCTGGCTTACCCCATCACAGTCCTGTTCCATAACCTCCACACTGGAAGCTCTTCCATGGAACTCAGTAGCCCTGGTGATATCGACTGCATGAGAGAAGACAAAGTGTTGATTAACTTGGCCACAAATATGTAGCGTAAATATTGAGGGTGCATGCAGAGCCCCACTCACCCAAATGGCTACTTCATTGGATTGACATGCTTTCAAGTGCATGCAGCTAGACTACGGTAGGTGGACTGCCTAAAAGCAAGGATGGCTAGTCACTTCACCCTGTGTCTACATAATACGAGAAAGTTCACTGCAAGAATTTCTCAACCCTCCCGCCCCACATTCCTGCAGTCTGAGAGGTTACGGGATACTCGGGTGTGTGCTGTGTATTGCAAGTGAATGCTGATCGAATTTGTAGCCAAAATTATTTTGGACCTGTTTAGATATTCATCAAGGAGGGCATGACGGAAGCTTTTCATGGCAAATTTATCTGCTGTCTCGCTGGAGAAAAGCAGTTATAATACTGTGAACTGAATTGCTCGGTTTTGGACAGCTATACATCATATCCATAGAAGCTTCCGTCATGCCCTGCAGCTTGTGACAGCGCACCTCCACCGCCTGAATCAATTTGCTCATGCTCTTCGTACTTGAGAAATTCAGCATGCACTTGCAGTACATTTTGCATGGCGCGAGCATGAGTATCTCGTAACCTACTATCAACAGTGGTTATCACATCGCTAATATCTCGTAACCTTAACTCTTTTAGGCCCAAATTTCTTTCTCTAGGTATTCCTCTCTAGCACCAGTAACAGACTAGCCACATGACAAAACCTCAGCTAACACTCTCAGCAGAGTCTGAAAACAAGTTGGGACTTAAACTGTGATGCTATTCAGAATAGCACCACACAATGGTTTTCTTGGGACCCCACACAAGGAGAAAGGCTAACAAAATTCTTGCATGTACCCCCAAGGAATTTGTACAATCTGATTGAATCACGTCAAGAGTGCATAATAATAAGAAGAGAGTATCGAACTCGCTATAGGCTACGTTGAATGTATGCGGAAAGTAACGTGACATCCAGTATGGTGCACGTGATCCACACGGACTCGTCAACTATTGTACTCCCCGATATTGCCGAGTTTACTTGCTGCACGCACGCCTTGATCGTCGAGTCAAACAGGCTAGCTAGCTGTGGTACGGTAGCCATGGCGTCTATGTCAGGTAAGATTGTGTTTTTGACATTAGCACTACGTATACCGGATGTCACGTTACTTTTGACATACATTCCTATAGCGAGTTCGATACTCTCTTCTTATTATTATACACTCTTGATCACGTGTACTGGCTTCCTCACTACAAATTACCCAACAGTAAGTCAACGAACAAGGAAGGGAAGTGGCTACTCAAAAGGAGGGTGGGTCTATTTTCCTGTGCGCTGGGAAGCTACTATGCAGCTGGAGTTCATTGCAATTGGGGTGCTCATTGTATGATCCAGAATAGCACCCTGGACTGCGGAGCCCAGACACGGCCATGCTGTTCGCACCCTCCGGGTGCACCCACCCACCTCCCCCTGTCCCACCCTTTCTGCTGTCACAGAACTAGGACATTGCCGGATGTGACATCATGAAGCTGAAAGTCTCATGACGCCATATGGCATCATTAGGGCTAACGCTGAGTGCTTGAGATAGTAGTAGTTTCCAAGTTACCCACAAAAAAGTGGGGAGCCACGCATGCGCAAACAGTGGATACCAGACGCTATTCTCCCCAATAACCGAGCGCCTGGGAATGAGGCTAGGTTTGCTTCAGTCAAAACCTAGCCATGATATAGTGAATGGAACGGCAAATTGTGTCAACAGCTCTGCTTCACAAAAAAAGTGTGGATTTTTATTTATTTTATGAGAAACCACCATGTAGAGTGGCTAACGAGGTAACCGGAATAGCATGAATGCTAATATTAACCAGTACCCCGGGACCAACGGCTTTACATCCCCTCCGAAGGATGCGGTGTGAACTGTATCTGGTGAAAACACCTTCAAGAACACACCTACTCATTTTTAAGGGTAGAGCTGAGTCAACTCCTAGGAGAGAAAGAAAATCTCTCCTATGACAATGGTGGGATTCGAACCTGCAACCTTCAGATTAGCAGTTGGATGCTTTAACCCTTTAACCACCGAATTCTTCCCACCAAGACAACACATTTTCATGCATTCAGCGCACACCACTTTCGTAGGTACTCCTCTCCCACAGCATTCGCTCCTCAGCGGCCAAACTTGGTGGGGCCCGCACACATGGAGAGACCCCTCTGGCAACACCGTTAATGATATTCATGACCCCCACAAGGCCAGCAATCGGAGGTCAAAGGTGGATGTCAGCCAGATTTTCGCCCAGCATTTCCCTAAACTTGGGCCAGATCTGACTGATGGCACACCTTACACCACCAATTTGCAGGTTTTCTTGAGGCCCTGGGTGGGGTCTATGAATATCATTAGAATCAAAAATTCTCGGGTCAATGAATCTCATTAAAATCAAAAAACGCCCACAACAGGCCGAAGGGGGGGCTGCGGCCCCCCCTTCGAAACCCCCCCGCTTGTATGTTTAGTGGGGGAGGCGCGCCGAAAACTGACCAAATTTTTGAGTTCGGCCCTCAAAGTCGTCCCTAGGCCCTCTGAAGCCTTTTTGGTCTCTTTTTGGACTGACGAGAAGCCCTACAAGTGCATAGGGTCTAAATGACGCCTATAGACGTCAATGGGGCTTAAAGGGTTAACCGCTAGGCCACCAGCCACCCCTGAGTCTCACTCTCTATTGTGCTATGAGTATTGGGACATTCTGTGTACACTTACGTGAGGTTGTAGGAGTTGTAACGCCTCGTCTTCAACAGAGGAGAGGGAGAGGAACCCCAAGTGTGGTTCCCTCTGCTCAATCTCCAGTGGGTCCACTAGCATTTCCAGAGGAGAGGAGTACCTTGTAAGGACCCACTCGGGGTAGTAACACGGTGCTGGACTTGTTCCTAGGAACACTCCTTCGACGTTGTGAGGTGTGTGTGCCCAAGGTTCTGGCAGGGGTGCCTCAGGATATCAGGATGCAGCCTACGCTGGTAGGCTGATAGTGCTGGCTGGGAGGCTGGGGAGAGAGAGCGGGGGGCGCAGTCACAAAGGGTCTCCCACGGTATAATATCTAGAGTTTCCGGGGCTTACAGCAATTATGCAGTGAAGTGGGTTGGGTAACTTCAGTGTTCTCGCTGCTCAGGCCTCTCGACTCTCACGATTTGACGTGACACCATAGATCTCTCGCTCCGGAAGCTACGCCCCGCCCCCAACTTCCGGAGCTAGAGAAGGCTCGATAGACTAGGGTGTGTCTGCATAATTGCCCAGTGGGTGTGTAGTCCTGCTTGGACCCGTACCCGTACCTGGTATATACCCCGGACTCACGGGAAATTAACTTTTTTTATCAGAACTGCCAAACCTGACTGAATGGATATCGATGGCACTGCCTGGGCCCAGAGATGCCGCCGTAATCATATGGAAGCAGTCCTTAAGGAAATGGGAGTCGAACACTATGACCGTGGTGTGGTGTACGTATCAGATGCTGGAATTCAGCTATAGTGAGTGTACATGTATACACGTACGTCATGTTGTATGTGAGGCATGGACACTACAAATAGTGTATTGTCCATGATCGAGGGGTGGCATTGTCTTGGAATCAGACCCTTGCACGTAGATGATGAACCCTTCGCACGGCAGTAAGGGGTGAGTGTAAAACATAGAGTCGGTAGACTCTATAAATTATGTGTAGGGATATGGATACAACTAGTCTCACATGGCCCAGACCCTTCCTGCGACGATTGGTGGGGCCGGGCGAAAGGGGAGGGGAGGGAGGAAGAAGGGTCTGGTGACTTTGAACAAGATGCAGTTGCACAATGGAATGTAATTATTGAAATAATCTTCCGTAAACGTAATATTGCATGTGACTTACCTCAAGTATAGTAGTTGATTGAGCACAGAGCTACAGCCATTGCTATCAAGGAAGAGCGCTGCACTGTCTGCCTCAAAGACTTGCCGAAGAGTAGTACGCGAAGGAGACTTAACAGTGAGACATTCCAGAATACGTGTGGAGACTCACAGAGACGTCCCTATTGCATGCAAATTATCTTCGCTTTGTTTGGGCATCAACTGCCTGTAGCCTAGCTGTGAAGCCGCTAAGGAGGTAATCCTGATTCTTCTCGCCATGCCACTATAAATCTAGTCACGCGCTCAAAGCGGATATCGTGCCACAAATTACATGCTGCTTCAATCTGGTTGGCTCTACCAGCATTCCGGCAGAGCCAACAACATCCTCTTCAGAGTCACCAGACCCTTTGTCTTCCCTCCTCCCCTCCTCCCGCCCCGCCCCACTGATCGTTGCAGGAAGGGTCTGGGCCACGCAAGACTAGGATACAACGTACGTGCAATCAAAAGCATTATATACGTAGGTACGTACCGGAACATGTCACGCTCAGAAATGTTGATGGGAATGTTCGTAGGTACGTACCGGAACATGTCACGCTCAGAAATGTTGATGGGAATGTTGCAGGTGTCCTGCCGGCCAATTGAATTTTATTTGCCGCAAGGGCTCGACGGTACGAGAAGAAGTACAGACCCTTTGTCTTCCCTCCTCCCCTCCTCCCGCCCCGCCCCACTGATCGTTGCAGGAAGGGTCTGGGCCACGCAAGACTAGGATACAACGTACGTGCAATCAAAAGCATTATATACGTAGGTACGTACCGGAACATGTCACGCTCAGAAATGTTGATGGGAATGTTCGTAGGTACGTACCGGAACATGTCACGTTCAGAAATGTGGATGGGAATGTTGCTGGTGTCCTGCCGGCCAATTGAGTTTTATTTGCCGCAAGGGCTCGACGGTACGAGAAGAAGTATATGCAACCCACCCTTCTGCTAGCCTCATTCCCAGGTTCGAACGGGGCCTGGGAACGCCCAGTTGATCTATACTTGCCCCAGTTAGGAGATGATGTTGCTTGCATCTCCAAAGTTCTGTCTGCACCATGCGTATATACACCAGCTGCTTGTCGGTCCAGTAGCGCTTCCTGTTGATGCTATCGGGTTTCCAGGTCAATGATACGATCAGTGGCGGTACTAGGGTGGGGCGGAGGGGGGCATGAGCTCCCCCAACATCACCCTAGAAAAAAAAAACGTATGCAGACTACATAAACGTGCACTGCCTGTATAGAGCCAGTTCAACTGTGAGTTAAGACTTACCTCTAGCAGCAGTTTATTGTGTACAGTCAGTCAGTCAGTTTAATGTCCCCCCAACCTTCTATTGCTGTGCACGCCTGTGATGGATACGATGGCACGCTTTGTTTCGACAACCGGTAGCCAACTCTGACTCTAGCTAGCTAATGAGCTAGGTTTACATTAGCAACCACATTGGTGAATATGACGTCATACGATGATGAATTAGTTTACATTAGCAACCAAAATTGGGTATGACATGAAAACATTAGAACCAAGTAACTTGGTAGTGTAGCTACATAGCTAGCTGCAACGTGTTATGCAGTCTGTACAGGTTTCGTGCATGGTTGCCAGTCTACACAATAATGTTCCATGCATGGATGTTCCAGTTGCATGCTAGCCTCGCACCCAGGCCTTCTCACCCCACCGTTTGTTGCTTGCAGTACTAGCATGGGGGAAGGCCTGATAAACATGTCACGTGACATACCTGTACATTGGAAGAGTTGCACATTCTTTCTGTACAGCTCTCGGTCAGCTTTCTGAACCCAAGAAACGTCACCAACATGAGTCTGCCTGATGTTGACCACTCAGTGGCCCATGGCTGCGACTTGTGGCACTCCGAAGCACCCAAATCACAATGTATGTATGTCACTGCACATGACAAGTTTACCCGGCCTTCCCCTGTGTTAGTACCGCGCAAACGACAAATGCTGGGGTAAGAAGGCCTGGGTATAACGGAAGCATGCTACTGGTAACCATGCAAGTGTGATGGAACATGCATGCTTCAGGTGCTGACAAAATTAATGTGTCATGAAGGCTCTTGTGCTAGGCCTGGGCATATAATGATGCTTTTGCAGCACTGCTCATTAAATTAGCCAATTATAGAGGAAAATGCTCATGAAAATGCTGATTTTATTTAACTTGCCTGCTGAGCGACTGAGCCAGGTAATTATAGGCAGGAGTTAGACTAGGTCTATCGTCACGAGTCAGACTAGGTCTATCGTCACTACCACTAAGTCTATCATTACTATCGCTAGGTCTGTCACTGTCATCCATTTTCTGCCAGCGTGCAAGTGATCAAAATAATGTAATGCTCGCCTTATATGCCCAGCCCTATCTTGTGCAGTGCAAAAGCTACAAAGTACATGTATACACACCCTGAGTTAGAAGCTGGACAGCAGCATCTAACTCGTTTTCTCAGGATGTGTATACATGTACTTTGTGGCTTTTTGAGTTGGAGCTGCATCGATAACATTTTGTCTCGGCACCGAAGTGCCGAGACACAGTGCTAGATGCGTAGGTACGTACGTGGTACATGTGTACGTGGTACGTACGTCGCTTTTCGCAATGCGCCTGTGCAAATGCTGCATACACTCTTAATAGGGTGTCAAACGTATTTATAGCCTGCAAGTAAATCCTCAAAAGTGATTATGGGTTTGCATGGCTGCTCATGAATCCTCTTACCAAGACTACTTAATTGAGGACAATGAATACTCACTCATCCGTAGCTACACAGTGTGCTGCACTCAGCTCTAGCTAGCTTTATAGATAAGTGCTGAAAGAATTGGCCAAGGTGTTGTCTAGGTCCATTTATGAATTAAAACGGCCCACCTGGCTCTGACTAAACATCAAGCCCAGACACAACCATACTGCTTTTACCCTTGGGGTGAACACTCCCACCTCACCCTGACCCACCCCATGCCTTGCTCAAACAGAAACTCCCAGGATACTGACACTGACTTCAGCTGAAAGTCTCATAGCTAACAGGTTTTGCAGCCATAAAGGGTTAAGCAGCTGCCATGTCCTCTGCATGATTCTAGCTGATACCAAGTCATGCCAAGACACATCAAGTCTTTTAAAGACTCACTTGTTAAGGTAGCTATGGTAGCTATGTGGTGACATGCAGTATAAAAGAACGTGTCACAACCATGTTTTCCAAGCTAGCTAGCTAGCTAGCTAGCTAGGTGGATCAGACTTACAAGGTTGTCACAAGGTTGGCAAGTTAACTGTACTAGGTTGTCACAAGCTTATTGAAATCATGCAAGTTGTCACAAGCTTGTTGAAATCATGCAAGGTTGTCACAAGCTTGTTTGGACCATGTACATGCATGTAGAAGGTTGTCACAAGGCTGGTGACCTTGTCACAACCTTTCCACCAGGTTGTAACAAGCTTGGCATTTCTATGTGGATATGCATGAAAACAGCAGCATTTACAACTGAGTGCTGCACAACCCTATCCCTTTTTCACAGTTTCAAAGTCTCACACCAGGCAGTTGCAGCTACCCACTCAAAAGCTATGGCTTCAAATTGGCACGCCATTTTTCTTCATTTGTATGCATGCGTACCTCATACGTAATTGTTACTCAAGATTGCTGAATTAGAATCACAGCCGGGAAGAACATTATATACGTTGTGTTGTCAATCAAATGAGGCCCTTCACAAGACTGAGGTAAGTCTCTGTGCGTATAATTTAGCTCTTGTATTATGTGAGCACGGTGAATACCTATCTCAAGACAAGTGTGGTTACAAGTGACAACATATGAATGTCCCTATGGTAAACTGCCTATGGTCTTCAGACAGGGAGAGCTGGCTTTGTCATCCACCCAGGGAAGGGGTGACTCGAGATTCCCGGGCCTGATTCTTCAGCCAAAGCTGGAATGTAATACCTGAGTAACATAGGTATACCTATGCAAGGACACCTATTGCCTAGTTGCCTGTGATGTCACTGACTACTGCTTTGTTTGATCAAACTGCTGCTAAATAAGCAAGTGAATAAAAATGTAACAGGATGTACATGTAGGGATACCAGAAAGGCAAAAAGTAAGGAGACAAGGAACAAAAATGTAGGGATGATCACACATAGTATACAATCCCCCTACATATTTTTGTTCATTATACACATACGTACGTGGAAAAATATCTCTGTACATAATTATATTTGTTCATTATAGACATATTATACTGGAAATGATCTCTGTAGGCGGGATTGTATACTTCAGTGTTATGTGCAATCATCTCTCCCATGTTTCCTTACTTTTTGCTGTTCTGGTGGTATCCCTACATCTGTTACATTTTTATTACTGTTGGGTTTTTAGATAGGCATTCATCCCTGTCACAGAATGCGTACAGTAGATATAAATTATACGCACAGAGAATTTACGTACCTGTCTTTATTAAGTACTTCATTCAAATTTGATTAACGGCGCAAGACACTTCTGGTGATAATTATGTATTATGGCTAAGTGATCGTTTAAGTGCACATGCGTATGCAAATGAGAAGATGGCGTGAAAAATGAAGCCTGAGTGGGTCGTTGCAGCAGCCTGGTGAAGACTTGGAGGTTGTGAAAAAGCGATGGGTCGTTGCACTGCTCAGTTCTGTTTCGTGGGAAAATCATCGTGAGAGATTGAGGCAACGTCGGGCTTGTCTAAAGTAAGAAATTACGCTCCTGGTATAAAAGAAATTGTGCCACGTAATTTTATACTCCTGGTAGGGGAAAAATTGTGCCGAGTAATGTAATGTAAATAATGTACATGTACCTTAGCTAGTATTTTCGAATATGCAATTAGTCTTGACTATACGCCCCACACAAAATGTTTTGCTACATACAAACTATATCATGACACTGCCAAGGTTCGTGTTCACAGTTACAAAAGTACAAACGATCAACAGTACTGTTCGTGGTCATCATGCAAGAAGAGCTGACACTTCAACGCGAGGGCCATGACAACTTCGCTGTAGCCATCCTCAAGAACAGCAATACTGTTGGTCATGTACCGCGAGACCTTTCCTGGTATTTCCTACAGTGGCAGTGAGATGACTTGTATCGTCGACGATAACGGTGACTACTATATGTACATGTATACTCTGAGAGACGATCTGAAGTTACGCACAATGTCATGTAGTTTAGATATTCCAGAAGACGCTCACGGGGGGGGGGGGGGGGGGGGGCATTGAAACAAGTCAAACTACCCTGCACAGGAACTTGGGTGAACAGTGGGGGGGGGGGGGGGGGGGGGGGTGTTTTCAAAGGGGGCATATTAGCAGGATACTACGGTACATTACTGTTTGGCTACTTAATTGCGAAGGCCCTACAAAGATTCTGACTGCACTGTCGAGATTGCATGACGTGTGAAACACTAACCATAGCAATCACTCCGATACGATACACAACACCTGCCCACCTACTTATGACATCACGCACAGCCGTACACGTACACAGACTGCAAATCTGTATAAGGAGCATTGTGTGCTGCTACCCTGCACCTGATGGTTATGCTAGTTGGACGCTCCTTCCTGTTATGGTCTCCTGCCACCAATAATCAGTTAAGATCTTCAATTAATTATTGGTTAAGATTTTCAATTAATTGGTTAAGATCTTCAATTAATTGGTTAAGATCTTCAATTAATTGGTTATTGGTCATAGCTCTAGACCACTCACACTGTTTTGGGAAAGTAACTTCATCAAGCATTAATTGAGCTCTGGTTAGAACCCTTTACCTGCTAATTAAGAGCATTTATTTTCTGCAGAAAACCAACTCCAGCCTTTCTTGAAGTGTAGAAGAACGAAGGAATATTCCTATGTCATCCATGGCTATGGTTGAAGTGCTGTGCTGGAGGCAACCCTTCGTAGCTTTGGTGACATTTGTTGTCTGTGTGCAGCTTGTTTTCATCAGTCCAGTCCAGTCAGTGGTCCAGTCCACCGTACCCCGCATCGCTGTTAGACGTTTATATACCTTTATTAGCCTACCTATCAAATGCACTTCATTTGATTTGCATACTAGAAGTATTGTTGATGCATCACTGCATTTGCTGAGATCACCATGGAAGCTGCTATCTCCAAAAACCAAAAAAGCTACCATGTTGGTGTATCCGTCCATAGGTTTTACACTCACCCGGGAAGAAGGAACGGTCTGGGTTCATGTGTACATTCATTCATGTGTACATTGCTTACTTGACTAATCAGAATTGTTGTTTGCGAAAGAACTTTTATGCCTGGACCCTTCCTCCTCTCCATTCAAAGGGTCTAGTTCCAAGACTAGGTGTGGCATGGTAGGCATAGTGAGATGTGTATTGTATTAGCATACTGTTACTCTACACATGCATGTCTATGTAGTTCCCCTCCTCCTGCAGGATACATTACAACCATCCTGGAGGATGCAAGGTGTACAGTGAACATGCCCAGAAGAAGGAGCTGGATGTGGCAGATGTGAGGCTAGCAATCCAGAACAGAATGGATCACTGTACCACTTCCAAGAGATGTGAGGGATTTACATGTATTGTATATACTGCAATTCTGTTTGTGGAAAGTTTAGTGTTAAGGTTACTGGCTTGTTGCGCGGTGGGCGTGGCCGGGCAAAATTTGTTCAAGTCCTTTTTTCCCACACACAAATAATTATTAAGCTAGTGAAATAAACTTACTTGACGCAAAGCAGGGAGGGTAGTCAGCATGCACTGCGTCCTTGAACCGACAGCTGGCACGATTGTGCCCACTTATCACATTGGCAGCAAAGAAATGGTCCACACGTTCAGCATACTGTAGCCACTCCTCTTTTGAAGCATCGTATTCATTGATCCGAAGTCGACATGCTATCTTTACCACTCCAAATCCCGTCGTGTTCACTAATTATCTGGTGTCCTCATGTGGATTCACATGGATCTAACAACCTACTAGCATGGCATGGCGCCTTGTCATGTTAAGCTTAACAGATAATTCATGATTTTTTCCCTACCAGGAGTGTAATACACATGACATATAGGTATAATTACCTGTCACACCTTAATTGTACAATGCATAATTATGGCAGGTGGTACATGTAGCATTCAACATAGGTGGTCGTTAGCCTCGTTCCCAGGCCTACCCCGTTTCTTCGGTTTCCATAATACATGGATGCAGAAGGGCGCCGCCCTTCCGCATCCGTGTATTATTGTCAACGGAAACCGAAGAACAGAAAAAACAGGGTAGGCCTGGGAACGAGGCTAGGTGGTCGTGGTAGTGCTTATTATACAATGGAGCCGGTAGTAAGCCAATATTTAGCCTCGTTCCCAGGCCCGAGAGGGGGGGGGGGGGAAAGGGCCTGGTTTCCACTGTTTGCGCATGCGCTTAATTATCTGTAACCGTAACACATATTCATAAGGGGGAGGGTGCAAATGACATCTTCATAGTCACATGGTTGAGCATTTGACGCTATCTATTTTGCTACACTGGTCCTCGATCCGCGACATGAGGGGCGACACAGCCACAATTCACTGCCACCAGCAACAGACTTACCAACATTCGTTATTCAAAACAAATGGATGAGTCCTGGTAGCATACTGACTCCACCCGGTCGGTGCGATGGTAGCCACACTAAAACATCAATCGCAGGTCACTGTTCTAGCTCAATTCAGGAGCACCTTACCACCTGAGGGCATAGGAGAGTATGATCGAGAGCACGCCACTCGCTTACCATAGCTATATAGCTAGCCAGGCCAGTTAACCGTATGGATCACGTTATCCGCTTCGATGTCACGAGTGTACAAACATAATCGAACGTCCATAGTGCCGGTAGAATTTCACCACTCTTTAGCGCATGCGCAAACAGTGGAAACCAGGCCCTTTCTCCTCGCTGTCTCGGGCCTGGGAACGAGGCTAGCAAATATTCTGGGAAAATTGTGTAATTAGTAAAATGACCGCACACTAAGGCACTTGTTCGGTAGGCATGACGATCAACATGCGTGAATACAATCATCTAAGTGCATGACTGTTAGGGACTGTACCTGGTTCGAATCTGCCTATTTCTTTTTTCTCTCTTTCTTTACGCATGAGTTCTAGTCAGCCAAATTCTTTTTTTCCCCAATACACATAATATTATACACACAACCAACGTGGATTTGAATTGAGGTTGGAGAACACACTTTCATGCTCTTTTGATTTATTGGGATGACAGGCATGACCTAGCATATTTTGCAAATGAACAATCAAAATCTAGGACATTTGACCGCTCAACACGTAATCCTTATTTCGACCTCTGTATTCTACAAGCAACTCTTGCTTGGATTAATTTGCGACAATGAAGTAATGTATATTGTGGATCGTGCTAGGCCTGGGATGCATAACCTTGGTAACTCGTTCATACTCCTTGAGAGGATGCTTGCCATCTCCATGTACACCTTGAACTTTGCACCTTTTACTTCCACACAAAGCCGTGCCTACTAGTATAGATTGTAAGCACAGAGTGTGACTCATGATGCTGTAAACTTGGGAGTACAACTAGCTACCGGTAGTTCTATTCCAAAATTGCGCATTTCAGCGGTGCTCATTACATGGGGTACTAATAATCATTGGGTATTATACTTGTACATACATGTATGACGAGGTCTTTAAAATTCATATCTGGTGACCCACTGTAAGTTAGCTTGGTAGCTCAGAACAACCAGGTTTTGAAAGGATTAAGGTGGCACTTGTACTGCAAAAGTTAAAATGTAGCCAGGCAGTGCTGGAACAGTGCAAATGCAAGGCGATGCCTAGACGCCACCTTCTTACTTGTGAAGAGATTGGTTCAGCCAGTTCACCAACAGAAAAGTCATGATTTATAAATTTGTAAATGATAATACAAGTAGCAAGGATACCAGAATGGCAAAAAGTTAGGAAAAAGGGAGAGATGAACGAACATAACAGTAAAGTATACAAACCCCCCCCCCCCCCCCCCCCCCCCCTCCCCCCCCCCCCCCCCCCCTCCCCCCCCCCCCCCCCCCCCCCCCCCCCACAGAGATCTTCTTCTATATAATGTGCTTTGTAAATGACAGCTTCTGTAATTGGGCGAGCGTGAGCGAGCCCCACACTAGTCGTAGCCTCGCGTGCGACGCTATATATATGGCGCTGTACTACGTATAATTATGTACGTCGATATGTCTCCCATACCGTAAATCCGGCGTCTGTGCAGAGACTGTGACCGAACTGGGTATAAGCCACTACACACTACTACGTGCCTGTACTGAGCAGTTATGTAAGTGACCATGCAGACTCACCCAGAATATCAGCGAATGCAGACTTGTCGACCGCACTCAAGCGTTTAGCATCAGGTAGGAAGTCAATAAAGCAATCGAACCCCATCGAACCCCAGCGATAAGTCAGTGCTAGAGCTGTTACTAGTCTGCTAGTTCCGCATACTTCTTGTATATTATTGTGCACTATACCTATGGAATGTTAATTGTACCACGTGCGCACGGACCTTGTCCCACCCCCCCTGGTGTGTACCCACATGCTACTTCTTCCTTCCGCATTGTTCCAAGAGTTTTGCTCTTAAATGGGTGCAGCTGACATAAAGATATACCATACAGTTCCTAGGGCTGAGCAATCGTGCAGCATCATACCATAATCATGATTTTTGATTTAATTATTGAGTCGGTGGACTCTATATGTATAGGGACACTATGTACACGCAATACAAATCATAGTCGCAGCACACTTGTAAGCAACATACCGGCAAGGGCGCATCGAGCCGCCGAAGGCGGCGAGAGGGCATGCAACGTTCATAGACAGCAAAATCTGAGTGTTACTAAAAATAGAATTCAAATTTTGACTGTATAAGCATGTGAACCATAGATGTGCGCCCTCATGCGGTCACATTTGTACTTACTACCAAGATGGCTGGCACGGTAGCAGAAGCCACTAATCACTCTCCAAGACCGGATGAAGTGCTCTCACTTCAGGATCGGAGTACAATTAGGACATGAACACTCTTTTGCTAAAATCTACGGTTTAGTGTACATGTGGCATCAAACCTGAAATCACACTTATATGCACTATGTTGTGATTCTTTCTTCCCTCTTTGTAGCCATCCCTGGCCAGGCCTCATGTGACACTGGCAGCCACGTTCCGCCTCCCACTGGGAAAACAGACAATGGTTGTGTCCAGTATGATGCATCCCCAGCTCAGCAGTCCTCTCCTACAAGGAACTGGCACCCCAACAAGCAGCAGCATGCTAAGGCTCTCTTCCAACCAACAAGCCATGCATCTGCTTGCTACCCAGCTCCAAAGCCCAGTCACCCTGCAGAGTGCAAGTACAACCCTTCCAAGGCAGAACATGCCAACTCTATCACCACTGAGCTCTGTAGCTAGTACTCTCACCTCTAGCAGTACTTCTAGCACTATAATACTACAGCATGAATAATAGCAATACTCTATTACTGAATATGCCAGTACTAGCAGTGAATTATAATGTAATGATGACTCATGACATTTTAGTTTGAGCCCCGCTAGCTCCTCGCTAGAACAGCTAGAGTTTTGTGTCTCTTATGTGGTGCATGGATCCATCCATTTTTGACGCACAAGCTACTCTTTCGTATTCATTTCACATCCAGTCTATGAAGTTCCTTTAGTTGTGGATTACAACAGCTTTTGGCCAGAAGTTCTGCTGAAGCCCACAGCAGTAGACTTGGTAGTTCCCAAGGCTTGTGCACTCCACATGCACAAGTAGTGCACCAGCCTTAGAAATGCACAATGCACAAGTCTTGGAAATGCTTGTGCAGATAGAGTGTCCAAGAAGTGTTCAAGTCTTGCAAGAAATGTTCTGTATCCTAGAGCGTGTTACAGAATAGTTATGTAACAATACATTGTGCCCAAGGAGTGTCCAATGCGCATGCAGATGCAAGCCATGAGGGGTTGCGGTTGGAAGATGGCTCTCTCTCTTGCAGTCGTTTATGGAGCAAGAACTCCCGCCCGACGATCGATCGTCATCTCTACCCATCTAGGGACTTCAACTTATCCCTACAATCCCAATGTTCATCCTTTCTACCGAACGAGAGTCTAGCCCAGAGGGGTGACCTACAGGTTCAGCTTTCCCACGAGGACCTTGAGACGCCGTTTGATTCTTTTACTAGCAGCGGGTCTGGAGCTGAGTGACTTCTACACCCGAGCCTGATCGCCGAAACAGATAGTCTTCACCACAACGGCGGGGCGCACACCACGTAGTGCGCCTCTGTCAGCTTCACTACTCTCATTGATATGTTGCAAGAACGACAAGGTCGTCTCCAAAAACTTCTCCATGAGTCTTCTAATTCCTGTTCTTCATCTGGGGAGAAAAGGAGAACTGTGACAAAGGATCTCACTGTAAGTAGCTCCAATTATAATTTGTTTATAACTCCTTTGAATAGTTGCCTGACCATTCTTTATAGGACAAAGTTGCGGCAATTCATGGTGCCTTGGATGAAGGATAATTTGCGTCCTGAAGCGGAGGTGTGCTTATGCTGTGTGTACATGTGTTGTGGCTCCTCCCTGACCGGCGACTTGCCGAGTGCGGTCTGGCCGGCAGGGTTGGCTGCATTTGTACGTGTGTTGTGGCTCCTCCCTGACCAGCGACCTGCCGAGTGCGGTCTGGCCGGCAGGGTTGGCTGCATGTGTACGTGTGTTGTGGCTCCTCCCTGACCGGCGACTTGCCGAGTGCGGTCTGGCCGGCAGGGTTGGCTGCATGTGTACGTGTGTTGTGGCTCCTCCCTGACCGGCGACTTGCCGAGTGCGGTCTGGCCGGCAGGGTTGGCTGCATGTGTACGTGTGTTGTGGCTCCCCCCTGACCGGCGACCTGCCAAGTGCGGTCTGGCCGGCAGGGTTGGCTGCATGTGTACGTGTGTTGTGGCTCCTCCCTGACCGGCGACTTGCCGAGTGCGGTCTGGCCAGCAGGGTTGGCTGCATGTGTACGTGTGTTGTGGCTCCCCCCTGACCGGCGACTTGCCGAGTGCGGTCTGGCCGGCAGTGTTGGCTGCATGTGTACGTGTGTTGTGGCTCCCCCCTGACCGGCGACTTGCCGAGTGCGGTCTGGCCGGCAGGGTTGGCTGCATGTGTACGTGTGTTGTGGCTCCTTCCTGACCGGCGACTTGCCGAGTGCGGTCTGGCCGGCAGGGTTGGCTGCATGTGTACGTGTGTTGTGGCTCCCCCCTGACCGGCGACTTGCCGAGTGCGGTCTGGCCGGCAGGGTTGGCTGCATGTGTACGTGTGTTGTGGCTCCCCCCTGACCGGCGACCTGCCGAGTGCGGTCTGGCCGGCAGGGTTGGCTGCATGTGTACGTGTGTTGTGGCTCCTCCCTGACCGGCGACTTGCCGAGTGCGGTCTGGCCAGCAGGGTTGGCTGCATGTGTACGTGTGTTGTGGCTCCCCCCTGACCGGCGACTTGCCGAGTGCGGTCTGGCCGGCAGGGTTGGCTGCATGTGTACGTGTGTTGTGGCTCCCCCCTGACCGGCGACTTGCCGAGTGCGGTCTGGCCGGCAGGGTTGGCTGCATGTGTACGTGTGTTGTGGCTCCTCCCTGACCGGCGACTGGCCGAGTGCGGTCTGGCCGGCAGGGTTGGCTGCATGTGTACGTGTGTTGTGGCTCCTCCCTGACCGGCGACTGGCTGAGTGCGGTCTGGCCGGCAGGGTTGGCTGCATGTGTACGTGTGTTGTGGCTCCTCCCTGACCGGCGACTTGCCAAGTGCAGTCTGGCCTGACCTGTATGCTTTGATAACCTTGTGTTTTATTTTGCGTCTTATTGCTCTACCTTTAGTTCACTGTCACCACTTCTGGAGTAAAGGGTAAAGGTAAAGGCAAAGATTGTAATGGAGATGTGTGGTGTTGAAAACAGCAAATACACACAGAAACAAGTGAAAGGTATGCGGTGTACACTATTTCATACAAAGCACGTTGTTGTGAAGTCCATACATTACCATCTGTGATGGTTGTTCCCTGCAGGTCTCACAGATTTTCTAGATGAACGATATAATAAAAGAACAGCAATGGCAAGAAAACCAAGCAGTTTGGAACCACTGTTCAAGTAGACCACCTCTCGGAGCTCCTCAGTGGAAAGGTGTGTTACAAATGCAACGCTATACAGATTAGGTATTATACATGACTTGTGTGGCATTTTCGATCACTGAAGTAGGTAGTCCCAGATAGATTATTCTGTCACGGTCAAAAATGATAATGATTTCTCAGTACTAATCACAGCCTTGGACTAGCACTCCCCGCTTCGTCTGCAAGTGAGAGTGTGAGTACGATTAGTTGCACCCACTAAGAGTGCATTGACCTCAGGGCGTTACGTAAAAAACGAATGCAGTTCTGTAACCACACGATAAAGTTTGGCAAGATTGAATGCTCTGTATCTCTGGCTGAGCGATGGCTACAAATACAACTCAAGCACCAACAGTAAGAGGGATCCTTCGTCTAAAACTGAAGCGCCTCCAAAGCGAAACAGGTATGCTGAACCGTTTGATTGCTACAGTACTCATCGACATCAAATCCCGGAATGTTATTATGCTTACTGCACGCACGGTCTTTGTTGAGCGGTTTTCCTTCAGACTTGGTTGCTTCTTAGGCAAGGGATCATCTTGCTGCTGCTCTTAGTTGCATGTTCATTCATAGCTGTCGTACAATGACGGATATAGTGCAACTAACATTGATCTTATATATAAATCATAATAATTGCATTCCGGAATAATGTTCGATTTCTATCTGGGACTGCCACACTTTGTTGTTGGACATGTATGTTATTTGCAAATGCATTCATGTATTGCTCAAATTCTTTCACAGATACTCACTCTCAAGATTAAGTCCAAAAAAACTCATTAGCTCTGTTTTGGGTTCTATTTTGTGCCAACCTATAGCTACCTGATTATCGTTTTGTCAATGTCTATTAAATTTTATTCACTTGGCAAAAAGTGTATTATATCACCTTATGTAACATGAAGGTGTGAGCTAGCTACACCTAGTGTGCAATTACTCGAGCAATTTAAGGGCTGGGACCTTGCATGGCTGCGCGCGCCGGTGTGTAGTAACCACAAAAGATTATTCATATGAACTACGTAAACAGAGTGTTGTGATAGTCACATGGCAGTAGCTCGACTGATCAGCAGTTTCCATAGCATACTCAAGAAGCCTCCGTGGATTTCGCTGCGTCCATTGTGTTCTCGGATGCAGTCTTAGCTGTATCTGGACTTCTGGAACTCATGGACTGTCAAGGTCGCGAGAGAACACTTTCAATCTAGTGATGTAATGCACTATAGTCATGTGGTTTAATTGTGTTTATTACCGCAGTGCACGTGCACTGGCAGTTACAGAGCTGAACGGCCGCATGAAATAGAGATGCTATTATCCCGAATTTTTGCTGGTGCTTTCAGAGGACGCTGATGTATCGCTGAAGTAAGTTTCCTTACCTTCTATAAATCTACCGTGGGAAATGTTTGCATCTCGTTCCTTTCGGTAGATATCCGTACCTTCATGGGTTGGGGGGTGTGGCACTTTTGCCAGTAGGCAGTGAACGAGAGTCACTATCAACATTTCCCACGGTGTAAAGTTAGAGCACTACTTATGCTTCACAATGATGCTATCAGGATGGCCTAACCTGGTGCGGAAAAATTCCGGAAAATCGCTTTTATACCCTCGCATAGGCCGCACTACAGAAGCCATACTTCCACAATAAGTGGGTGGGCGTGTCCAATTATGACGTCATGTCTTGTTAAGGGGCGGAGCTGCAAATAGGATGGTGTTTGGGGACAATAAACTGTCTTCACTTTCCTTATAGTGTATACAAAATTCACAAAATTTTGCTACAAAAGCACCGGTCCCAATCCTTAGTGGCCCTGAGTAGTGGTCAATGAATTAATTATAAGCCCATTTGGAATGCAATATAAACAAGCTGGTGCACAAGTAGTGCCCAAGCAGTGCGCAAGGAGTGGCCAAGCAGTAGCTGCAGTGTACATGTATTATACAAGGAGTGGCCAAGCAGTAGCTCTAGTGTACAAGGAATGCCCATGCTTGTACACCGGACATGCACAAGTTGGGCACTGACTTGGGCACGTGTTCATTTCCAACTCAGCTTGGTTACTCTAAGTGTCACAGCTTGGGTACTGCTTGTTCACATTGGTGAACAAGTCAGTTTCCAAGTTGGGCACTCCAACCTTCACTGCTGTGGCCAGCAGCGATCCCTCCCTTGACTTCCCGGTTTCGTGCACCACTTGCACCTGGTGTTCCTGTTAGGTACAGGCCAAATGCCGCATCCAATGGGTGGAGTCGTGGGTGTAACTAGTCCAAACCCCAATCAGTGCAATTCGTGGGGTTTCTGAACAGCGTTTGGCTGCCCACATGCATGGCGCTACAATCGACACGATGGAAGCCCAGGAGCACACTGGTAAGTTGAGTATAGCATACTTGTATGATACACTGTACATGCAATATCATAAGCAGTGTACAGCAAAATTGGAGGCAGATATACATGTACACAGATCGACACTAAAATTGAAATTCTTGGGCTGTGTACTGCTTGTTTCAAGTCAAAGCGAAGCAGTGAGTACTGCAGACTAGTAAGAGTGAAAAAGCAGCACCATGTCCTTCCTGCTTTCAGCAAGGCATTTCTGTGTCGGACTGTCGGCTGACACACAATCACTGTGGATGAGGTCACCTGGCACACATCTGTTGAGAAAGAATGGAACAGTTCAACCTACCACAGTGCTGTGTCAGAGCTCAGAACCACCATCTCAGTTGAGCTCAATTCACTGCCACATACTCCAAATCCAACACCACAGGACTACACCACTGGCCCGTACACCAGTGATAAATGGGGTGCATGGCTGAAGAGATTGTCTCCAAACCAACACAGGATACAAAATATGTACCGGGATAAATACCAACAAAGAATCTGACACGGGAGTACTAGTCCTCAATAATGGGCAGGCTTTAGCCGCTTACAATATCGTTTGGCAACAAAGCTGCCAATGCTCTCAAGGAGGGAAACCTAGGTACAAAACAAACAGCAAAGATTGCCAGAGGAGGGAAGTGAAGCCTCAAAATACCCCAGGCAGTCGACTAATGGCCTGTAAAGCAAATCTCAATGTCCACCTTCTAAACCTGGGCTCTGGTAACGAAATGTTACACATTTAATTCTCCATGGCCTCTACCCACACTCCTACATCTCTGACTGACCTACAGTCCCACAAACCTCTACCTGAGGTGATGAAGAAAGTGGAGTCGCTGATTTCCCAGAGCCACCTCAGCCGCATTAGCCTTCAACTTGCTCTCTGTGACTGGATTCCAGACCACCTTTGTCAAGGTACTCTCACCGCCAAACCCTCAGAGTATGACAGGTGATACTACCCTACAGTGGAGGATGTGAGAAATATGAGCAGAAAGGTAATCAACAACATACCAAACAACAGGATGCTCATGAAAGTAAAGAGGCTAAAGGGTTCACGTTCTTCCTGGGGAAGTACACTAGCAACAAGGGAGGCAAAGACACTAAAGCTCCAAGGTTTGTTTTCCAAGGCAATGTATAGTAGTACCAGCTTGTCCCATGTTATTCACAATGAATATCCTGTGTTATTCACAATGAATATTGTCAAACAGTGTGTATATTGTGCGTGCACATCAAGAATAATGATGCCACTGGTACAGTAGCAGGTTTCTTGCTAAATTGGGCAATATATGCTACAGATCCAGAGACTGGCACGCATATGTAACACATTGCTTACTCACAATGTACACTTACTGAAATGTTAAGTGGGAAGCCAGGTCAGCGACTGGATTTAGCAAGTGTGCTCTTACTAGGATACATGAGGGCTTTAGCCCTCACACAAACAGATTGGTCGATGGTGCAGCCCTCGACCAATGAACACTGCCTGAGTGTTCCAAGGGTGTTTAAGTTCTGATTGGGAGGGCTCTCTATCTTGCTATCTTGCTTTATGGTGAATATTGTATGAGGCATATACACATTCTGTGGAACCATGCACAGGAATAGAGTCTTGGACGAATCTTTATTACAGTGATGAAGGATTTACCAAAGCAGACCAATAGCTCTGGCTGTGGAGTTTTTGCATGCATGATAAGCTAAGTATACACTACTTTTGGGGTTGGTGCGAGGGTTGTGCACGTGCATATACGGAGAAGTTGAGTCTTCGTGCATTAGTATGCAATACTAGAGGGGATCATGCCTGATCCCTTGCCTGTAAGCCACTGAGGGGTCTACCTGATCCCCTCATAAAGCCAGCTGAGGGGGTTGCATGATCCCCTGCATTTAGTGGCTGCTGAGGGGGTTCTTCTTTGCCTGCTGAGGGTTTTCCCCTCTCTTTAATGCTGCCAGCTGAGGGGTTAGCCTCGTTCCCAGGCCGTTTTGGGAGGGAGAAACGGCCTGGCAACTTCCGCGAGTTCAGGTATACTGTACACTGCAATACCAGTCATTTGTAAGGTGCAATACAAGCCATAGCACCCTCTGATCAGATGATACCAGCCTTGCTGCCATTACTGCTGCAATACCAGCCATAGCACCCTGTATTACAAGCGATTGCTCACAGCAATACAAGCCCTTGCTGCCAGTCATTTATATGGCACCCTGTGATCCAAGGGGTTGCAATACAAGCAGTGGCAGTGAGAGCTTTCCAGTCACATGACTCACTGAATGATGTCCATTTTGCCGCAGGTTGATTTGACCCCAATCACGGATTGATAGAGCTTGATTTCTGGCAATAATGTGACGTTCATTAAAAGCATTAATTTTGTGAGACATGACTGAAAGCACTTGCTGAGCATTTGAAAGCACTTTTCATGCTGAGCACGATGACACAATCCCTAGCTTCAAATCTTATTCACATACATAAATACAATGTTAGTAAACTATACTTAGGCTATTCTAACCAATCAGGTTACAGTATTTGTGGGAAATAACGGGTCATATATCCCACGGCCGGCTGCGCGCGCATACTGTAAGCGATCGCGTGCATGAGAAAGCGAAGAGCTAGCTTTGTTAGTCTAGCCAAGGGCTTGTGCCTTTATTGCTGCCTCAGTCAAGTATCACGGATGCCTCTGCCACTGATCGGTGAGTGCCTACACCACAGTATCTATGTCTACACAGTGTACTCACCTTTAGTCTAGCCGCTAGCCCCTCTCCGCCCGGCCGGTCAAGCGGGCGCGCGGCGAAGCCGCGTGCGGAGGGCGGAGAGGGTCTAGCAAACATTGCACTTGATCACGTTTCTCTGGAATGCTAATTACATGTACCTGTGAACCGGTGAAGTGCCAGCTGGAGTTGAGGACGACTTCTGTACACTTGGAGGCATCCAGGTTGGACTAGTTTAGCTCGAGTGTAGGCTATTAGACGCTCTCCACCGGGCTGATCGCACGCGAACGGCTCGGTTTACAACCACGAGAGTCATGAATAAAATTGGAACGAATCGCTTCAGTAAGATCTGATTGGTCAGTTGAAACGCAATCAAGTGCAATGTTTGCTAGACCCTCTCCGCCCTCCGCGCGCGGCTTCGCCGCGCGCCCGCTTGACCGGCCGGGGCGGAGAGGGGCTAGTGGCTAGACTGACTCACCTTAGAATAGCCTAAGCATGGTGTAAGTTAGTTGTATCCCTGGCCAGCGGGATGTAAGGCCCGTTACATCCCTTGGGAGAGGCCAGTGCTTTCGTTCCGCCTCGGAAGTGCCTCGGGCTTCGCCCATGGCACTTCCTCGGCTCCACTCAAGCACTGACCTCTCCCGTGGGATATAACGGGTCTTATCCCGCTGGCCAGGGATATAACCTATACATATTAACCGAACTGGTACAATTATAGACTGTGAAGTTGTCAACCATGTATGCTGCCATTGCTGTGGAGGGTGTCCAGATGATCGACCCTGTAGCTATAAGCACAGTGTGACTGACACTGTTTCTTTGGGATACATTGTAGGTCAAGTGGACCAGTTGACATAAGAACATCCATACTGGCTGGACTCAAATGTGTAGGAGGGGAACATACTTGACCTTTGTCTAATCAGGTTTATTAAACAGCTCATACCAATCTCTCAAATAGGAAGGTTCCTTCTAGATAGGGCCCCACCACCCATGTATAAGTGAGACCTTGACCGGAAAAGGTCACGACCCTGACCTCCATACAGATCGTGGCTCTGAGGTGTGATGGTCGTATACTGGAGGCAGCAAATGCTTTGATGAGAATGTTGAGCGAGAGCAGTGCTCAGTGGGTTCGACCATTGCAGAAGATGGTAGCTAGTGAGCTATTGTAGCTACACACGTAAGAGACAATCCATTCGCTGATAATGCGCATTACAGTGAATTCCAACCTGAGCCAGCAGTATGTGTATAATGCTAGCTGATACTGAGTGCTGAGGACACCTGCATTGCTTACGAAATCATAATAACGTGTCCACAGAATCACGTGCCACCTCGGAGTCAAAGGTTGTATACATAAAACTTGCAAACAGCTTCGTACATACAGGCAAATTGTGCATTTCAATGCTCTTTCATTGCAAGACTTAGTAGAGTATATTAGCCCTGTTCACACACCATGCATACACTCACACACCACCCTCTCTCCCAGTTTTTTGGTACAGTATGAGACAAAGAGCTGGGAGGAGCCTGGGAACGAGTCTACTCTGATATCACATGAGCTCTGTTGTGATCACTTGAATTGCACTGCTAGTCACAAACAAAGCCATATGACACACACACAAAGGGTCACATGACTCCCACAAAAGGTCACATGATCTCACAAGGATATGTCACACATACAGCACTCACGGGGCACACTAGGGATCCATTGGCACTCTGTCTGTAAGTCACCGACAGCAGCACCACAGTCTGCACCCTGATCCGTATCACTCTCTAGGAGACCGAGGCAGAAGATGTGAAGCATGAAACCGCTATCACGAATTGGATCAAGGTTCAATTGTACATACACAACAAAATGTGACACGATGTAGACCTCACCTTTCACTCCCTCCTCGGAGTGGAGATCACCAACTGCACGGTGATGGAAGCGCTGGGAGGACTGCTGTGTGGGGACGATGGTATACATCTCCGCCTAAGAGGGAGTGAAGAAGGGAAGGAGAGAAGTAAGGAGGGGGGGGGGGGGGGGGGGGGGGGGGGGGGGGGGGGGGATGAAGTGGTAACAGGGCGACTATGCCAAGGGAAAAAAAATACTAAACCTAAACTAACACAACATTCACTAACTATTCGGTCAGTACACCATAATGACCAGACAGCCCCTATAAATTAACTGCAAGCAAACATGACACTTACTGAATCAGCAAAGCTCGCTGGTTCCTACGTGTTATCATTGTCCTGATGCTGGGTACCTCTAATGTCTCCATCCGCTGGCTCATTCCCATGGACTAGAGCCTGCACTAAAATTGCAGTCGCACAATGCATACCTAATCCCCCCCCCCCCCCCCCCCCCCCCCCCCCCCCCCCACCCCCAACTCTCCTCCCTTCCTCCCTCGCACCCTCACCTCCTCAAAGAAGACGTGTCTTGTAGAGGATGTGCTGCAGCTTGATGAGGTCCAGGAGATTGTGTCTGTGTTGATCTCACTCACCTCTGCCTCAAGAACCTCAAAATTTGACTGCAACATGCATGAGTGTGAGAGGGAGTGTGAATGTGTGTCAGGGGAGGGAGAGCGCGCAGTATGTGACGGTGAGGGAGAGAGTGAATGTGTGCCAGGAGGGAGAGTGTGGGAGGGAGTGTGCAGTACGTGAGCAGGAGAGAGTGGGTGAGGGGGAGTATGCATGTGTGTCAGGGAGAGAGAGAGGGTGAGGGGGAGTATGCATGTGCGTCAGGGAGACGGAGAGGGTGAGGGGGAGTATGCATGTGTGTCAGGGGGAGGGAGAGGGTGACGGGGAGTATGCATGTGTGTCAGGGGGAGGGAGAGGGTGAGGGGGAGTATGCATCTGTGTCAGGGGGAGGGAGAGGGTGACGGGGAGTATGCATGTGTATCAGGGAGACGGAGAGGGTGAGGGGGAGTATGCATGTGTGTCAGGGTGAGGAGAGGGTGACGGGGAGTATGCCTGTGTGTCAGGGGGAGGGAGAGGGTGAGGGGGAGTATGCATGTGTGTCAGGGGGAGGGAGAGGGTGACGGGGAGTATGCATGTATGTCAGGGGGAGGGAGAGGGTGAGGGGGAGTATGCATGTGTGTCAGGGGGAGGGAGAGGGTGAGGGGGAGTATGCATGTGTGTCAGGGGGAGGGAGAGGGTGACGGGCAGTATGCATGTGTGTCAAGGGGAGGGAGAGGGTGAGGGGGAGTATGCATGTGTGTCAGGGGGAGGGAGAGGGTGACGGGGAGTATGCATGTGTGTCAAGGGGAGGGAGAGGGTGAGGGTGAGTATGCATAATTATGAGAGGGGGAGTATGCATGTGTGTCAGGGAGAGGGAGAGGGTGAGGGGGAGTATATGCATGTGTGTCAGGGGGAGGGAGAGGGTGACGGGGAGTATGCATGTATGTCAGGGGGAGGGAGAGGGTGAGGGGGAGTATGCATGTGTGTCAGGGGGAGGGAGAGGGTGACGGGCAGTATGCATGTGTGTCAAGGGGAGGGAGAGGGTGAGGGGGAGTATGCATGTGTGTCAGGGGGAGGGAGAGGGTGAGGGGGAGTATGCATGTGTGTCAGGGGGAGGGAGAGGGTGACGGGGAGTATGCATGTGTGTCAAGGGGAGGGAGAGGGTGAGGGGGAGTATGCATGTGTGTCAGGGGGAGGGAGAGGGTGACGGGGAGTATGCATGTGTGTCAGGGAGAGGGAGAGGGTGAGGGGGAATATATGCATGTGTGTCAGGGGGAGGGAGAGGGTGAGGGGGAGTATGCATGTGTGTCAGGGGGAGGGAGAGGGTGAGGAGGAGTATGCATACGTGACCTGTGTCCTGGATACAGTAGAGGATTACATGTATGTATAATATTATAGCTGATGATTTTATGTTCTCTACACTTGGTGCTATGAACACTGAATGGCTTTAATTAACTTAACTTAACTTAATAACAGGTAGTGTGAAAGTGGCTGGCTTGCAAGACTACCTTTGGCAGTATTCTCGTGCCAAGACGTCCACGCCTACTTTGGCAGGCAAGTACCTCCACTGTGAGGAGGTCACGTGACTCAGTAGATAATTCATGATGACATCAGATATTGTGGAGTGGTGGCAGGAGTGTTATCTGAGGAAGGGAGAGGGAGGGAGGGAAATAGGGAGGGAGGGAAATAGGGAGGGAGAGAGGGAGGGAGGGGGAGGGAGGGAAGAGGGAGGAAAGGAGGAAGGAAGTGAGGGAGGGAGTGAAGAGGGAGGGTAGGAGAGAGGGAGGGAAGCAGAGAGGGAGGGTAGGAGAGAGGGAGGGAAGCAGAGAGGGAGGGAGAGAGGGAGCGAGTATGAGAAATGGAAATTCTCCTTGCACAATTAACTGTAAGATGAGCTAATCAGGCCCAACAGAGTTTGCACGAGCATTAACGGTTACTGATCTACATGTATAGTACCAACCTTCACGTGCTCCCACTAATGCTGAACAGCACTCTCTACCGTATGTATTTTCGTGGGTGGAAATTTTCGTGAAATGCTGGATACAGTCGTCAGAATTAATTTTCATGGTTCTAATTTTCGTGGCACCCGCGTTCGCGCTATCAACGCGGATGACGTAATATGAAAATTAGTACACGTGTACGTGGGTGGCTTGATGGCCGAAGTACAGTTTCAACGACATTGCGCTTCAGTGTAAAGCGTGAGTGCGACGCTACTTCGTCAGTAAAAGACGTGTGGGAGGCCCGGTGTTGGAGAAGAACTACCATGCTAACGCGAGAATGGCAACCGTATTGATCGCTGAGTTACTGGCCTCATTTTTCATCGCCGGGGTCCAGTCATCTCGATCACAACGCAAGGGACAGCTGGTGATAGAGGATCCTGTCAATCGAGGACACTGTCTCAGTGTGCTCGATTGACAGGATCAGTCAACGGGATGCAGTCACGCAGGTACAGCTACGAAGAGCCGTACAGTGTACTTAAATGATGGTACCTAGCTACGTGTTGCACAGCGCGATTATACATGTAGGTTGAAAATTTCGTGGGTGGAAAATTTCGTGACTTGTCGATGAGTCACGAAAATAATGAAAATTGGCACCCTACGAAAATAACCCGCTATACGGTATGCGCCACTGAGAGCCTGGAACATGGCCGCCCGCTCCCCCGCTCCAACCTGGTTGTACAGCTCTGTCAGGGCTTGCAGGTGAGACTAAATTGGGAGAATTAATATTTTGCGGTCAGAGAGGAGATGAGTGAAGAAGTCTTCTTTCTGCATACAATGCACATGGGGATCAGATCAAGTGAGACCTAGAGTTTATGAACTCTTGGTGAGACAGAGGGAGATGTGTAGGGGAAGGAGGAGATAGACAGAAGGGGAGGAGGTGGAGGAACATGAGATATGGAGGCGGGAGAGTAATGAGTAGGGATGGCATGGAGGGGAGCTGAGGAGCAGACCGATGAGGAGGGGGGACAAGGAAGGTCCGAGAAGAAGTACACAAATCGCTCAGTAGCAAAAGGGTTGACAACCTTGTGTACAAGCTCCTTTCCTGTCTGATGAAGTACATGCATTTCCTTACATTTACACATTTTGGGAACCGTTTCAAGCCATTAGACAGAAAGGTTTGGCACCGTGTGAACGAATTAGACAGGATACATTTGGCACAGAGTAAGCCAAGTTGGACAGAAACTGCACACTAGGAGCTGTGTATGAAACAGTTACAAAATGTGTTTTTGATACTGTGTATGAAACAGTTACAGTAACTGTTTACCACTGCACTGTGTCGATCAAGCAGTAGACATGTCACGTTAAATTTGGACCCCTGTAAAATACGTTCCCCCGGAACAAAACAACCATGAAATTCTTGGACCTATACCTTGAAAAATTAGTTCCACCTAGCTACGTATAATGTGCGCACTTGCACTTGCAACTTGACAGAAGTGGTTACTAACTTAGCTATCTTTTGTCTGTACAGGTAGTTAGCGGCTGCTGGGTCGTTAAGGACTGCGATATCCACGCTACTGCAGCATCAGCAACTCTCATATGGCACAGCAAAACTATTTCAGTTGCGTTCGAACCTTCGTAGGTGAGCTTGTTCTCGATGGTAGCTTGGATGGATCAACAGCCGCCCAGTTCACGTTACTCGTTGTGAAGGCTCAAGCACTGTAGTTGTACTGCACAGGTCGCAATCAGGTAAGCATAGCTCTGTGTGCTATTGATCTTTGACCTACTATATGGTGATGTCACTATGACAACACTGCCAGCCCACTTTAAGTTTCACAGCTAATACAACAGCCAACAGTTGCTTTGCATGGCCCTATACAACTGAACTGGGGGTCCATATATTTTCAGCAGTATACGTTTCAGAGGATTCGCATATTTCAACAAGGTCACCTGTCGACCAGGTTAGGATGCCAGGCAATTCACTTCACTGCAAACATTCGGCACTGTCACTTCTAGCCGTAAGTTTATCTTAACAACGAGGGGCAACCGCACTCCTGGTAGCCACGATGCAACCCGATTGCGACTCGCCGTAGCGCAAGCTCATTTCGCTAAATATTCCAATTAACGCACACGCCACGTGGCAACCACGCTCAGTCGATCGCGAGCAATGGCGACCAACAGGAAGACAAGACATTATTACAGCACTCACAACTTAGCCAGCACTCACAACTTAGCCAGCACGGTGAGTTTCGGCATATAAGCGTCAGTGAAAGACAGCGACCACGGCCGTGTGGTCATAATCTTCGTGTGCCTTTCCTAAGAACGGTACTGCCACCGGAAGTCGAAGAGAGCGCTTGAGCAATGGCGGCCAACGGCGAGACTAAAGCGCTCATATCTCCACCACCAAGGTGAGTTTCAGCACCAACTTTTTACATTCAGGTCAGGGCATGATAGCGATCACGGCGGTGTAGTCAGAATTTCTGTAGGCCAAGCCTAAGTACTCAAACATCATGTTGGATTATATTATATTATTTACGCGGCACAATTTTTCCCCTACCAGGAGTGTAACATCTTACGGCACTTTGCATAGACAAGGCAAGTAGAGTTCATTTCATAGGATTCACTTCCTACACTGAAAAATATCTACTTGGGTGTAACAATGAAGGATCAGCTCACACAGTTCACCGCCACACAGGAGACTAAAGCGTGGATGCAATGGGGTATGTGACAGTCAGCTATTGGCAGACACAAACCTCAAGGAGTACAGCACCCACTGTGTAACCACAGTGTGTCTCGATTTATGTACGTAGGCTCTTCATGATATGACTTACTGCCAGCACCTTGGATGATAAGACTTCCCATGATACAGTGCACATACAGCAAGGATCATGGGAGGAAAGGCATGTCTTCTTTATATGGTGGACTGGACTTACTGGGCTGAACTTTAAACCTGATGATTTATGCCTCCCTTGTTTAGATTACAGTAGGGGTATATAGTCTCGGCCCCAGACCCAAACCAACCCTAGCGTGGATCGCTTTCAGTATCACACACTGGGAAGGAGGGTCTGGTCAAGATCCTACATAAAAATTCTGATTGGTTGATTCGCTACTAAATGCTGTTTGCAATGTTGCTACCATGCACCGTGAACTAACTATAATTCATGCTAGCCAACTGCTATACCAGTCAACAAACTGGTCAAGGCCGCGGTTAGTCTCGGTCCCAGACCCAACCAACCCCAGCACGGATCGCTTTTCCGTGTGTTATACTGTAAGCGATACACGCGCTGGATAAATGGTCTGGGAACGAGACTAGGCCGCGGTTACAGCTGTGCTTAGCCAACTGGGGTCACCTACAGTCAGGGTATGCTGATAAAGTCAAATATGTAAGACTTAGCGTTACTTTAGAAACAGAAGCTTGTCGACAGATTTCGAGGCACCCATATTTCAGACAGTGTTTTTTGCTACACACAAGTGGTAAGGGCTACTAATAACCTAGCACCAGATGACACCATAGTAGTGTTAACACCCAATGAGGTCAGAACTAGGTCGTTAATACGGAAGGTCCTTACCAAGAACGCATGAGGCGCCGAAGGAGCATTGAACTAGCATAGACATGTTGTAATTGCCTCATGCATTACAGTCATACCTTATACAGAAGACCTATGTGGTACTGCACAAACCCCAATTTGTTTTTCACACTTTACGTAACTGCCTCTAGCCGAATAAGGTAAAATTTTGGGACAATTTTGGGACGTGTGAAGGACTACTACTTCAGCTAGGGCATTCATGCTGAGTTCGACACTCCTTCGCCGCCTTTGGCGGTTCATGCACTCCTGATCTTACCTGGTGGAGAAGGCAGTGCAATTCACTTCCTATTTCCTAAACAGCAGGTGCTATATCAACTACCCCACCCTCTAATTGACTCTGAACAAGCTGTGGGAGTCACCCAGACAGAAACCCAATAGTTGCAGCAGTTGAGGCTCTACCAATGGGGCTCAGAACAAACAATCCTCTCTAGCCTATGAACCACAAAGAACGCCAAGCAAACGGCACCCTCTTAATGATGACATGTTGTACACAACGCTAGCCTCGTTCCCAGGCCTACCCCGTTTTTTCTGTTCTTCGGTTTCCGTTGACAATAATACACGGATGCGGAAGGGCGGCGAAAAACGCGGAAGGCCTGGTACGATTCATCACGTGAGTGACGTCAGGTGGACGTAGGGGGGGCGGGGCCCTTAGTCGTTTCAGCAGATCCTGAAGGCTGTTCATCATCCAGTCGGCTCGGTTCGAACGATCCGCGGCTAGTCGGGACTCGCAGACGATCTACACAACTTCTTGGGCGCTTTTAAAATTTATTTGCGGTTTTGCCGGGTGTGGCAAAACCGCAAATAAGTTTTAAAAGCGCCCAAGAAGTTGTGTAGATCGTCTGCGAGTCCCGACTAGCCGCGGATCGTTCGAACCGAGCCGACTGGATGATGAACAGCCTTCAGGATCTGCTGAAACGACTAAGGGCCCCGCCCCCCCTACGTCCACCCTTGCGTCCACCTGACGTCACTCACGTGATGAATCGTACAAGGCCTTCCGCGTTTTTCGCCGCCCTTCCGCATCCGTGCATTATTGTCAACGGAAACCGAAGAACAGAAAAAACGGGGTAGGCCTGGGAACGAGGCTACACAACGCCACGTGTAGACATTCATCACCACACTATGGAATCATACCTAGGAAGTGCCTCCAAGATTCACAGAATCAGTTTGATTATGTACACCCACACACAGCCACAAATCCCTTTCCCACACATATAGCATCATCCCCTGTCAATACGTTCCAACTTGAAGAGCATTGCTTCCCCCCTATTCTATCCTAAAGCAAGGGGGGGGGGGCAAAATAAAACGTTTGGGGAGTGGGGGGATTGAATAGTTAGCAACAGTGCGCCATTTAGGGGGTCTGGATTTGAAATCTCAAGGGGGGGGGGGGGGGGGGGGGGGGGGGGGGGCGGGGCAAAACAGCCCCAGCTCAGTCCCATCTCATCCCTAAATTCTACATTATTCAATGGGATACATTTCTGCACCATACTCTGAACCAGCCATCTGAATGTCCATGTTGGCTTGCCATGCTCGGAGTAGAGTGGGATTGTATGCACTCGCCCACTGCTTGCATTCATTTCTTTGGGTGACATAGAACTGTGCAGCTGATCAGTATTGGTTCTCAGGCTGGTTGCAGCACTTTGTGGTCTGGGGTAATTGCCGAGCGGGAAGCGAGGCAACTAATCGTGCAGTGTGGAGTTCGAATCTGGGCTAGTGCGACTATAAACTAGAGAAAAAAGTTATCTCCTAGTTATCTCCAGTGTACGGTCCAGGTGGATTTCCACTGGTCAGATCTAGTCATACCGCAGCCCCAGTCAACAGTTGATACCCACAAAAAAGTAAACAAGATCTTTGAACCATGCAGGAGTATCATGAGGACAGGTCAAATGGAAATGAGTGGGATAACATGTCACATTTGCATGTCTCTCAGAAAGAAACTGACTGAAAAATTTAGAGAAGTGGGTACACAAACGCCAGAAGCCAGTGGGATTCCTCATCTCACACAAGCCAGTGGTGACGAGTATTACTGGTGTTGTTCAAACCATTCCAAAACGAACCATAAACTATCCAAGATGGTGAATCACCAAGGAGGCATTCATACAACAAACTGATGCCCTAGAGACGATCCTCAGCATGGCCCAGCAAGCTCAGGATGCTATTGGCCACAACAGCCACAACAGTACACAAAGTACAAGGTATCACTTTATCACATGCATGCAGACAGCACAGACATTGGTCTTCACCAGTGGCATGTCCTATGTAGCCCTTAATAACATTCAAGGATTAGCCATTGCCTGTTTTGACCAAACCAACCATGACAGCCGTCAGCCTCAGTCTCAAAGCCAAACCCACCCCAGCACGTATCGCATCTAGTATCACACGTGGGGACGGAGGATACTGGAAGCGATCCACGCTAGGGTTGGTTTGGGTATGGGGCCGAGACTACCTTAAGGTCACTATTATTTGCGGGTAGCGAATTTTAGCGAATTTGAAAAAATCGCTAAATTTTGACCCTGCAAACAATAGTATTAGCAGCATGTGACGTCACATACGTGTGTATTAATTGGAGTGAGTCACAAGCTAGCCACCTGCAAAGGTAGTTAGCTGTATCAGAGGCTATCCACGAGGCGAGAGCAAGACTTGAGACATCATTCCGAAAAGTGAGTTTGTCCTATATACCTGTTGCACTTGCCTTTTCCAGCAGACTGAGCCATGCTGAGCAGGTGGTCGCCTCTTGAACGGATTAGTTGCCAGCAGCTCTGGTGAGTTAGAACGCTAAAATTAATACTCGCCAAATCGGCTACATACCCAATTCGCTAAAATTAGTACCCGCAATTCATAGTGACCGGTAGTGTCTGAAATGCTCAATATCGTGGCCCCACAGCGAAGTCACTGTCACACAATACCTGTGAAACCCTCCTATTGGCAGCGCCAAGGTTGCACTACAAAAGTGATTATGGGTTTTTGGTTGAGATGCTTCATGAATATACTTACATGGACTATGAATACATAATCACAACTACGAATACGTAAAGTAGGCTTCACTAAGTTCACTGTGTGGCCTCTGACTAGCCAATGATGATTGCACAGACCAGTCAATAGACAGCCATACTATCAGTGCTTCGCCAGGAATACGGCTGATGGCCGACCATTATAAATACACTCTGCACTGTATGTTAGCTATCTTGCTAGGAATGAGATACGAGACTAGGATTTGCACCATTGTGATCAGCGTGAATGCAATGATGTCCATTTTGCTGACTTTTGACCAAAATCAAGCTTTTTGCTGGTCACATGCATTCAAAATAGTGAGCTTACTGCTGCTAAGAAGAACGTATCCCCATTGATGTCATACAAAATCTATTTCAGAGAGTACACCAACCCTGATTGATCAAGCAACAAAGACTGGGGCGAGAAGGCCTAGGCTACCGAAATCTGTCTTCTTACTATCAATCAGTGGTGGTAAGTGTTCAGAGTAGTGGCACTGGGACAATTGGCCATTTGCATTCAAAGACCTAACAACATGCATGCTAGCCTCCTTATCAACATGTGTATGGTCTAGCAAGGATAAGCAGGTACGTAGCCCACACCTATAGCCTCGTTCCTAGGCCTCCCCATAGCCTCGTTCCCAGGCCTCCCTATAGCCTCATTCCCAGGCCTCCCTATAGCCTCATTCCCAGGCCTCCCTATAACCTCGTTCCCAGGCGTCACTATAGCCTCATTCCCAGGCCTCCCTACCAAGGCCTCCCTATAGCTTCGTTTCCAGGCCTCCCTATAGCCTCATTCAAAGGCCTCCATTTAGCCTCGTTCCCAGGCCTCCCTATAGCCTCATTCCCAGGCCTCCCTATAGCCTCGTTTCCAGGCCTCCCCATAGCCTCGTTCCCAGGCATCCTTAGAGCCTTGTTCCAAGGCCTCCCTAAAGCCTTGTTCCCAGGCCTCCCTACAGCCTCCTTACCAGGCCTCCGTATAGCCTTGTTCCCAGGCCTCCCTACAGTCTCCTTCCCAAGCCTCCCTACAGCCTTGTTCCCAGGCCTCCTTATAGCCTCGTTCCCAGGCCTCCCTATAGCCTCCTTCCCAGGCTTCCCTATAGCCTTGTTCCCAGGCCTCCCTACAGTCTCCTTCCCAAGCCTCCCTACAGCCTTGTTCCCAGGCCTCCCTATAGCCTCGTTCCCAGGCCTCCCTATAGCCTCGTTCCCAGGCCTCCCTATAGCCTCATTCCCAGGCCTCCTTATAACCTCGTTCCCAGGCCTCCCTATAGCCTCATTCCCAGGCGTCCCTAGAGCATTGTACCCAGGCCTCCTTATAGCCTCGTTCCCAGGCCTCCCTATATTTTAATTCCCAGGCCTCCCTATAGCCTCGTTCCCAGGCCTCCCTATATTCTAATTCCCAGGCCTCCCTATAGCCTCGTTCCCAGGCCTCCCTATATTCTAATTCCCAGGCCTCCCTATAGCTTCATTCCCAGGCCTCCACCTCCAGCTTTTGTCGCTTGCAGTACAAAGCTCACAACAGTGAGAAACAAAATACAGCACTGACGATATGCAATCATGCGAGTGCATACTAGGATATTGGAGGAGGGAAAACCTTGGGAGTGAGACTAGCCCCACCCATTATAGTTATAGTGCACTCAGCAGATACCATTATTCGGGTACTAAATTCAGATTATGGGATACTTGTGCGTGTGCTGCTCGAAGTGTATTGGAAGTGCATGCTGAACTTTTGTAACTCCTGATATCGTGAACAACTTGATTCTGACGGTGGTGCGTTGTCACAAGCTGCAGGGCATGACGGAAGCTTTTTATGGATACATTTGTATGCTGTATAGCCATGCAAAATGAGCAGTTCAGTTCACCAAAATGTTTTTCTCAAGCAAGACAGCAGATTAACTTGCATGCCCTTGATGACTACTTTGACACCATTGACCAGGTCCAATTCGACTTCCACGATTTAATTTTTGGTTACAAAATCCAGTATGCACTTCCAATACACTCGTGTGGCGTGGGCATGAGTACCCCGTAATCTTAAGGTCGCGGGCTAGTCTTCGGTGCATTGCGCAGAGCGGCGTTCACTAAATAGAATACCAGCCTGAAGCACTATACTAACACATAGAGGCAGCCTCACACAAGCTACCAACAATTTTAAACCACAGCATAAAATCAGAAACATACCCAGCTGACAAGTCCAAAACAACCACAGCTCATGAGTACCACTTTCGTAGAATGCGGAAACGTAAAGTTTAGATGGGACAGCTGCTTGGAACCAGAGCAGGATCCTTGAGTACAAGCAAGAATCACCTTCAACGACACATTTTTGGCTACACTTGGTTCTGTACTGCCACTATGTTCAGCGGTTAGACAAAAACAATATGTTTCCACAAAGTACAGTTGCTGGACATCCTGGATCTCTATTTTGGATTGGTGTCCTTCAGTCAGTCAAAGTTGGCATTGGTTCAAATAGCTTTCGCCCGAACAACAACAGCTTTAGCCAGAGACTTCGCCAACAAAACGTACAACGCCTTGGCACGCACTGGCTGCCTCTACACTTTCCACGATGTCTAATTGACTTCCGCAAAAGGTCAATAGGTTCACGAAAATTGACAGTACAGCTGGAAAACAATACTCGCACGTAGCACGCTAATTGAATTAATACGCGACTAGCCCGCGACCTTAAGCTTACCAGCAAACTGATCATGAGCGGAGCGGTTGCCACTTCAACGGACTCCAAGAATCAGTAATACAACATTAGCTACTACATGTACATGTACAATGTAGCTCCGATAGTTAAAACTTAAGGTTACGGGATATTCGTGCGCGCGCCATGCGAAATGTATTGAAAATGTATATTTAATTTCTCTCACCAAAAAGTTCTAGTACAAAGAGCATGAGCAACTTGATTCTGGCGGTGGAGGTGCGCTGTCACAAGGTGCAGGGCATGACAGAAGCTTTTACGGATACGCTATATAGCCGTGCAAAAACGAGCAGTTCAGTTCACCAAAAAGCCGTATTTACCACTTTTCTTGAGCGAGACAGCAGATAAATTTGCCAAGGATTATGCTATCAAAAAAAGCTTCCGTCATGCCCTGCACCACCACCAGAATCAAGTTGCTCAAGCTCTTCGTACTAGAGATTCTTGGTGAGAGAAATTAAGTATACATTTCCAATACATTTCGCACGGCGCATGCACAAGTATCCCGTAACCTTAATACCCACCAACTCTGCTGCATGCTCAGTTTGCTAAAATTAGTACCTGCAAACAATAATGACCTTGTATGGTTCCGTAGACATTGTCATTAAATGATTTATTTCCCTATATATATAGGGAAAAAACAGTGATACCCTGCACAAAATTTTCCCACAGTGACACTGTGGGAAAAAATAATGACCCTGTCATTAAATATTGCCTATTAATATAGGGAAAAATTAGTGACCTCGTCACTAAATTTTCCCTATGTAGTGTAGGGGAAAAATAATGCCCCTGTCACTAAATTTTGCCTAAATAATATAGGGAAAAAATAGTGACCCTGTCATTAAATTTTCCCTATATGGTGTAGGAGAAAAATAGTGACCCTGTCATTAAATTTTCCCTATATGGTGTAGGAGAAAAATAGTGACCCTGTCACTAAATCGTAGGGCAAGCAACGGGCAACATTCATTAGGAACACCACAAATGCATCATGAAACAACTGCTACATTTGTACATACACAAAAATCTCAAAGGGGAACTGTAAGTTCGATAATCTTGGACTTTCTTTTTGCTTTTTTCTCACTGGCTGGGAAGGGGGTAAAGAGTTCAGATTGGAGACAGTCTTCCAAATGTCCTCGCATCTCCTTTTGGCTGTACAAGAGAGAGGTAGGGTCATCCCCGAAAAGAAGAGAGACGACAAAAGCCACTGCAAAGCATCCGCAGTCAGCGCCTCCCCTCTGAAGTTGAACCAGAGGCATGAAAACTTGCAGCTTTCTGTCACTTCCGACATGGCCATACAGGGTTGCTAGTTGCTTTTGCAGTTCAGGCATGATTTTCTTTGGTTGCAAGCTGTCGTACAGGTAAACCCTTCCCTGGGAGAGGTGTGATACTGCCCAGTGGTTGCTGAAATTGTGAAAGAAAAATGATGTTTCCTTTGCTGGGTGTAGGTTTTCTAGAGCTTGAGTGTAGAGGGTTGGTTGGAATGGAGGTAGCTCGGGGAACTGGGATTCCAGGATCATTCCGACTCCTGCCATAATCTTGTCATCCAACTGCTTCCCCTCTTGCAGAACAGCACGATCCTTTGGTGTCAGGTTCAGCTTGGCGATCCAATAAACTGTTGGACTGCAGGGGCTGTCACCGACTACATGTGGATCTACATAAAAGAGAAGCATACATATGAACTCGGAAGACATTACCTAGCATTGCAGAAGTTGGAAGAATCCCAGTTCCCCATTTGGGATATACTTGCTTACCTTTTTTTGTACCCCATTGAGTGCCTGGCGTCTCCTGCTTTCTCTTCTTTCTTGAAGGTGTTTTGTCTGAGAAGATTTACATTGAAGGCTTGGTAGGTGAATCTGTATAGCTGTTGATGGGTTTCTAGCAAAGATTATAACAGATTGATTGTGTACCTTGCTGAAAAGCCTTCTTCGAGTCAGGTGGTCCCTCAGGGTCGTCGTCAGGGTCCTGCCGTAATCTCTTTCTTCGCGATGCGCTCTGTTGCCGTGATCTTTTCACACGAGCACTCTCTGTAAGGTCATCGTACGTGGTTGGTAGCCCCCGAGACTGCGCCATCAGCTCAAGACTGGTGGACATATCCTTCCTGTAGGTACCCATCATCACTACTTTGAGGATCTGTGCATGCTCAGACTTGGAGAGGCGATTATGGGACTCAACGGCATTAGTTGAGCTGGGTAGGCTGTTGAACGTCTCCTTGTCCATCTGACTGTGGTTGGGGGTTAGTTTCTCTGTAGTGGGGAATGTGGTTGTGTACGCAACATTAGTATACATGTCAAACTGATCAGTGGCATAACAACAGGTGGTATAATTCACTCACCAAGGTGTGCTGGTCTCATCCACCACTTAGACCAATTAGAGCAGGCACTCCACTTCTCTTGCTTGTGGGTAGATTCGTACTCCTTTAGGACTGAGCTTTTTGGTAGAATGGATATAGCGGTTGCAAGAGGTTCTTCGCCTCCAAGGACTCGAAAAAGTGAGAGAATGTCTTTCTCTGACTTGGCGCGAAGGATGGCATATCCAATTGTTGTAAATGCCTGATGTGCTAGCGAGTGACACCTGTTCACTTTCTCACTGACTTTCTTGACAGACCTCTGGTAGTGAACCTGAAGATGGAGTATAATTCAGTGCACATGGTCATGCATGTCTATTCCTATACTCCTCTATACATGTGAAGTACTTTTGTACATACCTGGCAGCCTTTCACAACGCTGTTTGCAATGTCCTTGCCTACAGCTTTCTCAAGACCCTTCTGCTGAGTGTCAGACCAGTCAAGAACTATTCCTTTTAGGGTTTGTCCAACCATGAACTCTGGATGATCCTCTTTCACCTGGTCAAAGGTAGCTCTGAACGCCTGCTCATAGGCTTTGGAATCCAGCTTGTTGAGTCTGACCCGGGCCACTACTACCCCTATCAAATATGAAATGGGAGTGTGAAAGATTTCTCTTCTATATCATTTTGCTGTGTACTTACATTTGAGGTGCTCGTAGTCGAAGGTGATGACATTGAGCAAATAGTCCAGCTCAACTGATGCCCGGAAAGTCACATCTGCTTCAATGTACTCAGCTTTGCTGAAGATGTTGGACATGAATGGGCTCATACTCAAAACCCACATGAATGTAGGGCTAAGGGAATAGGAACGAATGTAGGGATGCCCTAGCTCCATGTAGTCCTCCATGTGGTCTCCTGTGGATTGAAAGTCAAGTCGAATGATGCATGTACATGTACCATGAGGTCAATTAGTTTGATAACATCTTCATGTTGATGGTGTACCCACATACCTGCGGCTCCAGTCTTCAGCACCTGCTCTCTGTCATATGCCACAGCTTCCTTCTCGAAGCTAATTATCACCACTCCTGGATTGTGTTCCTCTTTTGTTTCTCGGAGGACTGCGCTGCGGATATTCTTGATCCTCCCCTTGTGAGCTGCTGCAAGTGAAGCCACTGCTGGCATGTATGGCATTCCTTTCCCTACAGCACAAACAAGAATGTCACATTGTCATACAGTACAGTCATGTAGCATTACGCTAACCATTTACCTGTAATGATGTCATGTGTCTTGATTGTAGGGTCTGCTGCAACTTTCTCACGAATGTCATGGATGACCTTGGAGGGTATCTTGGAAGCTCCATGGAGTGGGTGGTTGTGAAGGTTGCTAGCATGGAGGTCTCCAGTCCGACTTAGTCCAGACAACCAGCGGCGTTTATCTTCACTATCAGCAGGCCATACATACACAAACTCAACACTGCAGTCACCTCCAACATTGGAGAGTGGTTGGTTTGGATGTGAAGGACATTTCAACTCTCGAGTGGAAGTGACGAATGAACAACCTGAGGACGGACAAACCTTAGCTCCTGCACATGGTGCGATGCGGTACCATAGCTCCTCAAACGTACCATCCACATTAAAGGTGACCAGGCGTGCATTGCGAGGTTTTACCTTCCCTAGCTGAATGTCTGAGAACAAGAAATGCTCATCGGTGCTAGTGTACAACGAAAGCTGGGTAACGTCATCACAGTGACCTAGTCGCTGAGGAAACTCTGTCTGGAAGACACCAGGGAAATGATGGTCAGTTGGGGAGGTGATGTCATACCAAAACTTGCGAGAAGAAAGAAGATTTCGCAACACTGGGAGAAGGTGCATCCCCTTGGTTGATCGAGATTGCTTGACCTTACCTGAACGAGTCGAGGAGGTCAAAGCGGCTGTAGGGTTTGAAGCGGGCTGGGTTGCAGAAGTAGTAACTGGCGGAAGTTCCACACACGAGGGCGATTCGAGGAATTGTTCGCCTACTACTGAGAGGGTGAAGGTATTGAACACCATTGCGGTCATTCGGCCGTTACCATGACCCAGATGCATGTGTCGCTCCAGGAAACCTAGGAGCCAAGCTGCTCGAATCAGAAGCCTCCAGGTCGCTGTGGAAAGGTTGAATCTAACTCCTACACCATAGGTAGCAGGAGTTTCAGACAGCCCCTTGACTGACTGGATCTGTGATCCTTTGATCCACTCCGCTACCTAGAAAGGACAAACATATGCTATAATCCTAATGCGATTCGTATGAAATACACAGCAGAAGTTCCCAGTGGCCATGTTGTGCCCAGGTGACCTTCCCATCCTAGCTACGCCATTGACATATTCTACAGAGGAATGAGGCATGTTGTCTTACCTTCTTTTCTCCTCTTTCGGGGATTTCCTGAACTGCTGTGAGAATGGCTGTCATCTCTGCCTGGTAATCCTGGGTTGGCGATGGGTTTGAGCACACGTCACAGCACTCTGCAGTAGTCGTCATTGATGCAAGTAGCTCCTCCCCAAAGTACTCCAGGATGGCTTTCCTTCTGCACTTGCCGTGTATGTGAGAGTACACATACTGCCACACTGCCTGGAACTGCCGCAGGATTCCCTGCTCTCCCTCTGGCATCAGCCCCTTGCACCAGAAGGCAGCATGTTGAAGGTCCGATTCTGAAAACAGGAGAATACCTGTAGGTATGCAAACGCACAGTCAGGTTCAAGATAAGACGGAAAATCTCAGTTCATCAATAATACGTGTACATATACACACAAAAGTTCAACCTACCTTCTGCTCTTCTTCCATCTCGTCCAGCTCGTCCAAACATTTGGACTAACTCCTCCACTGAACTTGGACAGCCAATCTTGATGACTAGGTCAATATTTGCAACATCCACCCCCATGCCAAATGCAGATGTGCACACCATGATCTGGATACTTGAATCATTGGGCCGCCAGTGGTCCATTGCTTTGACCTTGTCATGACTCGACATGTTCTTGCCATGGTAGCTGCAGCTCCGAACACCCTTTTCCCGTAAGGCAATCGCAATAGGGGCAACGTCCCTCACAAAGTTGAGGTAAACGATTGCTCTTTTTCTCCCTACCAGATCAGCCACACATTCTGCTGCATATGTGTAGTATGTAGCAGTTCCTGAAAAGGGGTGGCAATGTACTGTAAGCCTGAATATGATTTTGTGGGTAGGTAGTCCTATGACTTCCGCCCTATACAATAGTATAGCAGTCCATGATGACCCTTACCAGGTTTGGAGGGGGGGTTGAATTCCATCACTCTGTAGTAAATGTTGGGCTTGTTTACACTGGCAACCTCTGTCGTTGGGTTTCTCAACATCTGAAGCAGTGCTTGCCTCTGTGTAGTGGGGGCAGTGGCAGTAAGAGCTACAACTGGGGTGGTGGGAAAGAAATGTCTCGCTTCTCGAAGGCTCCCATACTCAGGTCTGTAGTGGAAGAATGTATGTATATGTTATTGCCAAGCGGGAAGCGAGGCAACTAATCGTGCAGTTTGGAGTTCGAATCTAAGCTAGTGCGACTACGTCTGTAACGCATTGTGGCCCCGCACGTAAATTATGCTTTGGACATTCGCCGTTCACAGAGACTCGCTATCGCTCGTGGTTATGTTCTGCAACTGCCAAATTGTATCAAAGCTTCCCGCGAGGCATCTCTGCGTGGTCAACCACGTATGCACTAGTATACGGTGTAAACCTATAGGCCTCCGCCCAGATTTTATCTCACAACGAGGCTGGTGTAACTCCCTATAAAGGTCGATTTAAGTCCTACACTAGACACAGGAAGTGAATCAGGTACTGCACATAATAAATACATACCTGAAGTTCTTCCAACTTTGAATCAGGTGAGCCTCATCTAATGCAACCATGCAGAGCTTCCCTTCCTCAGCCATCTTAACGAATACTCTGTGAGGATGGCCTGTGCTCCGTTCGATCAACGTCTCAGGTGTTGTGAACACAACCGAGAAGGAGCCATGGGCTACCTTCTGCATAATCCTTTTGTCGGTCTGTGCAGTTCCCAAGAAGGTAGCAGAGATCCCTTTGCTCTCCAGCTTGGCAACCTGGTCCGTCATCAGACTGATTGTGGGCGTCACTACCAGGGCTGTTTTTCTGGTGACAAGTGGGGGCAGGTAAAAACAGATGCTCTTCCCAGAACCTGTGGGCTGGATCACCAAACCATCACGCCCATCTAGGGTGCCCACTATGGTGCGAAGCTGCCAGTGATGAAGAGTAGCTACTCCAAAATATTTTGCAAGTAGTCCATGGAGAATCATCTCTTGTGTTTCACCAACCTTGGCTGTCCCAGGGGAGAGGATAAAGACATAGCTTGGTTATGAGTATAGGTACACACAATACTAGGAATACACATGCTTGCAATACGTGTGCGCATTCCATATATACAGGTGTGGTTTCATGGGCCAGTGCAGTAAGGTGCGAAGTTCCGTTGCGAGTGACTGAGAGGAGGACGAACGCGTTAGCGATGTTCTGCATCTCTTGCCTAGCGCAAAGATCCACACTGAGTTAGCTGATTGTGGCGAACGGTTCTAAGCAGCAGCATCAGACTACTGGCAGACCTCATCTATAAGCTAGTTCACACAACGGAGCAGTCGAGCGGGGACAGCTACCATCATATAGTGCCAGCAAAGGTCCACACTGCAGTGCCTACACATGTGCATGCGCCTCCAAAACGCATACCAGTAGTCTGGGAGAGACCGCAGAAACCGCCCCCACGCAATTAACCCTTTGACCCCGAGGCGCATGCGCAGAAATCAATCGCGTGGCTACACAAACACTAATGAAAAATGGCGATTTTTGTGTTGTATCGATTCATTGGCATTGTATCTTGTAAAATAGCTGAGTTCAGGTATTGATAGTTATACTTATTTGGCTTGAAAACAAACCTGCTTCGTTCCTGAAGTAGTCCCGCGACTTGACAGTGAGGCCTGGGAAAGACACAACGGTGGAAACGCGGGTTGTCGCTGAGCTCCCGAGAATGACGGCAAAACCACGGCAGAGGTTGGCTGACTGGCCCAGCAACGGTAGGTTACCAGTGTGGGTGAGCTAACTGGCTAGTACAAACTCGATACAACAACTTGCTCGTAGGATATAAGCTGTAATAGCCGTCACTAAGTGCACGTCGATCGACAAGTAAACTTCTAACGCGATTTGTGGGGAAAGTCCCTATGGAAAGCCACAGCTAATTATGCTTCGCTCGACTTCCTGTGACACGTAAATCACTTATCCAAAGTCCGATCGCGTAGCTATGGCGATAAATAGCCGGAATCCAGTTTCGGGCGCATACGGGCGCTCTCGGGGTTTTAGCACGTGAAAAATTCGGGCGCATACGGGCGCTATCGGGTTGAAAGGGTTAAAGTGTGATGGAAATTTAAATGTGACAGATAAATATATATACAGACGCGATGTGACGCGATTAGTTGCCTCGCACTAAGGCACTCGGCAATAATGTAACTTAAAGTGCCAAAACGTTTGCCAATATAATTATAGACGTTTAATGTACAGTTACCTCCATGCTGTAGTTGCTCTTCCACTAGCTCTTCCAAAATGTGGCCCCTACGCTTGGGGTGTTGGTGTCGTATTGAAGAGCACTGTCTGCAGTAGTGGTTGATACAGTCTTTGCAGAAAACTGCTGCTGGCTCCATACAATTCTCACAGGGTGGTACTGGATAGCAATAGAAATTATGGTGAGACCACAAACAATGAGCTCTACCTTCTTATAATGGTTGTGGGCTAGCTACTGTGAGGTTCTGACAGGTAGTAGCATGCAGATGTATACATCTATAGTAAATACCATTTGATGGTACTAGCTGATCTATAATAGTACACTTACTTTCACACAGAGAGCCATTGTTGGACTGGTTGAAACTTGAGTCACTCCCTAACTCAGCAGACACATCTATCTCCATGTTCACTTACTAGCTGACTGAAAAACTGAGGTGCTGCAGTATGTTGACACCTGTGCTTAACAGGAAGTCAAAGGATCCCTTCCCGGGACAACAATGCACACCTACAATTTAATGACAGGGTCACTATTTTTCTCCTACACCATATAGGGAAAATTTAATGACAGGGTCACTATTTTTTCCCTATATTATTTAGGCAAAATTTAGTGACAGGGGCATTATTTTTCCCCTACACTACATAGGGAAAATTTAGTGACGAGGTCACTAATTTTTCCCTATATTAATAGGCAATATTTAATGACAGGGTCATTATTTTTTCCCACAGTGTCACTGTGGGAAAATTTAGTGCAGGGTATCACTGTTTTTTCCCTATATATATAGGGAAATAAATTATTTAATGACATCTTATCCTAATCCACCTTGTATAAGGTGTATAATTATTCATCGGTATAAACCTACACATCATGAGCTGGTGATGGGGGCTGAACACACTCATCCTGAGCTTCTTTACTCGGCTTCTCTGGCTGTATAAGCAAGCAGTAAGAAAGCCACATTTGTTATGTCTAAATATAGACCCCACCAAAACATTTCTGAGGGGCTGCATGGCAACCTGATTTTTTGGTGCATGTAGGGTACTGTACATGTATGTAGTTCATGTAGTAATTAAAGCCAGTTTGAAGCTTAGTTTGGCAGTTAGAGGGCAACAAAATTACATACGTCATGTATGCTTGGGGGGCTACCCCAAACCATATGTAACGTATAGGAAAAGTGCAATTTTTAGTGCCCCGGCCTAACCGCCAATTTGAAACTAAACATGTTTTAGGCTTCAAACTTGAAGGCTTTACAACATATGTAACTACCTTAAGACCAAAATATCAGAGTGCCAGCCCCCTCATAAATTATTCTGGTGGGCTCTATTTAGACTTATGAAAATGTGCAGGCAAAGGTGGCCAGCCAGGGGGAGGGTAGGAGAGGGAGAGGAAGGGAGGGGGAAGGGATGGCTCTGGGAAATGGAGGTAGAGAGTTGACGTGGGAGACTCGGTAATTGCTTACCTGAAACTTTTTCACAAAGAGGACCATATCGATTCTGACGTTGTCCTTCCTACAGTGGCACTGGGTAGCCTTCTTCCCGAAATCGATCCAGCGCACAGGAGCGAAGTTGGTGGACTCAGCACAGTTGAGGCCCTGATTGAAGCCAGCATGGTAACTTTAGGGGGAGGTGATAATGAAATGGCCACTCCTGAAACACCTGGAGGTGGGACAACAAACAGCTGGACTTGTTAGCACCATTAACACAGCTAGGGTGAGACTGGGCCAGCTGTCCACAGCCTGTATGCCATATATGGATTGCTCTTTGCAAGCACTCAGTTGGGGTAAAATAGAAGCTGCATGGCTAGCCTCATTCCCAGTCCATTGCCCAGCTTACAGTACTACAGTTTTTGGTTGCGTGTGGGAGAGCCTGGGAATGAGGCTAGAAGCTGGCTGTATAGCCATACATATCCAAACCACAGTCTTGCCATTCCCAGGTCTGTTTTAAGTGTTTCAGTCTGTCATGGGGTGTCCATTGCTCCCTGCTGCCTCACACGCTTCGATCTGTCTTCCTGGCTCTGTTCACACCCTATATAACACAAGGAGATTCCGACTACATGTACAACGCTGTAATTTGCTACCGTTCACTGACTCACGAATGCGGAGAAACTCGATCAACTTTCATCTTCATCGCTATTGCTTACTTTGACCACTGTAGCCAGTAAGTGATGTCACATACGTGTGAAAACTGGGAGCTGATGGGATGCTGGAAAACCCGGAACGGTCAGGAATGGAACGGAACGGAACGGAACCGGAAGTAGTAATTAATGTTTCCTCGTGTACTTTAGTTTGCTCAGTACCGTTTGGATTGTGAAATAGCCATTGCCTCCTGCAGGGAAGTCAGAGAACAGTTTAGTCTCGCGAGTTGGCTGGGTTGCACAGTATTTTGAAGCCACGAAGCGTTAGCGAGGTAGCCACGCGCGTCATAGTCTGTCCGGCATTCAACGACCTTAGGATCGATGACCTGAACAAGGCATTTGTTGCGGCCGGTACGTGCTAGGGAAGTCAGAGAGCTGGGCCAAGTGAGTGCGAGTAATCTATACTACAAAGAGCATCGAGCACTAATTATTCTACTGTCCTTGAGGCTCGCCCTCCGCTCTGCTTACAAGCTTGACATAAACGCAACGCTAAGTACAGATCCAGTAGCGATAGAGACAGTACCTTTGTTGAAGCTACTTTAGGCCATACCAGGTCCCTGCCCACGAAACTCCTCCAGCAGCTGCCTGTAAGTGCTACATGCTATACACAAAACATCGATCCGAGTCGTTTATAATTCAGCTAAGTCGCAATGTTGATTATTGCTATATAATTACTTCCGGTTCCGGTTCCGTTCCGTTCCGTTCCTGACCGTTCCGGGTTTTCGTGCATCCCGAGCTGATAGAGAGTCTGCTGAAGTGTCCACGTGGTGAGAGTAAAGCAAGGCATGGAGCATCATCCTAGCCTCATTCCCAGGCTCCTCCCCAGCTTAATGTCGCATACTGTACATAAAACGTTTTTGAACAGTATGGGGCATACATGTAAAGCTGGGGAGGAGCCTAGCTGGGAACAAGGCTAAGCTTACCTCACCAGGAGTGCAGGACAGGGGGTATACATGTACGTATAGTAGCCTCGTTCCTAGGGCTTCTCACCCTAGTGTTTGCGCTTGCAGTGAGGCCTGGGGACGAGGCTATACATATAGTGTTTCTCTCAAAGTTGACAGGAAGGCGGGTAGGAGGAGGAAAGCCATAAATATGACCTCATCCAAGAACTTAATGCATTCCAATACTCACATCAAAGGATATTACAATGTACATCTAGGCCAGGAAAGGGGGGGGGCTCCTTCAGACAAACAGTTTGGTGCCCTCCTTTGGAGAAACTCCACATGACTGCATGTGCATGCATGGCATGTGTACATCACACTTTCCCCAGCCCCCAAAATCATGTGGGGTTAGTCTGTAGCCTCGTTTCCCCACCACCAGTATTTCATCACCTCCAGTATGAAATACGGCTGGGGAAGGCCTGCGAGATCTGGTCATGTGTGGTGCTATCAGGTTGACACAAGGTAGCCACACGGAGGGCGGTGCCCAATGAAGAATAACATCCTGTCTTGTACTGTCCGTCCAAAGGCTGGATATCAGAGCGTTCGCAAGGCAGACGATCTATACTGTGTTCATTGTTCACAACGCTGGGGACGGATCGACGTGAAACAGGTATTATAAACGGCTGGGCACCGCCCCTCGTGTTCTACCATCTGTCTACCTGACCTCACCGCATGTGAAGAAACTTGAGGACCATGTGGTATACAGCTCATTAGAGAGTGTCTCAGGCCTGGGCTGATAGCTTATACGCAGCATATCTATACAACATCAAAACACAGACTAGATCTCCCTTGCCAAACTTACAGACTATTCTTAGTGAAGGGGGACCAAAAAGTGAGGTGCTGAAATGTTTGGAACATGTCTACTGAGACACTGTTTTCATACAGTATGCTGTCTGTAACTTACACTCTGCTTCAATGGATGTGACCAACGAGGGCTGACCAACTATACTTCAACGGGGCACGACAGGCAGGGGCAACCAAATATACTTCAGTGGGAGGTTGGTAGACAAGAGTGACCATAGTATGAGGTACACAGACGAGGGCCTATTCAACGAGGTTGACAGGCGAGGTGACCAACTATACTTCAATGGAGTATATATACTACGAGGTCTATAGACAAGGGTGACTGACACAGAGACTATGAGGTACACAGACGAGGGTGACCCATACTGCGAGGTTGACCAACTGTGCTCTATTTCCAGGCAAGAGTGGCCAGCTATGGTGACCAAACATGAATAATCAATAAGTGTGATGTTGACAGGCTTCCACATGGTGTTCATGTACATGTACAAGGGTGACCTACATGCGTACACAGACAAGAGTGACCTACATGTAAGGTTGATAGACCAACTATACTTCAAGGGAGTATACTAGGACGTTGATAGACAAGGGTGACCTCTACTATGAGGCAGACAGGCAAGGGTGACCTACGTATACTACCAACGTTTCAATGGGGTTTACAGACAGGATGACAAAGTATTATTCCATGGAGTATACTACGTGGGGTTCAGTACTGCAACTACTGCTCGACATCACTGCTGATTCATCAATGACATGATGAGAGACTGTTAGCTCAAAGCTGAAACACATGGCATAAGCCTATTATTCCCATATACACTTGATTACTCTCGCATTACCCTTGATGCTAGAGTTTAATAGGCCTCTTATTCCTAAAATTATGCTGGCATAATAGGGGCAACCGCACTCCTGGTAGCCGCGATGCAACCCGTTGCACTCGCCGTAGCGCAAGCTCATTTCGCTAAGTATTCCAATTAACGCACACGCCACGTGGCAACCACGCTCAGTCGATCGCGAGCAATGGCGACCAACAGGAAGACAAGACATTATTACAGCACTCACAACTTAGCCAGCACGGTGAGTTTCGGCATATAAGTGTTAGTGAACGACAGCGATCACGGCCGTGTGGTCATAATCTTCGTGTGCCTTTCCTAAGAACGGTACTGCCACCGGAAGTCGAAGAGAGCGCTGGAGCAATGGCGGCCAACGGTGAGACAAAAGCGCTCTTATCTCCACCACCAAGGTGAGTTTCAACACCAACTTTTTACATTCGGGTCAGGGCACGATAGCGGGTGTAGAAATTCTGTAGGCCAAGCCTAAGTACTCAAACATTATTTATATTATGTTGGATTATATCATATTATTTACGCGGCACAATTTTTCCCCTACCAGGAGTGTAATATTGCCACAAGCCTTACGAGGTTGATAGACAAGGTGACCAACTATGCTTCAGTAGAGTTCACAATGAGGGTGATCAACTATCCGTTGGAGTATACAACGAGGTTGATGCAGTAAGCAATATGCCATGTGGTTGGTACTGTATGTGCACGCTACACATGTATACTCCTCACCCTTGGCAAGCCTCTCCAACCTTGGGCCATTCTCTGGTGGGATTGCATACCTACAAGTGAATGAAACAAAAGCAGTATAGATGCCACTGTAGGCAGTATAATAACATCGCATCCACATAGATGCATAATAGACAACTGCCCCCCTCCTCCTCCTCCCTCCCCACCCCCCTCCCTTACCCTCCTCCCTATCCTCCCCCTTCCCCACCCACTCCCCTCCCTCCCTTTCTCCTCCCTCCCCTCCCCCCTCCCTCCCCTCCCCCCTCACTCCCTTCCCCCTTCCTCCCTTCCCCCTTCAAGCACTCACCATTGTTTCGGAGCACCGAAGTGTAGGTAATTGATGCTGTACAGGTCCATATCCTCAGTGTGCCAGGCAAAGCTGGTTTTCCACATCCCGAAGTAGAGGTACGCTGTGTTCACGCCAGGGATGTGCACCCCATACTCCCGGGGTACTGTGTCCAGGATGGTGTTCAGACTGTTGATGTTCCATTCCCGTACACTCGGATCAGTGAGGGTCCCCGGGATGTCCGCACCGTACTCACCTGCATTAAGGAATGGATCAGCCTAATAGCAATGCTATCATACACTGTATTTGTAACTGTGTACAGTAGCTGTCAATAAAAAGTTTACGTTCCGTTTACAAACAACGATCGTTCTACGGTGAGAAACGGCTCAGAAAACGGTGTGAAATTATTGCTACGTCAGCGTTTATATGCACCGTTTTCACGGTATACAAGCGTTGTAAAAACTTTTAACGCTTATAGCGGATGCAGCCTATATATGTCCGACGCTGTTCTACCTGGGTTATGTTTTAGGCCCTGGATCTCTCTCCCTGCTGGTATTTGTTCGATGTCCACAGCTTTCGCAGAACTGGAGATACAGTGGCAATGCGATCGATCGCTTCCGAAAACCCCGCCCACCAAGCGAAAGCTCTTGGAACTTGCACATCCTTCGAAAGGTCTGGCTGATTTTTAAATATGCCTTATTGGAAGGCCTTAACTATACGCTGGCGTTTGTCCCTTGTCTGTAGCTTACTTGTAACCGGAGATAAAGGTCGACAAACTTGGCCGCTTACTCGCGACGGCGATAATTGCTGACTCAGCAACCGTAGTACGGGCAGATTGCGTAAGAGCGGAACGGAACGTAGAACGATCGTTGTTTGTAAACGGAACGTAAACTTTTATTGACAGCTACTGTACATCCAGGTGTCTTAGTTCAGTTCCAATATACTTATGTTTATTGAACAGGTGCACCTTTTGTTGTTGTTTACCAGTAAGTCCCGCCCCTTGGCTCCGCCCACATCCGGTTCTACAGGCGTGTCAGCGCACACCCTTCAGGGACATATACTGCCTGAGGCGGAGACTAAGACGCCAGAGCTCGGGCCTCAAATTTCGTACGTAGGTTAGGCCTATGGGGGTTGTTCATAAACCGGCGGGGGACGTGGGTAAGCCTTACCAAACAGCGAAAAAACCCGAAAGTCTGCCTCCACGTCAGCCCAGAGCCATTGTAAACAAACTGTTTTGACCGTTATTTCAGTAATGACAATAGACTGACAAGTCCCCCGTCGAATTCTACTTCAGTGTTCCTTGGAGCTTCTCTTGTGCCACATAACGCTACAATACAGGTGCGTTTTCATCTCCGCCTTCGCTCCAACACTTTCCATGTACACGATCGGCAGCATACAGTCTGAAGGTCAAGCATATACTGCCGTTCGAAATCCACACAGGAGCGGCACCACGGAGTCACACAAGCAACTACCAAAGGTATAGGCTACAACTAGCACAAAGCGAAGCTACAACTATCATCCATAGAGACACACTAGTAGACTATACTCTGCTGGTTTTGTTAGACCGCCATTATCTTTCTCCGTACACTAAATGATTATTTCCGCACACTAGCAATTATTTCCGCACATTCTCCGTGTAACGTGCATTAGATTGATCCACGACTTAATACACCTGAGTACAGTGGCTGGTTGAAAGTCACATTCTTCCAGTATTTCCGTTCCAATTCTTCATTGTCCTTTGCCTTGGGAGGTTTGTACCTGAGCAACCAACAATCAGACACCAGGGACATTTGGATAACGGTAAGCAAAGACAAGGACGCACAGTGAAGCTCCCTGGTCGGTTTATACCAACCCTGTGCTGGCACCAACCTATGTATACACTGTATGTTAACACCAACCTATATATGTGTCCATGTCTACTTGATGCCATCAACCCCTATGCTGACACCAACCATGTGTCTACTTGATGCTATCAGCCCATATGCTGACACCAACCTATGTGTATCAATATACTTGAAGCTACGCATGTGACAGCCTCTGCCCCAGGCTGAGAGAGCCTGGCACCGAGGCTGTCCATGTGACCAGGTCTCTGTGTCTCCGCAAGCTGGTGTGAAGCTTGGGAACAAGGCTGAGTATATATATAAAGGCAGGCACAACTTACAGTAACATACATGTACATGTAAACATACCTGCCACTGTTGGCCATTTCTGAGAAATCATGGAAGCTGATGGCCTTCTTTTGGATGTTGTACACCTGCCCTGCTGCCCAGTCTCAAATTGGGAGATAGGTATGCGGCCGATGCGCATTGAGCCAATGTCATCGTACGACTTGCGTGGCCGCCACTCCTTCGGTGGAATCACCTATACAATGGACCAATATAATGTTAATGAAGACGGACAGTGTGCAACAACAAAGATATGCACTCTAATTGAGCAATGATGAGTGAACCCTGCATAAGTTGCATGCAGAGGAGACAACAACAGATGTCCAGACTGTAACCTGGCGCATGCAAATACAACGTACAAAGCATTCCAATCCTAACTTCGATGGTGTGTGGACAAAGAAGAACTGGAAATGAAAGTGAGGTGGTACCAAAGGCACAGAACACCAAACAAGACCAGGAAGAAATGGTTGAAAAATTACACTCATGTGAAAATCTGTGGATCCATGTAGCTAGTGTTGACAATGCAGCAGGGCTCAATATAATTTTTAAAGTGCACCTTCCATTATGACAGACCATAAACTGAAATGGAAGACCATAAAACTGAAATGACAGACCACTCGGACCTGCCATACATATTACCAGCACTATCAAATGCCCCCCCCCCCCCCCCCCCCCCCCCCCCCCCCCCCCCAGTAAATGATAACTTTTTTTCCCATGTGAAAGACATCCAATGCAAGACAACTTTGTCATTGTATGCACAATGCATGGAACTTACTATAGTACTACAAGTACACAGATTACGTCATCTATTAGTCTTGCGCGCTTGCGCGCGGCCGCAGGCCAGATCTCCAGACATCGCGCGAGATCGAGACGAAGTATGCCAACAACACGAAACAAAAAATTTGTAGCCAGCAGATCTTCTCCAAGGCATTGAGCGAAGGTACGTCCAACCAGAGAGAGGGCCAGTAGCGTCCTCAACCATGCCACCAGGTCCCTCCACAACGCCTGACTGGCCCAGAACGAACGATTAAAGCACCGGGTTCTAGCACGCAGACCCCGCTCTCAGCGCAGACTTGTACTCCACGTTGCACTGCCACTGCCACCGTTCTGATATTTTCACACTGGCTTGGTGCTTTGCCTTCTTGCTAATCTACAGCAGTCACTCCAACGTTTTAGACCGGCCATTTTGACAGGCACGCGTTAAGAATGGGCGGTCATCTAACACGCATGCGCGGATTTTGACCGATGACCGACCGTTATATTGAGCCCTGTGCAGTACCATGTAGTTGGCTCAAGCAACGAGATGAAATCATTACAGGGAACTACACTGTATTATGATCTTGCTCACACTCATAAATACAAAGTATATCCCATTCTCTAAACAAAGTGGTTATTGGTCTGGCAGCAAGTAGGCCAATGGATAGGGTACTGCAGGCGCTCTAATAAAGGCGCCTTCAAGAAAAATTATTATCGGTGGAGGCGTCTTCAAGTTGCTGTGGAGTCTTGGGGGTGCCTTAATTAGAGCAACATTACAGCCGTCAGCGTCCGCGTGCTGATCAGTGTTCACCTGTACCTAACTTCCCGTTTCTATTGGGTGGTCTATTGGACGCTTCAGCATTTGTGCTGCAAGGGGCTAAAGGATAGGCTGATGGAGCAGCGGAGTATGACAGTCTCCTGCACAGTGAGACCGGCCTTGTGAAATCCCTCTTACTGGAAGGCACCCCCCCAAAAAAGCTTGTCCCCAAAACTCTACTCTACCGTTTGGGACGGCACGGTACAGTACAGTACGGTACACGGTACGGAATGGTACGGTACGGTACGGTACGGTATGGTGCGGTACACGGTACGGTATGGTACAGTACGGTACACGGTACGGAACGGTACGGTACGCGGTACGGTACGGTACGGCACGGTATAGCACATGGTACGGTACGGCAAGGTACGGTACAGTACACGGTACACGGTACGGTACGGTACACGGTACAGTACGGAACACGGCACGGTATATGGTATGCGGAACGGCACATGGTACGGTACACCGTACGGTACACGGTATGCGGTACGGTACACGGTACGGTACTGTATGGTACAGCACACGGTATGGCACACGGTACGGCACACGGTACGGCACACGGTATGGCACACGATACAGTACACGGTACGGTACACGGTACGATACACGCGGTACGGTACACGGTACGGTACACAATACGTACACGGTACGGCACACGGTACGGCACACGGTACAGCACACGGTACGGCACACGGTACGGCACACAGTACGATACACGTGGTACGGTACACGGTACGATACACACGGTACAGTACACGGTACGGTACACGGTACGGTACATAGTACGTACACGGTACGGCACACGGTACGGCACACGGTACAGCACACGGTACGGTACACGGTACGGTACACGGTACGGTACACGATACGGTACACGGTACGGTACACGGTACGGTACACAGTACGGTACACGGTACGGTACACGGTACGGTACATGGTACAATACACGCGGTACGGTGCACGGTACGGTACACGGTACGGTACACGGTACGGTACACGGTACGGTACACGGTACGGTACACGGTACGGTACACGGTACGGTACACGGTACGGTACACGGTACGGTACACGGTACGGTACACGGTACGGTACACGGTACGGTACACGGTACGGTACACGGTACGGTACACAGTACGGTACACAATACGTACACGGTACGGCACACGGTACGGCACGGCACACGGTACGGCACACAGTACGGCACACGGTACGGCACACGGTACGATACACGTGGTACGGTACACGGTACGATACACGCGGTACAGTACACAGTACGGTACACAGTACGTACATGGTACGGCACACTGTACGGTACGGCACACGGTACGGTACGGCACACGGTACGGTACGGCACACGGTACGGCACACGGTACGGCACACGGTACAGTACACGGTACGGTACACAGTACGGTACACGGTACGGTACACTGTACGGTACATGGTACGATACACGCGGTACGGTACACGGTACGGTACACGGTACGGTACACGGTACGGTACACGGTACGGTACAAGGTACGGTACATGGTACAATACACGCGGTACGGTACACGGGACGGTACACAGTACGGTACACGTTACGGTACATGGTACGATACACGCGGTACGGTACACGGTATGGTACACGGTACGGTACACAGTACGTACATGGTACGGCACACGGTACGGCACACGGTACGGTACGGCACACGGTACGGCACATGGTACGGCACACGGTACGGCACACGGTACGATACACGTGGTACGGTACACGGTACGATACACGCGGTACAGTAAACGGTACGGTACACGGTACGGTACACAGTACGTACATGGTACGGCACACGGTACGGCACACGGTACGGCACACGGTACAGTACACGGTACGGTACACGGTACGGTACACGGTACGGTACACGGTACGGTACATGGTACGATACACGCGGTACGGTACACGGCACGGTACACGGTACGGTACACGGTACGGTACATGGTACGATACACGCGGTACGGTACACGGTACGGTACACAGTACGATACACGCGGTACGGTACACGGTACAGTACACGGTACGGTACACGGTACAGTACAAGGTACGATACACGCGGTACGGTACACGGTACGGTAAACTGCAAGATTTCACACTATCGTGTAAATGGTGCGCGATTGCATCGATTCGCTTCAAGTGCTGCTTGCTGTTTGCATCCGCTTCTCAGCTGCTGGGGTCCGCTTCAGCTGCTGTCGCAATTGCGTCCTTTTCAACTGCTCCCCGATTGCATCCGCTTCGGCTGCTGCTCCCCGAAAGTGTCCGCTTCAACTGCAGCTTCCCGATTGCGTCCGCTTCGGCTGCTGCTACCCGATTGCGTCCGCTTCAACTGCTGCTCCGTCATTGCGTCCGCTTCGGCTGCTGCTCCCTGCCAGCTGTTCTGGAAGATTCCAGCCCATGCCCAATGTTCTCAAACATTCTTCGCAGAGTTCGAGGTTCAGTAAATTGAAGTACAAAAGTCATGCGTCACTAGTCTAGTCCCGCTCCACGAACATCCCACTTCCGTCACGCACAGACAAACACACACACAAACACATAGCTAAAATCTTGATTGCCTACATTCACCGCTATATAGCTATTTACTTTTCAGAGAAGAAAGGTCTCCACACGTTGTGATAGTATTGCACGAAGCACTCAGAACTATAGGCATGGAAAATAAAACTTACCAACCAGTGATGTAGCCTCGTTCCAAGGCGCTCAGTAATTGGGGAGAAGAGCTTCTCTCCCAATTACTGAGCGCCTGGGAACGAGGCCACCTGTGATAACACCACCACATAAATCAGCAGCTCACCTGCTAAGTTAGTAAGAGCCTGGATGCCAACCAGGGAATCTAACTGATTGTGGGACAGATCCAGCCATGTCAGTGTCTTGCAGCACACTGCAACAAGAGGAGAGATGTTTCGGTAAGCATCTTTCTCCCATTGATTATATACGTCAATGGTCTTTCCCTCTGCAAAGTCTAGTTTCAGAACCAGACCCTTCGCACTGGGAGCAAGGAAGTGTCTGGGCACACGCTTAGATTCGAGTTGTCCCCAGGACAGAATGTTGACCTGATGAATTAGAATCGTTGATTGCAAATGACGTCATGCATGGAATGCCTTTTCTCCAGGCTTCGGTGTCGCCAGCGACTAGATATGGCATCGCGTGTTTGACAAAAAGGCGAGGAAACGAGCAATCAATAGAGATTGTACCAGGGTTATCACTAATTACCCAGTCTAATCGCATTCCGTCAAGACAACTCAAATGTAGGCACGTGCCCAGACCCTTCCTCCTCCCTGTGTGAAAGTCTAGTTCCAAATAAGCTGTAGTAATAACCTCACATCCATACCAAGCTTTCAATGGAGTTTTGGGAGAGATTTAGCTTTGTCAGTTCAACACAGGGGCTGAGGATCCGGAGATAGAAAGACACAACTAATAATCCCACTTCCAAAATTACGGAAACCACCACACAACCTGAGATCTTACACAAGAGTTACTCCCTTCCCGGACGCGTCCAACTACCTTATATCCTTTCCCTCCGCCAGCTCACTGACAGCAGCAACAAGCGCCACCTTCTCCATCTTGCTAGCTCACGATCGTACGACAAACTACTATAATTATAGCCTGAGGCTAACAAGCTACACGTGGAGGGGGGGGGGGGGGGGGGGGGGGGGGGGACCCCTGGATTAATTTGTTGACCTTTCATCAAAGAGTTCAATTCGCACTGAACGCGGCTGCACAGCACAGTACAGGACAGCAGAAAGTAAGATTTCTTGAGTGAGATAAACAGATCCGAATACGTGTGTGTGAATTCCATGCACGTCTACATAGATACACAATCTGCACATGTCACTAGTCTCGCGGGCTAGCCTCTCGCCACACCCACTACGGCGAGAGCTAGCCTGCGAGACTACTTGTCACTGCTGAAGTTTTGAGCTTGACGTAGTCTCGGTCCCAGACCCAACCAACCCCAGCACGGAGTCTCGTGGGCCAGACTCCCACACAGTAGTGGGTGTGGTGAGAGGCTGGCCCGTGAGACTAATATACACACTGGATGGTCTGAGAATAGTCTCGTGAGCCAGCCTCTCGCCACACCCACTACAGGGTCTGGCCCACGAGAGTAGTCTGGGTACAGGACTAGTCTGCCTAATGTGTTCCTCTCAAATCTCTTTCCTCTACACAGCTCCACCTCTGACCTGGGACCGAGACTATGTCAAGTTCATCAATGACATCATCTCAAACTGATACTATCCGTATATCGCCTACGTTCAATTTTCTACCACCCCAGCTTTCTACCCTCAACATCATGCACGTGAAAAAGCATACCTACAAGGCTATAGCAGAGGCTCCTAAGGTTATAAACCCCGCTGCCGCGTTTACAGCATTTCACTGCTAGGGTCTGATGTAGTGCATGGAAGAGGAGAACTGAGTTGTCCTTTTCCCTGCATTCACATTGAAGTGGTAGTTGCTCTGAATGACGTTTCAGGGTTTTGAATGCCTGGGAATTAATGAGTCCTTGATGTCAGTTTGTAAATCTGTCCATATATCTTTTGTGCTGGGTTTTTTCTAAGTGCTATGTACATGTGTGCTGGATGCAGTACTAAAGGATGCTGCATATACCTAAGCATTTACATGACTGTGTAGCCTCGTTCCCCAGGCCCTCACTGTTTTCGGTTGCACTCGCGAAAGAATGGCAGAGGACCTGGTACATTCTATCACGTGTGTGATGTCAAGGGTAGATGGAACTTAATTAAGCGTGGTTGAACTAAGCCACACTGAACTAGCTGGCTGCATGTAGGTCAACAACGACGCTAATTACGAATATACACAAACATTCTTGCCACTCCACCTATCAGGTGTCACGTCAAACTAACTGAGAATCTACTATGGCGGCTTTCCTATCGCTTCGCACAACTAGCTGCACGTAACCGACTGATAATTTGTTTTCTGGCATCACATGGAGCTATGTGGGCACACTTTTAGTTGTGCCCACATGCAATTTGTCTACCTTCTGTCTACCCTTTACGTCACGTACATGCACCAGGCCCTCCACCATCATTTTGTATGTGCAGCGAAAACTGTGCTGGCATGACAACGAGGCTAATGATTGTTTAGAATCCATACATAAATTGTGCTGCAAGACCATCAGAGTTTGGATTTTCTGCTGTGGTCATAGCTCAAACTCCGGCAGCAAAGGGGATCTGCTGATTCGGAGGGAGTCTATGCCTGCATATCGGGCATTAGAACTTACTTGTACACGCCTGTTTTGTTCAATCGTTGGACGACTACGTTGTTAGGCTTGCCGGACTTGTACGAGGATTCTTCATTAGTTGCCGTGGCCAAGGAAGTAATTCAGCTGGTCAATTGGATGTTGATGTGGTATATGCATGCCCACTCGGAGGGTAAATGTTACATCCTTGACTTGTGGTTTAGCTTCGGTTATCGTGCCTCAGGTAAATAAGCCACACAGTTGAGTATGTAAGCATTATGCTGCTCATTTGGTTTGAATGGTCTCATTCGCCTGTCACAAGCTCTAGTTAATAGGTATTGTATTGCTCCAAGAGTTCATGATGACATCATTGTCATTGCGGCAGAGGCAATAATGATGATGGCATCATGGGCTATCGATCACACTGTTATCATTCATTCCTCAAAATCTATTTCAGGTGGTGCTCAGTTTGTAGGTATAGAGCTGTACTCACGGCTGAAGGACTTCCTGGAGAAGCACTTGGAGGCCATCCGACGTGTACGTTCAACTAGCTATATGGGCAGTGCACCAGTACATAGCAGCATTACATTATGTACATGGTTCTCACTCGTGTATAATAGTACCAGGCCAGGCATATTCTCACTCTCAGTGCAGTGTCAGGGCCGGCGCCATAGGGGTGGCCAGGGCAGCCATGGCCGTCCCACTTTTTGGCCCCATTTCTGGCAATACCTTCAAGCCTAGATATGTACGTACCCCGTACAGTTCAATTCCCGTGGTAAGCGCTGTGATAGCACTTGATGGATCGGTCATCGATTCTTGGATAGTCTTGTTAATAAATTCTGTTTGCGTATATGCAGACTCGGCAATGGCATCTGTTTCTCATCATAGTTCTGGGCCTACCATTGAAACTATCATTGGCCTTAGCACTGCCACCCCACTTCAAAAAAGCTGGCGCCGGCCCAGAGTGTTCTGTAATCTTGAGGTAAAAGTCAGTATGCTATTGTCTTTCCATCTGCAGAGGGCACTCCTGTGTTTGTCCACGCTTGTCCCTTTGCCAACATCGCCCATGGCAACTCCTCCATCATGGCAGACAAGATTGCCTTGAAGCTGGTTGGGGGAAGCTGGTTTGTTGTCACAGAGGCAGGATTTGGGGCTGACATTGGCATGGAGAAGTTCTTTGATGTCAATTGCAGGTACAGTGGTGAGTATGGGGAGAGTGGGAGACCTTGACTTTCATATCCACTCTTTATATAATATTATAAGGCTGAGAAAGTGCCTGCGTGAGTAACATGATTCCATCCTAGTGCTGTTGGTCAGCTCTGCTTAAAGACATGCACAGCTAATTACCCCGTGCGCGCATGCGCGAAGCGGGGTTTAGCAATCGGTTTTGTCCGTCAGTCGTCTGTCTGTCAGCCGGAAAAAATTGAAATCTCGCAATGTACATTGTTAGACAATATTATTGCTAAACCCGACAAAAAGATTGCAATAGAAAATTAAAAAGTGTTTGTGTACCTGATAACTACCATACTGCTGAATTCGTTGCATACTCCAGCTCTTTCTTATTAAACGTCGGCCATTTTTACAGTCTGCAACTCAAATAGGAAGTGCGCTTCAATTCGAAATATAGCTTTTTCCACTCCGATAATGGCAGACTGGTTTCTGGAGGAAAATGCTACCTGGGACGAGAGTTGAACCCTCGGTTGAACCTGCCCCTAACACGGTGAATATGTGCCGGTAGCTAGCTAGCTAGCTACTCATTGGCTAGAGCGATGGGCGAACAATGAACAGTCAGTGATCTCTCTAGCTATATATATAGCTAGCTACCTCCTCGGTGGCAGCAGCAAAGACGGAGACCCGCTCGTGGACCTAGCTACCTTACCCATTCGCTGACCTCAGATCTGTACATGCTACCCTGACTCACACTTCTTGTATAATTTCTACACATACTTGATTAGCTATGTGTGTAGTAGCCTCGTTCCCAGTAGCCTCGTTCGTCATCTCGGGCCTGGGAACGAGACTGTGTGTAGGTACGTACTATTGGTGTGGTTGTGCTGTGGTCATGCAGTCACATTCTGATGACAACAACTGTTCCATGTCCTGCACTTGTACGTACTCACTCAGGCTTGTGAATTATTAGTCTGGTTCCCAGACCCACTCGTGCATAGCACATTCTAATTACGTAGTTTCATTTGCACATGGGATAAGCAGGGCCGGCGCCATAGGGGCCCTCTTTAAAAAAATGGCAATACCTTCAAGCCTAGATACGTATGTACCTCGATTCTCATGGTCAGCACTCGACCATCGCTACGAGAGTGCTTCCTGAGCACTTAAAAGAACAGAATTGCGGAAACACAAAGCACCTCCGGCCAACCCCTTCTGCGTTGCCATCGATTACGACCGCCCCCCCCCCCCCCCCCCCCCCCGGTTCAAAACAGCTGGCGCCAGCCCTGATAAGCATGCAAATCAACACCCCAGTGCATTCTCTTACATATACGTCAACCTCTACCCAAGCATGTGCATGAATCTATAGCTGAACAACTTACCTTTAGTTGTAGCACATACTACAAAATGATTGATGTGATTATGCTAAGCAGTTGCCGGCTAGTCTAGTGTTGCCAAGTCATATAATCATCTATGGGCCACAACTACTACCAATGCACTGCAGCACAGTTTGTGCTCTGCAGAGCTCTAGTTGTTGAGAGTATGGATATGCTGCCTATACAGCATTGATCCAAATGTCTCCTGATGGTAGAATAAGAGCCTTTGGCTGAAAAAGCCATCATCAGAATTTCATCTTGTGATGTCACTTCCGGCAATGTCCTTTTGCTCGAGGTAGATTCTGTGTGAGCAGAACAGACCTGGGTGGTGAGTGGTGGACCTGAAGGATGCAAACAGCATGGCCATGTCTGGGCTGGCCTTGGTTAGCACCTTGGTGGCAAATTATAGAGTTATGTCACCTGTAACCTAACATCCTACATGAATGTTGGGATCATGTGACAATTTGAAGGGAGCTGCATGTAGCTACATCCTCCCAGTCTCAGTGTAAACAGCAGGAGCTGTTAGCCATCCCTAAACAACATTGAAACATTTTGTCTTGTCTGATGAGCAATCCTATATTACTCTGATCTTGTTGTGTAGGCTTGGTTCTGAACTGTGTTGTCCAGGTGGTCACTGTATGTTCAACTGAAGGAGGGTCCAACAGTGACATATGGCCAACCACTTGACCCCGCCTACTCCAAGGTACAGGTACGTACCTTACTTGTTTTGTGGTTTCCTGTGAAAACTAAAGTTACCACTAACAGAAAAGCTGGAAACCATGAGCCGTTGAGCTACCTAATGAACCCTGTACCATATGAATCCTGTTTTGTGTTAGCCCTGTAGCTGTAAAGGCTGCCAATGTTGTGCTTTGCTCACTGAACTGCTGCCCACTCATTTGCCTAATTGAGCAGTCTGGTGCTAGGCAGCTCTCTGCCTTGACCCTGCCTACTCCAAGGTACAGGTAAAATCTTGATAAGAGCTATACAAAAATCTTGATTAAGATCTTGATAAGAGCTATACAATCTATGCAGCTACAGAGTATATACCATTGTGCATAGTAAGGTAAATCCCCATGCTTTTGGGGAAGTTAAAATATGGCTGAAGAGGGGGGTGAGTGCTGGAGAGTAGACATGCAGTATCTATAGCCTTGTTCCCAGCCCATTCCCACCACCAGTAGCAGTATACAGTTATGCAAATACGGTGGTGGAAGGCCTGGGAGATCTGGTCACATGTGGTGCCATGAGGTAGACAGATGGTAGACACACGGGGGCGGGTGCCCAACTAAGAATCAACTCAATGCCCTATCTTGTACTGTCCGACCAAAGCCTGGATGTCATAGCAATCACAAGGCAGACAATCATTGTTCACAATGCCAGGATAGATCGACACGAAACAGGTATTATAATGGTTGGGTACCACCCTTGTGTGTCTATCTATACCCTCTCTCTACCTGACATCACTGGACGTGACCAGATCTCCCATGCCTTCCCAAAAAATGCATTAAAGAGTGCTCTCTTCCTGTGAACATGCCATTGACTAGCGTTTTACCAAAGGAATGTGTTTTCCTATTCCAGATCATGGATTGGACCTGGGACTGGGGGTGGTCACAGTGGTGCTCACGGTTGCTAAGACTGAACCATCATTCTGCTTTTAGATCATGTTACTGTTGTCTGATGGACAGGAATACAAGAAACTCGGCAAGGACCCCTCCCCCTCCCTGGAGAGACGTATGAACGAGCTCCTCCTATCCGTGAAGAGGTCTGGAGCCATACGTTCCACCCTTTACTATCACCTCAGATCTTCTGCAGGGAAGGTGCCACTCCTGCCACTCCTGCCACTCCTCTACGGACTTCCAAAGATCCATAAACCTGCCATACCCCTCAGACCCATCGCTTCCTTTGTGAATTCCCCGACCTACCAGCTATCCAAGCATCTGTTGAACATCAGGAAATTGTACAAACATGAATACAAGAAACTCTGGGTTTCTGTCTCAGGCTGCCGGATGCAAACCAATGTGAGCTCCCAAAGGAGATACCAATGGCTCAGTAAAGTCACCTCAATCTCCCCTGTTGGCTCGGCCACGCTGTACTATCGTAAGGGCAAATCCTATGAGAATATCAATCTCAACGACACTGAATGGGCTCCAGCTCCGGGCAATGGAAAATGGTTCCTGCCACTCTCTAGTGCACCTTCCAAAGGTGTGACCAAACTCTCGACATCCCATAAAGTCAAAGGCTTCACAGATGATATCTCAGTGTTTTCCAACTCAGCCGCTGACCATGCAGTTGCCCTCCGTACCATTGATAGGCATTGCTCAGACCTGGATCTGACCCTGAAACCGGCCAAATGCATATCACTGGTTTTCAATGGGAAGAAGATGTTGACCACTACCTTCCCACTTGGGAGTGGCCACACCAGAAGCATCACCTCTGGTCACACAAGATTCCTGGGCGGCACCCTTGGACATAATAGCTCAGTTACGTCTAGGGAATGTGGAAAAGATTTGCTGAGGCCTTCCGAGAAAAGATATCAAATCTCGATTCCTCCCCCATCCGTGGCGAGTATAAATTGTGGATTCTCCGCAGATTCCTTATTCCCTCTTTCCATTTTACCCTAGCTGTCGATGCTGTTCCGGATTCCAGTATTAGAAGGGCTCAGTCCCTCTGCACAAGGAAGATTAAGACATTGCTTGGGTTATCCAGAGTACCACCACTGCTGTCTTGCACCACCCAAACGTGATTGATATCCCGACCCTCTCTGAATTCCGGACCCAGGCAAAGCTCACCTTTCTCTCCTCAGTCTCCACCTCAAATGATCCAGTGATCAAGGAAATTTCCTCTTTAATGCTGGACCAAGAGTTCTCCAGGGATTTGAATATCCCTCCTGAATCTAATCGTTTATTGGACCTTGCTAAATCATCTATCACCTCAAAGTCTCTGAGCCAGAGTTGTCGAAAGGTCTCTCGAAAGTAGAGAGAGGGCCTCTGGAACAACAAGCTAGACAGCCTGACAGTCCAGAATAAGTTCACAGATATCACCGAACTTGAGTCTCAGAACCGGGTCTGGAACCGAATTAGAGACGGTCTTCCTGCCGGTCAACTGTCATTCCTACTACGTGCAGGTTCGGATACTCTGCCAACCCCAATGAATTTGAAGCGATGGAAGATCAAATGCGATGCAAAGTGTCCTTTATGTGACAGTCCCTGGTGTACCACCCATCACATCCTCAGTGGTTGCCAAGTGGCCCTCTCACAGGGGAGATTCACATGGAGACATGACTGTACCTTGAAGAAGCTGACCTCTGCTCTTGAAAGACATATTGAGCCTGGGGAAAAGCTGTATGCTGACCTTCCAGGATTTCGAGCAAGTGACAATCCCCACTCAACCATCCCACCTGACATCCTAGTCACATCCGCTAGACCAGACATTGTGTTAGTGAGACCAGGGGAGGTGATCCTCCTTGAACTCACAATCCCCTATAACTCGCCGGAGTCCCTCTCAAATGCTAAGGAACGGAAACAATCCAAACAAAACTATCAATTGGTCTTAAGTGACCTTGAGGCAAGGGGCTTTGCTTCTTCCCTGTTCACCATCGAAATCGGGGCCCTGGGCCACTGGGTACCCTGCACCTGCCATGCCCTCCGCCGATGTTTCCCCTCGCTCACTAAAGCCACCACAACCAGGCTTCTCGATCTGGCATCCTCTTCAGTAGTAGCTGCCTCCCACATCATTTTTCGTGCTCGGTTGAGTCCAATGTGGAACTCTGAAGTATCCATTTAATCAGCAGTGACCTCTCTTTATTTGTTTATTGTTTGTGTATGTTTACTGTACACATGATTTATTGGTTTATGTATTTTCGCCTTTGCCAAGCCCTTGTTATAGTTATATTATGAGGTACCTTGAGATCTGAGGCTCTTTATTTTGTATATTGGTTCCCTTTTCCCTGTGACTTGTCCTGGGTGTTGCTTCACATCAAAGATGTTGGTCCCCCCCCCCCCCCCCCCCAACAGTACTAATAGTCAATATAGAGAACACTACCACACAGTGTATACAAAGACTCATGTGTAGCCTCGTTCCCAGTCCCACGCCCAGCTTTCCGTTGCTGCTTAGTGCTTTACCGTACTAAGCAATGACGGAAAGCTGGGCGTGGGACTGGGAACGAGGCTAACTCATGTGTACATGTGAATCATGTAAGTGAAGTGTACAAGCCTGCACAGTGCACACAATGGCAAATTAGCTGTAGAGCCTTCATGGTCGACGTTGATTCTGCCATTCTGCAACCATGGTTACACACATGCACATTGGAGTAGGGCTGAAGACCTTGTTTTGAGTTGTATCCATATAGGTAATGGACATAATAATTATAGGTAATGGACATAATATAATTAAGCATGTGCATTTAGCAGTGGTCCTATTATTGCCTTACTTCCTGCCAGAAGAATAACCAGTCAAAATACATTAAGGGATATAAGCAAAGAGCTTCCTGCATGTGAAATGTTATCCCAGTTCTGACATGACCTAAGAAGTTATGGGGGCAAGTTGGTTGGTCAGATTGTCACGAGATCAGCACTCAATCCTACCTCCCTCTTCCCTTCACCCTCCAGCCCACTCCAATGCACAGAGCTCAGCCCCCCCCCCCCCCCCCCCCCCCCCCCCCCCCCCCCCCCCCCCGCGTTCCAATCTCCACGTACAAGCACCAGCCACACCCCTAGCACTAGCACCAGCCCCACCCCTTGTACCCCCGGGCCTACCGCCACTATCTATACTGCTGGTGGAGAGGAAGTTCACATCTGGGGAGCTAGGTTGGTTGGCATTCGCGGTAAAACCGTAACATTTTGCCGGCAAATTGGCGGGCAACACGTTCCTGAAAAATGCGCACGCGCAATCTACTTCCAACGATGAGCGTGCCTGTGTCTTTGTGTTTTCACCTCCTCTGGGGCAGGGCCTCTCCCATGGCGCTGCCTCTGTACAGCTCGATCGTTGTATACTCTGATGCGAATTCGGTAGGCAAGTCAGTGTGGTGCCCATGCAGACCCCGGCCGGCCCACTACTTAGAATGGAGTCTGTGATATGCAGAATGGAGTCTGGGAACGAGGAAGGCCAAATTTGAGTGCCAGCATGTTGTGACCATGCAGAAGAGTAAAGCTGAGGGAGGAGCTGGAGCAAGATCTTCAGGTAAAGTCCCAGAGAAGAAATAAATCAGGGAAGGGAGGCCTCACACCATTCATCTTAATGCCACTGTAAAAACTAGCTGAGAAGGTGAACGTCTCTAACAAATGGTAGTGAAACCCTCACCACAGATATCACTGCAAATTGGCTGATGAGGCTCACAAGGTCATTACTTTTTATTGGTGAAGGTCACTGCTCTGTATTGGTGAAGGTCACTACATACTTCAGGTGACATCACTTCTTTTGCACATCAAATCACAAAAACAAAAGGTACAAAAATTAATAATAATTCAAGTAGCTGAGCTTGCTTCGCTTGCTCTGCTGCTTCCTCCTTGTTTGCCTACGTGTGTAATTCGGCGCCGGACAGTTCTCTGTCAGAGCTGCTGCTTCCCCACTGCGTCCGCTTCAGCTGCTGCTCGCCGATTACTTCGATCCGCTTCAACTGCTGCTCCCTGTTTGCGTCCGCTTCAGCTGCTGCTCGCCACTTGTGTCTGTTTCAGCTGCTACTCCCCGATTGCGTCCGCTTCGGCTGTTGCTCCTTGATTGCATCCGCCTCAACTGCTGCTCCGGCTTCACCTGCAGCTCCCTGATTACATCCGCTTTAACTGCTGCTCACCGATATTGCATCCGTCAGCTGTTCTAGAAGCTTCCAGCTACCCATGTTCTTGAACATTCTTCACGGAGTTCGAGGTACAATCGTACGAAGGTCGAGCATCACTAGTCTAGTCCCACCACGGCCACGAACATCCTATTTCCGTTACACACACACACACTGACAGACAAACACACGGTTAAAATCTTAATGTATTGATAGAGAGATGCAATTGCACGACATATTACACACCTATACAGAACTAGAAACAATTAGGAATTGGTACATACTATGTAGCTAACTACAGGAGCTACTTCATGCATGGTCTGCACGTGAGTGATGTCAAACCTACAATACAGTCAAACCTCCGATAGTGGACCCTCCGAGATAGGGACACATATAATAAACCTCTCTACAAAGGACGCTTTTCAAAGTCCCAAATAATTGGTTTGCCTATGGTTCTAATACATTTTTAACCTCTGAGAAGAGGACAACCTCTCTACAAAGGACAAATAACTTGAATTTATATTGTTCCCAAAGTGTCCTTTGTTCGGAGGTTTGACTGTAGTTACTATCCGTGTATTCTGTGCCACACATCGCGTGTGAAAGCATACTAGGCTCCCCCTCTCTGTATTTTTCCTCACCGCATCTGCAGAGGGGAACCTGGGAACAATGCTGAATACACTGGAGTGACTGTATGATTTTATATCAGCCAGTTCAGGAACATAGCATGGTTCAATACAGCAACTGGTTTGGCTTTTGTAATGTTAGTGATGTTCCAAGGAGAGAGTGGGTGCAGAAAACCCCCACAGCCTGGTCAGCAATTCTACTACATGTGCAAACCTCAGCAAGCCACAGTGGTCTGGATCAATGTGCTTGTATCCTTTCATCGGGCCTCTCTGACTAGCAAATTTAAATTCTGTTAGAAGGAACTTCCCACTTGTTTGTATCTGCTAGACAGCCAAAATGTGTATACACATTATAAGTACCAACACTTAATTCATCTGTACTTGTCCACAGCAATTGACATAGTCTAGTAGTGAATCCAATGCCATGTGCAACTAGTACAGTTATCCAGTGGGCAAACACCTTAATCATGGTGAAAGTCGGTCATTTTGACTGTAACCTATTAGTGTTGTTCAACCCTATTCTGGGAGATTCCTTTGGGTTCAGTGAGAGAGAGAGAGAGAGAGAGAGAGAGAGCAGCTATGCATTCTTTGCATTGACAGCAGTGCAAATTGTGGAGCACTGAAAACGTAGGTCACCTGATTTAGTTGTATATGGAAGACTAGATATGGTGATTCAATTCCATGAACACGCATGGACATGGACAAGCATGGATACACTACACGCACAGCATACTTTGATCACAGTCTTGTTACAGATGAGTATCTTAGTCTGAAAGGACAATAGCTTGGGTCACCAGATGTTGACATGCAGCTGTACTGATTAGGCATTTGAAGGTGCTATGTTACTATGCAGAGATTCAATCTTACATCCTGTAGGATTCTTCAACAAACTTTGAAGCTCAGCAGTCGCATCATCGCCATCATTGGAGGGATCATTTCTATCATTGCGTTCACACTACTAGCAGACTGGCAGTCAATTCCGTACGACTCTTGCACGGAGCATAGCCAATTCCATCACCCAGAGTTGGTCACCATGAACTATACAAGCGTGAGATCAAGGATGTATTGAATTCTCTCCAAGAAGTTGATCTAATGCTTATGGAACAGAAGTGCAGAATTACCCATCTTACACTGGCAGCTAATAGAAATTGTTGGAACTGAAGTGTATGATTTAGCAGCCAGTAAATGTGAAGCACGCCACATATCCGCTGGTTGTCACTGGATCCCCACTTCATCAGTAACGTTAACAGGACAGAACTGCACAGACTGTCAGCTGATAGGCATGTATTGGAATGACCACGCCTTGTACAAACAATGAAAGGCTTTGTTGGGGGGGGGGTAGTAGTATGCCGAAATGTATACAGAACTCTCAATTTCATGCCGTATTCGTTCCTAGTAATTGCCACCGGTATGTATCCATGATGAACATCATCCATCACTGATGTCACCCATAGACAGCTGCATGTAAGCATCTCAGCCTACCTGCTAATTTTAGTGTCGTGATTGGCTGTAGTGTGCAGCTGGACTGTAAGTGCTCTATGGAAATGTATAGTTTATATAGTCTCCTGAAATAGATGTGCTGTTTACATGTGATTGTGTCATTGCTAGTCTCGGTACCAGACCCACGTGCGAGGGTCTGTTACCGATACTTTGTCATAACAATTAACTTGTGTGGTTTTGTATAAGTACTGGTCAAATCATAGCACCCTCTCATATTGTTTGTACTATAGTGGATTGACTCTTGTGGTCTGTTTCTCTATGGTGCGGGTATTGGCTTGCGTTTGGAGTGAGTAATAATATTATGTGATTATGTAGCCTCATTCCCAGGCCCACCAAGCTTATTGTTGCTTGCAGTACGCGTTCTTTCTTGCAACGGAAAGCGGCGCACGGGCCTGGGAACGAGGCTAGCGATTTTGTATGTCCAAAATTTGCTTGTGAAGTGTGGATTTATTTGTCCCATATCTTATTAAGGTCACTGTTATTTAGTTCAGTGAATTTGGAAAAAATTGGCTACGGCCATACACGATGTGTTTGATGCGCATCGGCAGAGATATCACGTCATTTGTAGCTGCCTGTAGATGGTATGTGTTCCATGAACACCTCTAGTCATTATAGCGAATTGGGCATGCTCTGGATTTGCATTTTAGCGTTACGGTTTCTTTTAACTATCAGAGCTGTTGTAGTACTGGTTCTCAGAGCCCATTCAAGTGGCAACCACACTCAGTCTGCTGGCTAATGAAGCAGATACATGTAGAAATTTTCAGAATGATGCCTCAACTCTTGTTCTCACCTCATCAATAGACTATGATTCGTACTATAAAGCTAGCTGCCTATGAATGTGAAGCTAGCCTCCTTCCCAGGTCACTTCTGATCATAGGTGGCTAGCTTATGGCCGTCTCCAATTAATGTGACATCATGTACGTATTGCTAAATTATTGTTTGTGGGTTCAAAACTTAGCAATTGCTTTCCAAATCCACAAAAGAAATAAAATAATAGTGACCTTAGTAAGATCTGGGACAAATAACACCACACTTCACAATTGGACGTGCATAATCATGTAATTATTACTCACTCCAAAGAGGACTGATGATCTTAGAAATGGCTCCTGAAGCAAACGTAAAGCCAAGAACCACACCCTAGAGAAACAAACCCAAGGAATCGATCCACTATAGTACCAACAACATGAGAGGGTGCTATAATGATTTGACCAGTACTTATTATATTATACGAATTCGTAACCCACATATTAAATTGAGTTAATTGTTACAATAGGCATTGACACAACCACATGTAAACAGCACATCTGTTATCAGGAGACTGTGTATCTATGAACATTAACACAGCATGCTACAGCCAATCATGACACTAAAATTAGCAAGTGGGCAGAGATGGCTTACATGCAGCTGTCGGTGGGTGACATCAGTGATCATGGGTACCGATATAGTTGGGTGGGCAATTAGTGAGGTCTGCACATGTCATAAAATCGCTGACCAAGCTGTGGGGGCTTTCTGCACCCGCTCTCTCCTTGGAACATCACCAACTGTAGTACGACAAAAGCCAAACCAGTTGCTGTATTGAACCACGCTATGCTCCTGAACTGGCTGATGTCAAACCGGGAGAAAATCATAGTTACTCCTGTGGATAGAGCAAGATGAATGGTGAGATATGGTAGGCGGCTACATACTGGCAATATGTATAACGTGTGCACTCTCACCAGTTCCAATAAAGAATCCAAAACCCATTCCAAGTGAGTGGAGAGCAAACAGGAAGTCCTTCACCTGCACGTCGGTATCCTTTCTTTTCTTTCCCAACTCTTTCAAAGCAATTACATACACATCATTAGTGTGCCCGAAATAGGCCGGTGCTAGTGTCAAGCTGACTCCAATGAATCCCCCAGAAAGTAGTCTACTCAACGTCAGTAGCCATCCCATGGTAGTCAAGGCATACATCACGCAGCTGAGAGTGTAGATGAGGAGGCTGGGCAAAGTGATATACCAGTACGGTACAATCTGGACCAGAAACCCAGCGGCAATGGCTCCGATGAATTCACCACTGTAGAACAGTGTGATGGTTGCAGAGTAGAGCTGTTCTGTGAGTCCAAGACCAGGCTCAAGCTAGGATGGACCAAAGCGATAATCATTGTACCACATAGATACGCACGATTGAGGTAGCCAGTACACAAGTGGAACCATGTGTGACAATCCATGACTTCACCACACATAGGTTCCTGGTAGCTTAGGTTGTATGGGAACAATTTTCATAATATTATTGGTTTGGCATTTCAGTGGAGAACGTTTACTTTCAGGTTTTCCGGGATCACATCTGATGCGGAGTTGGATGTCCCACAAGTTAGCCTGCTAACTACAACACCTGTTTCACTCGGCGCTCACTGCACATGTACATGTATTTCTATTCAGCTAGCTGTCAGTATGTCAGAGCAAGGCCCAAATGTTCGCTTTAATGCAAATCCTTGGAATGATGGGCCATCTTCTTAGTGCTCTTCAAGCTTGCATGGTACGTAGCTGCCAACTGGTCTGCAAGGCACACTGCCAACAGAAACCATGCAGACCAACCGTAGCTACTGGTGGCTATTGTCAACTTAATTAATGAGCCACTTGTTACTTACAGGTGGCTGTCCCCTGTATAACGGATGTCTGAACCACATTGACAGGTACTTGTATGCATGAACATCCAAGTGTAAACAAGCTTCATGCACCAAACTGCTCCCTCTGCTTGACATCGACAATGCCTAGAAACTATGGAAATGTGGGAAGCCAATCATCATCCAGGCTGGCCTTCGGGTGCTTCAGCAGCCCAACAAACATTCCTACTCACTACTCTAGCAAACTACATCAACAAGCCCATCATCACAAGACATACTATCATCTACTTAAGAGAATTTCTTCACAAACTTCCGCTCTGCCATATTCTGCTATATACTGTTAACTAGCTCTTGAAAGGGCGGCTTCCCACATAGAGGGAAACATCCCTCCTGTTGCTGCCATGGGAAATGTAGACAAATTAAGGTATCATTCAGAATAGTGCCATGATGCTCACACAACTTCATTAACTATTCATGAGCTACAATCAAGCCAATGGCTTCCTACCTAACTGCATGCACTTGAGGTCTGTTTAATAAACCTGCAAGTCGCAATATATTGGTTCAGATCTGTGCATACATAAAGAACTTGGAGAGCTCATAGGTTAGTATCACACTAAACAATCAACTGCTCATTAGGATGTGGTGTAAAGGTGGAAGGTTCAGCCAGGATACACACCCACACACCTCAACATGTACGCACACACACACCAGTCAGTCACCATACACACACAGTCACACAGACATGTACACACACGTCACCCACACACACAGTCACACAGACATGTACACACAGTCACCCACCCACATCCCACACACAGTCACACACACACACAGTCACCCACACACACAGTCACACACCTTTGACACTGCGGTGTCAGATGTGGGATTAGTAACAAATTGATGAAAAGATGTCACAGAACTTACCGTATGGCCGGAAAATTTGGCGGGAATTAAATTTGGCGGATTGGCTCTAAAAGGCTGTGAATTGCATTTGGCGGATTAAAATTTGGCGGATTTTGGAAATTTGCAGAGCGAGAAAGACGTCATACTAACCGCACGGCCGCCCACGGAGCGCTCGGTGAGATCGAGATCTCGTGTCGGTAGGCTGCGATGGAGTCCGAGTTTGCGGTACTGTGTTCGAGGTACCATGTCTACAAAAACCTCTGGGATGCGAGTGTAGGAGAGGAACTACCGTGGGAGTGGTACGCAGTAGCAGTGATGCGAAGGAGCGCCTAGTCTAGCGGGCTAGCCCCTCGAATTTTCCCCAGCACGGATCCACTCACGTGACCGCACGGGGAAAAAGAGGGTCTAGAAAATTTGGACCACTTTGCTTGGGTTACTCGAAATCGGGTAGAGCCAATCAGATTGCAGCTGTCACGTGGTGATCTTTCAAATCGCTCGGTACAAGCGTTGAGGACTGTCTGAAGTTGCCTGCGATTGCTGTTCTCCTGCACAACGACCAAACAGACAGAAGTACAAACAGTCAACGAGGTTAGCGGGTCAGAATCGACTGACTGCAGTTGCACTAATTGGAATATTATGACGTAAACTCACGTGAAGTAAGATTAATTGCATTCTTTCGTACCGAGTAAAGTGGTCCAAAGTTTCTAGACCTTACTTCTCCGCGCGCGCATACTGAAAGCGATCGCGCGCTGGAGAAAGCGAAGGGCTAGCTTGTTAGACTAAGGAGCGCCATCGTCGTCGGCCATGAACCCAGGAAGATATCAACTGGTTGCTCGCTATTTCTGGCCGATCAGCTGCTTGCTCGCTATTTCTGGCAGATCAGTGACAGAGGTACAATAGTATTATGAGTGCTTGCGGCGAGAGCTAGCTCGAGCGTCGCTATGAGACCCCGCCCACAACATGTCATGACAAAATATAATATTGGCGGAATTTAATTTGGCGGTGCGTTCATAATCCGCCAAACCGCCAAATTAAATTCCCCGCCAAATTTTCCGGCCATACGGTATATTCGTGGCAACAAGGACAGAACTCAGAACAAGGAAAGCCAGTTTAACCTCAGTCTCCATACCTCTTTCACTGTGCAAAGAGAAATGAAAATATAGATTTGTTAACTAGCTAACTTGCACAAAGCCATGGCTGTATAGCTTATTGCTTGTGCCATGGTTGACAGTACTGTTATTACTGTACATGCTACCACAAGCCATATGTATCCATGCCCTGGGTATTATATAGCAGCCTTCTTCACTGCTACAAGCAGATGGGCCCACAGTGCCATGCTCAATTAGGGATGGCTGTACAGGACTTTATCCTCCAATGGTAGATGGACTGGCTCAGTAACAAACCTGCTGGATCCTTGCAGCAACAGAGTGTCCATTATCGTCAACCACACTGACTTGCAGCTACTTTACTGTCACACAGCAGAGGCGCTACGTTGCTAGCGATTCACACTAACTTCCACAGAGTAACTAAGCACTCGTTTGTTGACGTGGTGCATACAAGTAGCACTCGCTACACACGAGTAACTACAACAGGAACCGAAAACCACAGTGGTCTAACCGGTCAAAGTACACTAAAGTACTGGACAACTGCTTATTGAATTGGTCTGGTCTAGATATATTCTGCCTTCTGACCTTTTAACTGCATCCCCCGTAGCACTTCAATGTGTCACTGAGTGTGACGTACATTTAATTTAACTGGCATTATAGTAAAGAGCATATTGTTTAACTCTTTACCAACCAATGACTGCAAAAGCCGTCATGAGCTCCCATAAGCCATAAGAACTTATATGGGAATTTATTACTAGGCGTTATACTTTAATACAGGATTTTGCTTCCTTAAGCTGTTTCTTATGGTTGGTAAAGAGTTAATGGTATGAATTTTGTGCTTGCGTTTAAACTTGAATCTTAACAGGCTGTGCGATCTTGGATATCAGTCAAACGGTGAAGTCAACGAATCAATCAAGTACCTTCGTGTTGTTATGCTATGGCCGTTCTATGCAGCTAGAGGGGAACTGAAAAGAATAAGGATGGTGACCCCTCTGTGTTTCTACAGTATCTACACACATGTTGTTGCACACACGTAAACAATTTATGAATGTTTCTGCCTTTGAGCATAGTGAAAGAATATTTCCGCATTTTCACCATAACGTCTACTTGGAGCATGTTTCTGCATTTTGCACATACATTTTGCGACATCACCTGTTTAATTGTGCAGTTTGAACACAGTACGTTTTGCATTCCTGCGACACAACTTATCCACTTTTGAATTATTTGGTCTCCTCCCTACCCTCAGTCCACCTGGTGGCCACTGGTGTCAGTTGATGACGTGATAAATAAAATATAATATCCCAGGCCTTCCGGCCGGCCGGCTACCTTTGGATTTACACAACTTTTATCAGTATAGTACAGAACTTGACACTACGCTTCAGGGGCAATAATGGCTCTGCCAAAGGTTCAACAGTGAAATTCTCGCCGTTGAAGATGAGGTCTCCCCCTGACCTACCATATATGCTAATGCAGCCTCTCCCTTCACATTTCCTTTCTCTCCTCCCCCTACCCCTTCCCTCCCTCTCCCATCCACCGCCCGCCCCCCCCCCCCCCCCCCCCCCCCCCCCCTCTCTCTCTCTTGGTATCACCCCCTCCCCCCTTCTTTTCCTCCCTTACATGTCTGACAGAGTTCAAGCCCATGTTCATCTCCATCAGTTCACAATCCATTTCCACCTCACTCAGGTTATGCAGTGCCTTGAGGTGGGATGAAGGGAGGGAGATATGTTTGAAAGGCAAGAGTCGAATTACATTCATAGCAGGTCACCTACATTACCAGTATTACCTACATTACCAAATCCAGTGTACGAATCACATACACCCTAGAAACCCAGGGTACGAATCACACACACCATAGAAACCCAAGGTACGAATCACATAAAATCTAGAAACCCAGGGTACGAATCACATAAAATCTAGAAACCCAAGGTACAAATCACATACATCCTTGGTACGAATCACATACACCCTAGAAACCATGGGTACAAATAACATACACCCTAGAAACCCAGCATAAAAAATCACATACACCCCAGGGTAACGTATGAATCACATACACTCTAGAAACCCTGGGTACAATCACATACACCCAGGGTACGAATCACATACAGCCTAGAAATCCAGTGTACGAATCACATACACCCTAGAAACCAAGGGTACGCATCACACACACCATAGAAACCCAGGGTACGAATCACATAAAATCTAGAAACCCAGGGTACGAATCACATGAAATCTAGAAACCCAAGGTACGAATCACATACATCCTTGGTACGAATCACATACACCCTAGAAACCCTGGGTACAAATAACATACACCCTAGAAACCCAGCATAAAAAATCACACACACCCCAGGGTAACGTATGAATCACATACACTCTAGAAACCCTGGGTACAATCACATACACCCAGGGTACGAATCACATACAGCCTAGAAATCCAGTGTACGAATCACATACACCCTAGAAACCCAGGGTACGAATCACACACACCATAGAAACCAAGGGTATGAATCACATAAAATCTAGAAACCCAAGGTACGAATCACATACATCCTGGGTACGTATCACATACACCCTAGAAACCCTGGGTACAAATAACATACACCCTAGAAACCCAGCATAAAAATCACATACACCCCAGGGTATGAATCACATACACTCTAGAAACCCTGGGTACAATCACATACACCCAGGGTACGAATCACATACACCCTAGAAACCCAGGGTACGAATCACACACACCATAGAAACCCAGAGTACGAATCACATAAAATCTAGAAACCCAAGGTACGAATCACATACATCCTGGGTACGAATCACATACACCCTAGAAACCCTGGGTACAAATAACATACACCCTAGAAACCCAGCATAAAAATCACATACACCCCAGGGTATGAATCACATACACTCTAGAAACCCTGGGTACAATCACATACACCCAGGGTACGAATCACATACACCCTAGAAACCCAGGGTACGAATCACATACACTCGATCTAGAAACCCAGGGTACGAATCACATGCACCCTAGAAACCCAGGATATGAATCACATACACTCTAGAAACCCAGGGTACGAATCACATACACACACTAGAAACCCAAGGTATGAATCACATACACTCTAGGGTACGAATCACATACATTATAGAAACCCCAGGTACGAATCACATAATATTATGCACTCTAGAAACCCAGAATATGAATCACATACACTCTTGAAACCCAGAGTATACGAATCACATACACTCTAGAATCCCTGGGTACGAATCACATACACTCTAGAAACCCAGGGTACGAATCGCATGCCTTCAACAAGGCCTTCACTGCTCAAACCGCTTGGACAGACAGACCGACTGACAGACAAACCGATCACTCTATCCCTGCTGCGTATGTACATGGGGTAATTAGAAGCAGAATGTGCCTGTGCCAAACCTGAGTCCACACTGATTGTCAATTATGGATTGACAGTTTTGACACTCATGATCAGTTGCCATGGACTACTCTCAAGTGCCCTAGTATCTGTACATGATGTAGGATACGGGGATACGGGTACATGATGTATCCTAGGATACATGATACATCATGTACCCTAGGATACGGGTACATGATGTACCCTGGGATACGGGTACATGATGTACCCTAGGATATGAGTACATGATGTACCCTTAGATAGGCCTGAGCCCAATCTGCTCCACAAGTGACCTATTTTGTAACCTCCAATTCTTCTTCATATGTGCGCATGCGTAGAGCAACTTTGAACTTTGAACTCAAAATTGTGTACTGTGTGCGGAGTGAATGCTATCAAGTATGCTGGTATAAAAATAAGTGTAAAAAACATTAAAAATGTATGGAGAGTAGGGATAACAGAACAGCAAAAAGTATGAAAACAAGCAGGGATGATGGCATAAAACAGTTCAGTGTACAACACCCTACATACTTTTCTCATTATACATGTATAATGTGGAAAGGTATGTAGGATGGGGTTGTATACTGAACTGTTTTATGCCATCATCCCTGCTTGTTTTCATATATACTATTCTGTTATCCCTACATCTCCATACATTTGTAATGTTTTTTACACTTGTGTAATTATATATTGTGCCACGAATGGACTACATGCTGACAGTGTCCCTTGACATACCACTCCTCTGCATGTACGTACGTATACAATACGTTGATTGAGAAGTGTCTACCTCTCTGAAGATAGACACATCTTAGTTCACAAGTTTGGCAAGGTCAGGAAGGGTATCAAAGACGGCATTGATGCAAACTTCATCACTTGTTCCGGAGCACTTTTCCCCCGAGTCACTCCCATAGCGACCTTCCATTCTGTTTCTTTGCCGTTGTGGTTCTCAGGTGATTGCATGTCACCATTCAGAATCATTACATCTCAACAACAATCATTGCATTCCGAATCATTGCATCTCAGCTCAATAATTCGGAATGCAATGATTGTGCAATGATTCGGAATGCAATGAGATGCAATGATTCAGAATGCAATTGCAACTTGCTGTACGTACAGTATATATGCATCCATGGTTGACACGTTGGTCTGACCCAGGCCACCAATACATTAATTCAGGGAGGAAGGGGCAGGCTAGTGGAGCAGGTTTATTGCCACGCTAATGCACTTTTCGGTTACTTGGTCACCAAGGCATCTCTCAACCGTAGTGGTATGTATTGCAGAAGGGACTGCACGTACACATACTCAACATGTATACACACAAACACGCCCACACCCACACACCCATGCATACGTGTACCCCCCCCCCCCCCCCCCCCCCCCCCCCCCCTCACACAGGTACAACATACCTTTCTTTCAGCCCATAAGTGATGGTTGAGCCCTGCAAGACAAAACAGCACAAGAATTTCTTGTGAGATACGCAGGTGCAATTCTGCAAGTGTGCAAGTCATGGGTCCTACTTTCAGTACATGCACCAGTGATTACAGCAGCAAGTAGCTTTGCTCTCTCAGCTACTGCCCCCTCATTTGCCTATGCGAGTGTCTAGTGCTAGGAAGCCCTCTGTGCAGAGGTCTGATGAACTTTCACCTCCATTAGCACAGCGAAGCATATGACAGTTCTCTTTTGAAATAGATACGCTTCAGAAGTTTCACCTCCCTTACCTCCCAGGCATGCACAAATTCGCCCAGTTGCAGAAGTGGGTGGACTCCACTTTAAAATCCTTGAGTTCACAGATATAAAATTAATCAATTCCCAATCACACCACTATTTGGAATGCTCCAGAATCAATCCACAAACTCAATTCCATTACCTTGCTTAAAATCTTCATATACTAGGCCTCCTTTCTTCACCTGAAGAGCTTGCTCCAGCTCCTCCCTCAGCTTTACTCTTCTGGTCTTCACAACATGCTGGCACTCTAAATTTGTCCTTCCTAGTTCCCAGATTCCATTCTGCATATCACAGACTCCATTCATAATTTAGTTCCCAGACTCCATTCTAGGTAGTGGGCCGGCCAGGGTCTGCAGCATGGGCACCACACTAACTTGCCTACCGAATTCGCATCAGAGTATACAACGAGCTGTACAGAGGGAGCGCCATGGGAGAGGCCTGCCCCAGAGGAGGTGAAAATACAAAGACACAGGCACGCTCATCGTTGGAAGGAGATTGCGCGTGCGCATTATTCAGGAACGTGTGCCCGCCAATTTGCCGCCAAAATGTTACGGTTTTACCGCGAATGCCAACCAACCTAGCTCCCCAGCTGTGAACTTTCTCTCCACCAGCAGGTATAGATAGTGGCGGTGGGCCCGTGGGTACAAGGGTTGGGGCTGGTGCTAGGGGTGTGGCTTGGTGCTGTACGTGGAGCTTGGTGCATGGGGGTGGGGCATAGATCTTGGCACAAAGATAAATTTATATTGACTTCCGTTACGTTGGCGATATGACTGTTGGTGCATTGGAGTGGGCTGGAAGGTGGAAGGGAGGGAGGTATATAGGATTGAGTGCTGATCTCGGGACAATCTGACCAACCAACTTGCCCCCATAACTTCTAGCTATAGGTCATGTCAGAACTGGGATAACATTTCACATGCAGGTAGCTTATCCAAAAATGTATATTTTGAATGGTTATTCTTCTGGCAGGAAGTAAGGCTATAATAGGACCAGTGCTGAATGCACATGCATAATTATATTATGTCCATTACGTATGGATATAACTCAAAACAAGGTCTTCAGCCCTACTGCATGCAATGTGTGTGTGTGTAACCATTGTTGCAGAATGGCAGAACAGTAGCTACATAGCTAGTGTGATGCCGATTGTCGACCATGAAGGCTCTACAGCTAATTTGCCATAGTGTGCACTGTGCCGGCTTGTATACTTGGCTTCCATGAATCACATGCACACAGTCATAATACACGTAGCTATATACCACAGGAGGGTGCATTACATGTGTTATTAATTGTAACTACAATTCATTGCTCCAATTCATGAGTCTTAATTGTCTTCAGTTTCAGGTCCTCTCTCTTGAGTTGGAATCATGGCACACACTGCCCCACAATCCATTAAGTACACTGTACACACATTCTATAGCAGGCACTCCATCATATCAATTAGGCTACAATAGTTCATACCCTCACATTCATGTAGCAATATTTAATGAACATTCAAATTCCAAGCGTCCTGTGTTACTGAGATAACCATGTTCTTTTGTGGCAATAAAAGCAGACGTTGTACGGACTTTGACGTCATGTGAAGTGCTCTGTAGCATATGCATGCAACCTCAGACTCCTCTCCTCTCTCACAGCTGTGCAGCCATCTCCCTCTGTGGGAGCATTCCCTCAGACACACCTAGATGATTGATCTTGTAAGCAATACATTATTGGCTTGCCTCGTTCTGCAGGCTCCTCCCCAGCTTTTTGGGGAGGAGCCTGCAGATTAGTGGCTGTGTCCATGCTGTGTCTGTACTCTGTAGTCAACAACAGATTCATCCGTATTGCTTCAAGTTTGTCCTCAGAGGAGCTATATTGGGATCTCATTAGAAAAAAGTAGCTAAATTTGGTCCATGAATAACTGCACCAAAAATTACTTTCTGGATCCGGTCACTCTGACCCCTTCCCCTCACCAAACCTCTGTGTAGAACCGTATCCCTTGTTTTGTTTTTTCTAGACTGGGTTGATTTCAGCGAAACGGTGAGCATATGCATTGAGCCATGAGCATTTGTGTTGTATATTGCATGGTTGTGGTCAACCTATTGTCAACATTGATTTTCGCTCCTGCCATAAGAATCGACAAGAATAACAGAGATATCATTGAGTTTTGCAAATGCACTTACTATATCCGCACAAGAAATGAAAAGCAAAACTGCTTTGAATCCACAATCATAACATTTATTGTACAGTACCAAATATTCCTGCTTGAGCTGCCGGACAAGCCCAAGTGCTGCTTGCAATCCAAGCGAATTTCTAATAAGCAGCTGTGGATTTAAGTTTTTCTGGAAGCCTCTCTGGTGAAAGTCAAACCTATAATGCCCACAACATATCAACAGAGCAAGTGATCAAGAATGACTGAAATATTCGGCACGGTAGCTCGGTTTCATAAGGCAGCTAGAACCATTGGGTAAACTCCAACAGTGGTACTGGCAAGGCTGAGTTCCAGAACAGTACCTGGAGGTGCAGTGCTGATGGTTTGAAAAATGGTAGAATTGTATATGTGCATGCAGCATCATGCATGTACAAATCAACCTGCTGGTTTGGTTGCTAGTGGTAGCTATCAGGGACAAGGACTTCGCATGGGAGGGTTATTACCTATCCACATTGGGAGATAACACAATGCTGTTGGGAAACTTCATTAATGGATTTACACAGAAACAAACAACATCAATTCATAAACTTTCAATTTATCATGTGCTCAGTGCTACATGGTCAAGTCCCTTCGATGTGGAAAGTAAAACGCAGCACTACCAAGTGCTATAGGCGGCATGTATCCTGCAACTGGGTCATCTAAATAGCTATTTTTATACAATATGAGTGGCTTGCAAAGACCTAGTAAAGCACATGCTGTGCATGAAAAGGCATGGCTAACATAGCAGCTTTGGAGAGAATGAATCCTGACAGAAAAATTCTTGACACAAGAATAGCTAGCTACAATTGAGCCACTGCATGGATCCATGTCAAAAGAGCAGAAGCAAACTTATAGCACAGGCTTTGAAGCCTCAGCCGATTCCACTGAGTGTGTTTCTTTCTCCATCTCGATCTGACAGTTTGCTAGGTAATTCAAGTTAACTAGATGCAGATATCCCCACTTGTGAGGATATAGCTACTTGCAGTGTCCAGTTCTATCTGTAATACATGTACCAAAGCATTCATTACAAGACATGTAGGACATTCCAGCTAATAATTGGCAATTACAAGCGAACATTGATCGCCCACGCAGTACCCTGCAGAGAAGAAAGAGTGCTGAAAACCATTCCTATCTCTGCATTTTGTTTATTCTCTTGAAACTAATATTATTTGTTAACATAGTACGGTTACAAAAGGTAAGACTAGTCTTTACATAGTCATGTGATCGCTGTTGTAACGTCGCACATTGCTCGGAACACTGCGACACCGACCGTTTGTCTTACCTACTCCACGCTACACTGCTATGCTAACACTATGGGGCGGCGCGCGCGGAGACATGCCTATTTGGTAAAACCCTATGTAGTTTGCTCAAGATTGCCTCTATCATAACGGTACGGGTAAAATTGAAATCAGCAGTTTTTGAGCTTTCTGCTGATACCAAGATCATATTTTTGCGCTGTGGAATAAGCTGCGACATTCGAGGAAATGGCTGGTGATATCAAAGTTTCAGTAAACAAGTGAGCTATTAATGCATGATTTAAAGTTTCAAAGGCTTCCTTTTAAAGTCTGTGGTGTTTTATACTGCATCACACCTTTCCCCCCGCCATTTGTACACTGTTTCAGAGCCCGACGTGCATGGAATCCTAACAGTAGACCCCACTTTGGACGGTGAATTCGAATAATTTTAGTGAGGACAAGCTTTTGTCTACCTCTTCTCTCGATAGAAAACTGGACCTTGTAATGAGGAAGGCCACAATGAAATCTCCCTTCCAACTGCAATCTAATGGAAGACTTCACTCTCTGCTTAAGGCAGAGTTCTGGCGTATGGGTAGGGCCTTGTCTCGTCAGAACTCCCGCCAAAGAAAGATCTTGATTGAAAGGTGGCTCAAGAGCAGCCGGGACATCAACTTTAAACCCACTGAAATACGCTCTGCACTCATTGCTGAAGACGCACAACTTGCTTGTGAACTTGAAATTATCAGAAAGTAGAATAAGGCACTGCAAGATGCTGCAAGGATTCAATCAACAAAAATCAGGTGTGGAAGAGTGATTTCAACTGGATACAGCTGGTCTTCCACCTTTCTCCTCCTCAGTTGAGGCATCTTTGGCCAAGGACTGCTCAGCAGTTTGTTGTGTACCTTCCTCCCCCTAGTGTTGTAGTGTGTGGCGGCCATCTCTTTGTTGCAACAGCATGGGGTGCAAAGGTCATAGTGTTTATATTGTCAATTATTTACCAATTATGCCAATTATTTATTACAAGGGACAATTAGTGTGAATGTCACACAACCCTATGGCCATGTTTTGTAATGACATATCATGGTGATGAATACGATGCATAGAAACATAATTAACGACTTCAAGAATTTGTACCAACTTGCACTGGCGTAGGAAGCAGGGGGGCTCCAGGGGCTGGCGCTCCCCTTGTTGCAGAGGAGCTCACAGCCTAGATCCAGCTATCAACCAGAAGATCTGAGCTAGCTAGCTAGCTACGGCACCGTCGGCGCCGCTTTGTCCACTTCAATTTTTCTCCAACGTATAATAAGAACACAACATTGAACCTTCACCCCTAATTAGGCGTGGTTACCGGTACTTTCCGCGTCCCGCAAAGCGCGCATTTAAATCGCCATTCGATCATTCCACCTCGACGGTCACGGATGATACGGAAAGCAGAAAGTATGGGGAGCCATTTGTGTCAAAACTACATTGTGAGTCGATGGATGGTTAATACGTCGACATACAGCTTGCAGGGCGACGAATCTATAAGCAGCGTCTGTTCAGAGGCGACGAATATGAACTGAGGCGACGACTCTGTGAAGCAGCGTCAGTTCTGAGGCGACGAATATGAACTGAGGCGGCTGAGGCGACGACTCTGTGAAGCAGCGTCAGTTCTGAGGCGACGAATCTGAAAAACAGCGTCAGTTGTGAGGCTACGAATAGCTATGAACGGAGGCGACGAATCTTTCCGAGGCGACGAATCTTTCCAAGGCGACGAATCTTTCCGAGGCGACGAATCTTTCCGAGGCGACGAATCTTTCCAAGGCGACGAATCTTTCCGAGGCGACGAATCTTTCCGAGGCGACGAATCTTTCCGAGGCGACGAATCTTTCTGAGGCGACGAATCTGCATGACTCACTATTGACTGACGGAGACGATGAATAGTAAATAAATAAAAAATACTAACAGAAATTATTAAGAAAGTGGGTGTGAATCGTATCGCGCATGCAACAAACAGCTTCCTCCAACTCGCGGCCCGGGCTGTGAGAGACGTAATGAAAATCATGACAAAATTACATTCAACGATACATGTACATGTAGCACAAGACGAATTTATAATGCTTAATGTCCACCTCTAACTGTACTCTCTCGTCCCTCTTAAGCAAGTTTTTTGCCACTGTATCCATTAAATTATTATAATGACATAGAAAGGCCAGGAGGGCCCATTAGTCAGGTAACAATGTAACTGCACAAACAGACTAGGTATGGCTCGAAAGTACAGTCACACCCATTTCCGGCCTCAGTCATTCAGATTCGTCACCTCAGTCAGATTCGTCGCCTCGGAAAGATTCGTCGCCTCAGAAAGATTCGTCGCCTCGGAAAGATTCGTCGCCTCAGAACGATTCGTCGCTTCAGAACTGACGCTGCTTATTACTCAGGAGTAGTGCCCCCCTTCCAAAAAACAACTTCCTACGCCACTGACTTGGATAGCTAGGTAGCTAGCTACAGAGTGTATCGCTAGCTAACAGGCACGCATGCGCATCAAGCACGTGCACTATAGTCTGGTTCCCAGTCCCAACCCACAAGTGGGTCTGGGAACCAGACTAATATAGCGATGGCCTTCTAACCCATCACCCTAATAGACCTTACTCCACAAAAATGAATTTCCAGGTTCCCAATGAGCACCTGCAGCCTCATTCCCAATGAGGCTGCATCCCAGATTTGAAGTACATAGCTAGCTAGAATGTAGCTAGCTAGCTATAGTGTCCGAGTTATGGCCTTCCAAAATCGAAGTTTTCCCATTGAAGCCCCTACTGGAGTAGTGCAATGGGAACTTGAGAGGGTCACTGTAAGCCTCGTGCGCGCGCCGCACTGAGGAAGTGGGTGGCATAAAATTATTCGACAGCTGATAGCGTACTCTACATCATGGTTCGAGAGCGGTTACCGTATCAGGGCCTGCGCAGGTTGTAAAGTGAGTTTCATCTGACATATCTGTGGTGTGCATGTTACGTGTATATCGAGCCCCTCCCCATACCATACATATAGCTACATACGGTGGCACTAGCTGTGTCCGTGCACGGGAATTAGCTGGAGAGGCCTACGGGCGGGTAGCTACGTCAGTATGTTCTGGAGAGGCAGCTAATTCACTGTTAATTGCTTTATGGCTAGCGTGCGCTAGGCTACTGTGCTGCTCTCTTCCATGGACAGTTATGTATTGGGGTCATGAGGGGCAAGGGGGCCGGGAGAGGCTCATCATGCATCAGCAGAAGTAGCAGATAGTCAGACTTATGTTCTGAGGCAGGTAGAGACCTGTCTTATCGCCCACATATGCCATGCACAAAGCTAACTCAGCATTTGCATGGTTGTGTCCATCTATGTCTTTCGTCGGTCATAAAAAAGTGTTCGTCGGTCATAAAAAAGCATTCAGGAATACTTGACAGACTCGTGCTATCATTTATGCTGACTTTTGTCTCCATTTCATGATTCATGATGTCAATGACATCAGCTTCATAATAAAAGTGCACTGCACCAGAGCCCCACGTGTATCACATGGGATTAGTGACATGATTTTGCTCATGCTTGCTGGCTGTCTTATCGATGTGCCCTTGGTTTTATGCAATTGCTCGCGCTTTCATTGCTATCACTCTCTTTCCATTGAACAAATGCCATACTGTACAAAATGATGCAACAGAGATCTGCAGCTGATTAGAAGGTGGTCTGTTGTACGAATGTGCATGCAGTGCTGTGGTTACCTCAGCTTTAGGTGATCAGGATACGAAATACATGGGACAGCTGTTTTGAGATAGAGCTATCGGAATCGTAAATGACTTGATTTGGTGGGATGCAATTGCGCCTAGCCTGACTGCATGTGGTAACCTCCCCATAGTTGAAAAAAACCCACCTTACAATCCATAGAGTATCATAAAGCACTGTCATGGTGTCCTCTGGGGAATACAAAGGTTGGAAGCTTCATTCTAGCTCTTATAGCAACTGTTCAGCTCTCACTTTCAATTTACATTCTGTGAAACCCGAAATGCTGTGATTATCATTGTGTAATTATTAAGTTTTTTAATTATGTGCCACAACTACCTGCCCTACGTGCCCCCATGTTTCTCAATTGCAAACTTAAACTTGATTCATATAATAATTACATTAGGTATTATTCATATAGCCCTAGGTATTATTCATGTATGTACTTTGTAATAATCAGGTTAACTTTGCTGATATACATGAAGGGATGATGAAGCCAAAGGATTGTACTTATCTTATCACATCTCCTGTAGTGGTGTCAATTGAGGTCATCAACATTCTGATATAGTACAGCAAGTACAAAGCCATGTCACCTTGATCCCCTATTTTGTTTCTCACTACAGTTTACTATTAAGAACACTGGTCTATCCTGCAATTGAAGAAGCCTTCTTTGCTGCAGCTGCTTCTGTGCCTCATGGCAGCTGTGAACGCCACTATCTATCAGTATGAAGTACAGTCAGAGATTCTCAAGTCAGGGGATGTGTTGAGAATAAGTGGTGTCCGGAATCGTACAGACAAAGACTTTATACTAGGAGGCCTATTTCCTATCCACATTACAAATTCTGGTAAGGGAGGGTGTGGAGATTTTAGACAGCAAGGTGGCCTTGAACGGATGGAAGCAATGCTCTTTGCCATTGATAGCATCAATGCTGACCCAGCTCTCCTTCCTAACCTCACTCTTGGGTTTGATATCCGTGACACTTGCTCCATTGAAAGTATTGGTCTTGATGAGGCATTAGACTTGATTGTAGCTGGTAGACAGTTGGATATTGAGAGTTGTCAATCAGATTCAAGTGTCAGTGAGAATGTGACTGAAGTTCTCCCTCCAACAATTGGGATAGTGGGAGCTTCTGTAAGTCGGGTCAGTGTCCCTGTTGCAAGCCTGGGTAGGCTATTTAACATGCCCCAGGTGAGCTATGCAACCACATCTGCACTTCTCAGCGACAGCGATAATAAATCTACTGCACCATACCTCCAGACAACCTTGAAGCTCGAGCAATGATTGAGTTGCTTCTGCACTTCAACTGGACTTACATCTCTGCGGTTTACTCCCGCGACAGCTATGGTCAGTCCGGCATAACTGATCTGCGCAAGCTTGCAGAAGAGTATGATATATGCATTGATCTAGAGGAAGAAATTGACAGTGATTTTGACTATCAAGCCATTGCCAGGAAACTTGCCAATTCAAATGCAAAGGTGGTTGTGCTTTATGCCCTTCAAGAGCATGCAGAAAGGCTTCTAGAGGAAGTTACGTACACAGCTGCTCGTCAGAAATTCACTTGGATTGCAAGCAGTGCTAGGGCTCAGGCAGTTGACGTTGTCCGCCGATTCAATGAAACTACAGCTGGAATGTTTGGTACTGTGCCCCTCATAGAGAGTTCCAATGATTTCGATGAGTATTATTCTCAGCTGACAATTCAAAGCAATCGACGTAATCCATGGTTCCCTTTGTTTTATGCATCTCTTACAAACTGCTCTCTGAGCCTTGATTGCAGCAATGATTCTAATCTCACAAGTTTACCTCAGTACGAACAGGAATATACAGTACCACTAGTGGTTGACGCCATTTACGTATTTGCACATGCACTTCACAACTTCCTAGCCAAAATTGTGAGCAACCTGTAGAATGGTACAGAGAAAACCAAACATGCAAAGGTCAGAAAAAGGAGCTCAATGGTTCAATATTTCTCAGTTATATAGCCAATGTGAAATTTGAGAGCCCAACTGAGAATGTGGTACAATTTGACAATCTGGGCAACATTGAAGGGGTCTATGAAATACTGAACTACCAGGTTGTGAATGACAGTGGTGGTAACAGAGAGTTCGAATTTGTGAGAATTGGAACTTGGAGCAGTTCTGCTGTTAATGATACTGATGTGAATGCCTTGCAGCTAAACACGAATCCAACGCTACAATTTGGGCTCAATGGCGTCAAGGATGTATTGTATGAGCTTACTCTGTCTGAGTGTGGTAAATGCAGACCATGGGAGTACCATAAAGCAGTGCAGTCGTCCTGCTGTGGTATATGTGAACTGTGCCTGGGCCGAATGTATTCAAATGAATCCCTTGCTCCAGCCTGCAGAGACTGCTCAATAACAGGTGAGATGTGGGGAAACAATCCCCTCACCGGCAGTGATTATTGTGTGGCTTCACCAGAAGTGTCCCTCACCCTCACTGATCCATTTTCTATTGTGGTCATGGCGATATCAATTATTGAAATTATTGTGGCGGTTGCGATTGCCGTCATCTTTGTGATTTACTGGAAAACTCCAATTGTTAAATCCTCTAGTAGGGAACAGATGATTCTGCTGTTGATTGGCATTGGTCTCAGCTTCCTGACTGCCTTCATTTATGTTTCACCTCCTCTGCTGGGAATATGCGTTGTCCAACGGATTACACTCTGGCTTTGCTTTTCACTAATGTTTGGGTCTCTTCTTGTGAAGATTGTTCGAGTAGCTCGTGTCTTTTTGCAGAAAGCAACCCTAAGTAAGCTCCGGTGCATGGAAGCTCAACACCAAATTGTTTTTACACTTCTCATTGTGCTTGGACAGATGTTGCTTGTTGCCCTTTCTCTAGGAATCCAGCCTCCAGGTGTTATAAGGGAGGTACGCCTCAACGAAGACAACACTATCAACACCCCAACAGTTGTAATCACCTGCAAGTCAGACCACATTGTGGCACTGGTCCTCTCAGCCGTGTATGAAAGCGGACTTCTGATTGTTGCTACGGTACTGGGAACCCTTAGCTACAAGTATCCTGCGAACTTCAATGAATCCAAATGCATCTGCTTCTCTGCCTTTTCCCTCCTTGTGATCTGGGTGGCATTCATTCCTACATACATAGCAACGCAAGCGAGGCAGGAGATTCAAAACAGTTTCATTGCATGTGCAGTTGCAGTGAGTGCATTTGCAATACTCATCTGCTTTTTCTCTCCGAAAGTCGTTGTAATCTTCTTCTGGCGAGAACGAAATTCGAAGCATTACTGTCGACGAAGAGTTGGCTCGGACAAGTATGATGTCAATCCCCGCGGATCCATGCTTACAACTACAACGAGTGCACTAGAAATGTCCTACACTGGAAACTCTGCAATAGCTGAGAGACAAGAACCAGGTACAGCACAGTATCAAATTCTCCTTCAGATGATTATTAATCCACTGTTGCATAATTATTTATACATCTCAAATGTGTTTACCTTCCGATGAATGCATTCCTTTGGCTTGCATCTGGACCTTGCTAATTTGTATACTTGAGATAGATACTCTGATGGGTTGGGCATTAGCCTCGTTCCCAGGCTCCTCCACCTGCACGCACTGATGAAGAGGGGGGAGCCTGGGAACAAGGCTAGTTTGGCGTGCCAAGACTTGAAACTATATAGTGTCATCAGATAGGCTGCCTAGAAACAGTCATATTTTTAGTCTGTCATTGTATCGTTGAAAAGGGTATAGCTATGCACGCATAGGCTCCTAATCATGCAGTGACATCAGTGGTAGGAACCCATGTAATTTGCAAGACAACCTATTTTGTGACTGTTCATTGTTCGGGAGAGAGGTTTGTAACTACATGTACTAGCTCAAATGATAGCCCCATTGGATAGCATCTTGGATAATATACTATACCGTAGCCCCTCCCAGATGCTATGGAACACTTCCCCCTTTACAACATACATATGTGTTCATGCACACACACACTACACACACACACATGCATATGTTAGGGATGGATCAAGCAGAAGCTGGCAGAGCAAGTTAGAAACACAGTAAACATTATTATTGTTGTAGTTACGTATGCATGCAAGCTTAGAACATATTATCCTGTATGAAAATACTACTGTGCTTTATTAACAACTTGTATCAGCTGCGCATCATGCCTGTTACCTCTGATTATTGTGTTTCTGCCGTTTATAAGCAGTTCGGTTGTGTTGCATAATAATAGACACATTATGCTTTGCTTTAAGCCATCCTTATGCGTCATTCTTGCCTGTTATGCTTTCATGCTTGGTAGTCTGTCTCTAAAACTTCCAAGGTTACCGACATGCACACAAAGGAATCTTTAATATCCTGTTGTATTGTTGCATGACAGTAGCCCAAGCCAGTAGTGATGCTTGGCTTTGTCAGGAGCATTGTATGAATCCATAATGGCACCTGGTACTATTTGAACCTATTATTAGGTATATTACAATAGAAAGTAGGTGTATGAAGATGGCTGTGCCAACTAGTGATGAAGGTATACCGGTTCCAGTGAAGCTTGATGAAATATTGTTGCATGGATTGCACCACCAGTACCATACGTAACCAGAGTCTGCTGAGTTGCATTATCTAATTATAACTACTGCAATCAGCAGAAGCAGAAGAGCATAATGTCCTGTTGTACTGTAGCATGACAGTAGCCCAAGCCAGTAGTGATGCTTGGTTTTGTCAGGAGTATTACTGAGGCCGGTACCACAAGGATCAGTTTTGCATGGGTTCATTCATTATTCCTCATTTACATTAACTGAGTGTCCTCGGTGCCGGTTTCCGAGGGATCAAATATACTTATAGAGGGGTTACAACACTGGACTGCTGTTAGATGTTGCACCATCTATAACAACTTGCAGCTCTCAGCCATTTATATTATGATGTCAACCACTGAAGGACATCTGGACATGCTGCTCCAGACCAATATCCTTCAAGAGATGGAGGTGGGGCACAACTGTTGAAGGCCTTTCTAAGGTAAAAATGTCAGTGCCATGCTCAAAGAGTTGAAGGATGTCATGGAAGGAAGTTGACTTACCTGGAGTAAATCCCCTCTGGGCACCAGAAATCAGTTAGGTGTGCAAACACAAGGCGATGCATAAGTTTCAGAGAAAGGAGTCTATCGTTGCAAGGATCCTCGTATTAGTGTAGACTTAGGAGTTGGAACAATGAATGAAGTTTATTGATGAGAGGGTAGTTTAGATCACTCATCAAGTCAGCTATATGAATATGGGCAGTGGAGGTTAATGCATTAACACATATCAATATCATATCCATCGTTGAGAATGCTGTTCCATATCAATTCATATAGGAGGTTTAATATTTGTACAAGCTCTTCTGCTCCTTTAAGCTGTCTGTAGTAGTATAGGTATGTGTTGAATTAACAGGTATTGATTACCATGGGTTTCTGTGCTCAGAAAGCAGTACATGCTTTTAACTTTAGAGGTTAAACATCGAGTGTCATAATTATAAGTACACAGTCTCATCTTATGTACTATTTGTGTGACAATACTCTGTGTCTTCAGGAGACTTAGCACAAGCTCAGTTACCGAGATTCCAAGTGGGTAACAGGAAATCGTAAAATAGGGTGTCATCTCGCTTGTTTACGGCATTTAATAGAGGTGGGTGTTATAATTTATATCGATTGATCGAATGAAATAGTCAAGCTTTCCAAATTCAATAGCAGCAGATTAATAAGTAGCTTATGGACTATCTAAAAACTAGCTACTCAATTTACACCAACAACCATGTCATGCTTCACAAGAGCAAGCCACTGTGAGGAGTTCATCGAAATATTGGACATGCAAGCTTACTCAGATTGAGGTCATTCCATGAACAAAACTGGGAACCTGGCTACAGGTCATTGTTTGGGTGGTATGCCAGAACCTGATGAAACTGGTAGCAGTCGTCTCTCTGTAAAATTGGGGTACAAGTGCAGGTTTGTACGGATAATTGAACACTTGTCTCACATTGTAGCTGATAGAGGACTCAAATTTCACTGAAGTCATACCGAAAGTGTAATGCACAGTGAGCTGTTAAATTAATGGGTCTTGAAATGTATGGAGAAGTGTCAAACCAAATTTTCATCAATGAATTGCGATAGACGGAGAGATGCACCAAATGGCCTCAGGTAAAAGACACCTCGCCTCGTAGTTTTATTGGCACAAAACTTTCCCATTGGCGAACATCTCCAACTCAATTGTGTTGAAATAGTTCTTGGAATCCCTTTCACTGAATTGAAACTCACTCAAACAAATAACTGTAGCGCTGTCCGATATCGATTCAATACGTCCATTATCCTGTGGTGGTATTATCTTATTGGAGCTGTTGATCAGGTCATAGATAATAGAGCGTAATCTATGATCAGGTGTACATTATCAGAAAAATGGAAAATAGCTAGCTATAGGAAATGATCAGAGTTGGAGGTGCGCAGTTGACCATAGTTGTGTCTGTTGAATGCTGAGAGTCTCACCCAGCTGCTACTTGACTGGCACTGATTTCAGGAGTCGGTGCAGTGGTATATGCAGAACTCATGGTCGGCGGTCTTTACCATTGTAAATGCTGTGTGGAGAAGAGGACTTTGTGGATAACTCTCTACACAGTCCTCCCAAAACTGATTGAACAGTAGTGCATTACTCAGACATTGGCCTCTATACATGGCTTTGCAACCAATGCAGGCTTCTGAGATGAGCACACTTCCTCGGACACAATGGTTTACAAAGTCATGTGGATCTATAGCTAGTCTACGTATTTGAACGGCGACTGAAATACAGTATGTCATAGAGACTCACCTTCATTTATTCCATAACGACACAGAACTGCCAGTGTGCCAAGGCAAAGAGCCTGGGTGCTTCCATCTCTCATGCTAGTGTGTACGTACGTACGTACGTACGTACACGTGCCTAATCCATTCCAGCCCCACCCCCTGTAACCTGCGACAAAATATAACCTTTGAACCTCGAGCGCGACATGGTTGTGAGCGTTACGCTGTTGTTGGCTATGTTGGTCTGCAGTGCGGAATTTGCACGTGCCAGTGAGTGCAACACGCCATGGACTGACTGCGGTAAGACTACGATGATGATTGGTACTAGCCTCGTTCCCATGCAGGCCTCCGCGCACAGCTTTTGTCGCTTGCAGTACGAAAAACGCGTACCACAAGCGACAAAAGCTGTGCGTGGAGGCCTGGGAACGAGGCTAAACTGGGTCCAGTTCTAGATCAGGAATTGTTGTAGCGTTTAGTTGCCATAGAATCACATACATGCAGGCTCCACAGGAGTGACCATTGACAGTGTGAGTATCCCCAACTGCTGTACACCTGCAGCCCCCTGCACTCTCGTCATAGGTGAAAGCACCAAGTTTACCTTCAGCTTCACCCCAAGTGAGCCTACCAAACATCCACAATTACTGCTAATAGCATAATTTTATCTCCAGTCACCTTAGAAAAGCTTTTGAGATCACACCACTGTACACTTGTGTCATGTGACGTGCTTCCTGGATGGTGCAGTATTGAACTTCCAGCATAGTCCACGCTGGTGTTGGACACTGAGCTTCACATGTGGATCCTTTATTACAGTCATGTGCTATAGCTGCGTACAGCAGGAACCCATATCAGTGATGCCACACTGCATGTGGCTAAGGCAGACTGATTGCATATCGCTCAAATCTCCGTGCTTATATCGTATTCTTGGCCTGCTCCTTAGAACTTTCTCAGCAACCAACAGCTTCGCATGCATTCGCAAGAGTTTATACATTTCCTTGGTTCGCTCCCAACTGCTCTACAGTTCTCAGATTTGGAGACCAGTCTTGATGAAAGATATAAAAGTTTGAACAAATCCAGCGTTGAGCAACGGAATTCATCTCTGGAATGCCAATTGACTTACAAAAAAGCTATGAATCAATCATGACCAAGCTTACCAACTTATTCTTTCATTCATTCAGAACTTAGACAGTAACTACCCTTCTTCGTACCACTTCTGCTGTCCATGCTGCAAGTGTCCACTTCAGTCAACATTAATTTTGGATATTTCATGTCATGCATGTCAAGCTACTTTATCTGAACCATACACAGTAATACTACTGTATTAGTCACTGTGTTATTGTTCGTTGTGTTTGATTTTGTTTTGTTCAGGCTACCACCCCTCTCTGTAGCAGTCCTTCAGCACTGTACGTAGTACATTCTTTGTATCAGCTTCACTCCTCATCCACACTGAGTTCTGCATATCTTCTTTATTACGTAGACGCTAGTTATAGGGTGTCAGCAAATTGTCTTACTGACATAATATTATTATGGAATCTACATGTAGTTCTCAATGGCATTATTATGGCAGCCTCTAATTAATTTATGCATGGGAACTTTTATGCATGCTTGCTTACATCTAACTTAGCATGTTTTATTTTCTTTAACACCTAACATTGTACACTTCCTTTCCAGAGGAGGATATTTCCGCTATGACTCAGAGCATGTGTGCCGTCATTGTGTCAGGGGTCTGCATCCCTATGCCTGGCTTCAACACCACCAGCGTGTGTACCTATGCCTCCCCAGCATGCCCATTCAAGTCAGGGAAGAAAGAAACAGTAACAGTCTCATATCCAGTCCCAAAGATAACCCCCATTGTAAGATCTCTCATGCAGTATGAATGCCTCATTGAGGTTATGGCATTGATGTTACATAATCTTATACTCCTCTTGTAAGTATACTATCATGAGTTCATAACAATAAGAGTGTGCAACTGCCATATGGTATCCATCTTGGCAGTATGACATGGCAAACAGTGTGGTTAACATGTACTTAGGCTGTGTAAACTCTGTGGTAATCACAATTTCACACTCAGGAGCGTGCAGCTGCTACTACTTTTACCACTGATTGGTCTATGTCATACTGTACTGCTGAGATGGTGGTAATTGATACCATATGGCAGTTGCACACTCTTATTGTTATAAGAACCCTTGATACTATGTATCCCTCCTCTCCATCAAGTGTGTAAGTTGCCTCGGGGATCAGTATATATGGCTTTTATTCACTGGATGCTCAATAATATTGAGTTGCATTTCTCCAGTTGGAGCGAGCCTGAGTGAGACTGAGGCAGTCATTAATATGTGAACGCATCCATGGGCATCAAGTAAAAATGGAACATTAGGCACAAATCCCAGAAGGCATTTTTCAAAGGGGTGTACAATTTTTAATGCATTTTACACAATCTGGACTATTCTTAAGGTGGCGGGCAAGCAATGATTACGCGCGCGTGACCGCGCAATAATTGGAGGCGTGGTTCGAGTTCCTAATCACCGCTCTAGAGCGCTCCATCAGCAGCCATCCAAGATGCTGTGCCACCTTTCTTCTTCCAAGGCTGTTGGGCATCCATTGACAGCGTGTCTAGTTGAGCGCTACGTTATACGTACTTCGTACCGTGACAACGCTAGCTGCAAATCTCGGCGAAATACAGCACTGTTTTTTCTGTACGTCTCAAAAATCAGCTGAACGTGTATAGCTAAAATGCTCTTCGTAGGCAGCTCTTCCACTGGTTACTCGAGGGGGCTACGTTGTCATATGGCGTCGAACGAACGTCTCATCGTAGTTTCTCCCCTGCAAGATGTACAAAAACGGAAAATTGACCTCGCGATAACACTGTTAACTCCGTATCCGGCTAGTTCGGAAGCGTACTTACATAAACTCAACGTAGCCCCCTCCGGACTGGGCCTGTCTTGATCCTGAGAAAGAACAGTAGCAGTAGCTTGCGTGCAATGAAACTGAGACGTACAGAAAAATTCTTTAATTCCATCATACTGAATAATTCGCTGCCTCCGTTGTTTGCTGCTCCAGACCATCCTGGCTTGGTACATAAGTAGCACTTACCATGAAGTGTTTGATTACCACATTTGGTTTCCATTCATGGCAGGACTTGCAGGTTACAACATATTTTAGATGACATAATTATTAATTCCAAAATCACTTGCCCGCCACCTTAAAGATCTTCATATTCCACATAATGTGTCTGTCTGTATCTCAAGTCTGTGTGTTCAGTTTATGGTACTATTTAACAAAGGTCCATGCAATCTATTCATCAATGCAATCGATAAGGTCTACTGCATCGTAATAATGTTAGTCATCACACTGTTAGCAGTGGAGCCTCCCAAGGCAAGACTGAGGGAGCTGGAACACCAGACGAAAGAGTCAGAAATGCGCATGCATTCTTGGCACTGGCACATGCTGTCTGCATCATGCAGTGTACTATAATTATGCCTGCTTCACAGAGCTTGTGTTTGGTATACTGTCTTGTACGTATTCTTGATGACCATGTGGAGAGCTGGAGAATGTACTTAGCTAAAATTATATGCCATGTGTGTCTGCTTCAGCCCAAACTTCCTGTACTCTGTGTGTGTGCTTCATACTTTTAGTCTGAGATTAATAGTCGCCGCAACCACTCATCGTAGTGGCCATGACTCAATCACTCAGGCTCAACCAACGATGCTAAGCGTCTGTTGCTACGTAGTAATATGGGATCTGAGAGAAGGGACTACTTGGCATTATAATCATACAGAATGGTACATAATAGTTGTATATGTTCAGGACCTTCTCACAGCAGACTGGAAATTGAATGACTCAACTGGGAAAGAGGTCGGCTGCTTTTCAGTACTCCTGTGGATGAACAGGTTGACTTCCTATGATCATGGGGCTTTGTCAAGCTGAAGGTTAAGTATTCACATTTCGTATCATACTGTACAGTGTATGCATAAAATAATTCACTTTTGCTATGTGCCTGCATGGATATTTAAAGTTATAGAGGTTCAAACTTATCCATCTAAATGTTTAGGTAGTGATAACTTATATTGAATACAAGTACTGTAGCTATAATGACTATAACCATGCACCCCGCAATAAAAGAAATTATTCCTGGATGCGGCATTGCCTGACCTTGAGAATCAGGAATGGTAGGCTTTTTGATGGCATGCCAACTCTCCCAACCCATCCAGTTGATTTAGGAGCTTCATTTTTCGTATATGCTGAAAACAGCAGCCCAACCTCTTGTAGCTAATTCAAAAGCAAACGGTCTGCATGCTCACCCTTAAATTGTTCCATGGTAGTAGGTATACAACATTAGAGCCAGGAATTTTAATATGACATAATATATACTGTGTGAACACAAAATGGATTCTCAGTGCAAAGTGAAGTATATAAAGCAGCTGGTATTACTGCTTGATGGAGTACATCAGAGGTCGATCAGCAGCAGACTTCAGCAGGGGTACTGAAAAGCAGCAAACCTTTCTCCCAGTAGAGTCATCCCAAGAATCCAATCAGTTGTAAAAGTGATGCATCCACCAAACATGAACAGATATGATTACCCACATAATTATGTAAACAGACGGACTTGAACAATCATTAAGGGGGTAACTCCTGTCAGTACAGTGAGCACTATGCACTTACAATAATATTGACAGTAAAGGCCAGAAGGCCCATTAGTCACAGTATAAGTGTGTACATGAATGTGATGAGTTGAGGGTGGGCTGCGGTTTAACCTTGAAATTGAGCAGACCTGTGCTTGAAAGCCTCGTATATAAACGAACCTAACAAATGGAGTAACTTCTTATCGTTCACTGGCCACACAAATAAAAACTTGTCTAAAGTACTGAGATGGAGAAAAGAGTGATTCAGTGTACAACAATATTTACATTATAGGGAATTACTTTCAAATCTGATCAGGCTCTCACTGTCTCCTTCGCCCCGGCCCCATTCGAGTAGCTCGTGTCTTTTTGCAGAAAGTCGGCTGTGTGCATGTGTGTAGGTGCATGTGTGTGTGAAATGAAGCTCGAAACCATCATGGACTTCTGCAACCTACATGTAGCTAGCTACTGTGTTGATATAGGGTAGCTAAAGTGTTCTGTATGATCTGTCGTCTAAGCCGATGTCAGCCAAGTGACTCTATGCAGAGCCATATCCAACAGCTCCAGTAGCACTTCAATCCCCTGCAGTTATGAGGTAGATGATTGAGCAGATACTCACATTGAACCACTTTACGTTCAATGGTGAGCACTATCTAGCTACAAACCCAGGGCACGGCCATGGGTAGGTCTTGACAAAGTATTCTTTTTTTCCCCCCTATTATTCTATTCCCCTATTCTCAGCATTTATGCCTATTATGCTATTAAAGTTGCCTATTATTCTCAATATTATTTTTCATTCACGTTCAATGTACTGCAGCATAACAGATTTTTTATTTATTTTTTTTTGTTTATAATAATTTGCAAGTGAAGCAAGGATACAAAAATAGCAACAGTTGCTAACATACTCTTGTACCCAGACTATATAGAAATAGCTAATACACAATAACAAACCATAATATTAGACAGGCATATAGCTACTTAATAGTGTACAGGAACATGACAATATATACTTGACATTCACCAGTTTAGAGAACGTATGCATCGCTTGAATGAGGGGAGGGTCTCACAGTCATACACAGAGTTTGGTAGTTGGTTCCACAGTGAGATAGTGTGCGGAAAGTAGGAGAACTGATGTGCATTGGAGTGCACAACTGGTTGTGTGAGTAGGTGGGGACTGGAATTCCTGAGATTGAGGGGTGGCCTTCTCACCAGTGGTGCATTGTGGAAAGTAATGTCACCATTTATCAGTTGAAACAGGTAACAGAGCTTCAGCTGGTGCCTTCTGACTGCAAGGGATGGAATATCACAGATTTTGAGCAGCACATTGTGCTCAAGGTTCCAGTTTTTGGTGCACATCCTCAGAGCGAATTTTTGGATTCTCTCTAAAGAATAAATGAGACCAACTTGGTGGGGATCCCAGACTATAGCTGCATACTCCAGGTGGGGTCTAATGTATGAGAAATAGAGCTGGAGTAGTGTTGCAGAGTTTGAATGCTGGTAAAAATTTCTGTATACTATACCAAGTTGGGACCGCGCCTTTTTGCTAATTTCGGTGATGTGTGTGGACCAGTTCAATGTAGAAGTCAGCCAAACACCAAGGTACTTGTATGAGTGCACCCTTTCAAGCTGTGATCGGTTTACAGACAGGGGTTGAGGCGGTAGGATTGGTTGCCTTTTTGTAGAAATGACCATGAATTTGCATTTGGTACCATTGAACTGCAGATGATTGTCATCGGACCAGTCACACAGGCTGTCAATGTCTGTCTGGAGGTATTGATAATCTACCAGCTTCTGAATGGGTCGATAGAGAAGTAAGTCGTCTGCGAATAACGATAGGGTACCATTGGATAGTGAGACAGAGGATATATCATTGACAAAGAAGATGAACAATAATGGCCCAATGACTGATCCCTGAGGCACACCAGATGAGACAGGAAGTGGGTTGGAAGATGCACCATTTACACACACGTACTGCACCCTAGAAGTAAGATATGCAGTGATCCATCTGAGAAGATAGGGGTTGATGTTCGTGTCCTTCAGCTTTTCTATCAGCGGTTTGTGTGGCACGGAGTCGAAGGCTTTTCGATAGTCAAGAAATACTGCGCATATGTCTGTACCAGAATCTATAGCCATTTGTGCCATTGGTCAACAACAGATACAGAAACATAATCTTCAAGCGATGACTGTTGTCGATGTGTAAACGTGTTTTGCATGATGGAGAACACTCACTCAGCAGCAGCTGAGGATGGCTGAACTAGTAGAATCAGTTTACATGTTTCAGCCACACCTTCACATTTAGTGTGAGCCTGTGATGGTGTGGTTGGCCTGCACGCCTGTGAATCTTTAAGCTAGTTTAATACAGCATCAATAATTGTATTAGGTAAGTGATAGCCTATTATTCTCACAGGTCTGAATATTCATGCCTATTATTCCAGCATAATTCTCTTATGCTCTTGAGTACCTATTAGTCTCAAAATTATGCTGGCATAATTTGTCAAGGCCTAGCTATGGGCACGAAGATGGCACCTTCATACGCCAACATCTTCATGACAGATCTGGAGGAACGGATGCTAACATCTACCACCAATAGACCAATTGTATGGTGGAGATTTATAGATGACATTTTTGCCATCTGGAAGGACAGGATAGAGACACTAAGGCCCTTCTTGAACGAGAGCAACCAATTCCACCACACCATCAAGTTCACAGCGGAATGGTCAATGGAGAGAGTTCCTGGACACCACAGTCATCCTGGATAACAACACCATTCACACCGACCTCCACACGAAACCCACTGATACACACCAGTATCTCTCCCCAGCAAGCTGCCACCCAAAACATTGCACCAACTCCATTCCATATAGCCAATGCCTGAGGATTAGAAGAATCTGCTCCACGGATGAATAATATGAGAAAAGAAAAGCAGAACTGAAGTCTCACCTCATGGCCAGAGGCTACACTGAACCTTTAGTAGACGCACAGCTCGAGAGGGCTTCCCTGACATCACGAACGGAGTCTTTACAGCCCCGCCCACAGAGGGCCAGAACCAAACGGATACCCCTAGTAATCACGTACCACCCTATCCTCACCAGACTGAACAAACTTTGCAAGAAACATCTCCCATCCTACACCTCTCGGATAGGCTGCAACAAGCCATACCGGAACCCCCCTTGATTGCCTTTCGCCGCCCCAGGAACTTGAAAGATATCTGCTGGTCCACGCGGAATTGAGGAACGGAGCCCCACCCACCCCACCGGGCAACACACCATACAAAAGTAGCTAGAGGATGCAAGACTTGTAAAACCATCAAACAGGACATCTCATTTACAAGTCACACCACGGGACAGACATAGGCCTACAGAACAAGAGCAGCATTTACATGCAAGACTAGAAATGTGGTGCACATGATACAATGTAGAAGGTGCGGCCTGCAGTATGTCGGTGAAACAGAGAACCCACTACATGTACACATCCGAATGAACGGTCACCGGTCCGAGCGAATTTTTTTTTTTGGACGTACTTTCGACTTAGTCTCTGGCAGATCCACCAACTACGCATGCGCAGATTAGTACGACACACCCCCATAAGCACATGGTGGGGCAAAGTATACACACAGGACTGTCCTGAGAAGGAAAGCAGAGACAGAAGGAACGCTGAACAACTGCTGATAAAGCTGTAAACAGAAGCGATGAAGCTGTCATGAGGTACAGAGATGGATATAATATTATTACATGGATTGAGTGTGATTTCCAGTCATTTCTGTTCCAAAGTACTACTGTACTGACATTTTTCAGGGTTCAAATCACTCTCATGATCGACTGGTAGTTGAGTCCGGTAGATAAGTCTGCATTCGCTGATATTCTCAGTGATGCTGCATATTACATATTGTGCTCAGTATACAATAATGTAGTTGAAGTATAATCTCGGTCACCACACTCGCGCACAGCGGAGTCGTCTGGTCGACTGCCCATATATGACTTGTTCTGAGGTGGCTGATAAGTAGCTGTGGACCACAGTGCTTCCATATACGGTGTTTTTTTCCCAACCAACGACGAGTAGCAATCATGGCGTGCAAAAGTTCCGGTGGTAGTAGTTTCTCTGAGGCTCTTTCCTATGCTTTGCGAAGGCTGAAAATGACACGGATTACTGTGAAAGATGAGCAGAGCTCCTCCATGAGAGCTGTGTACGAAGGCAGCGACGTGTTCATGTGGCTAGCTACCTACTGGCTATGACAAGAGCCTGTGCTACCAAGCGCTCCCTTTCCTCATGGACTAGCTACAAGAAGGGACTTGTAGACAGTGGACAGAGCTGTGGTGTGCTTGTTGTGAGCCTCATGCACGTGTACGCAGGTGTGTTTACGCACAGTTAAGCCCAACCCATTCGCAAACGTCACAATTAGAATTGACGTAATATTCACATTTAAATTAAACGCATGCACAAACAGTGTGTACCAGGCCTTCCCCCCGTGATTGAAGGTCTGGGTACGAGGCTAGTCGTCGACCAAACTCCTCTGCCGTGAGCGAAAGTCTGGTACCAGACTAAGCTAAGTAAGTCGCTGGAAGTTCTCTACTGTGTTTGGGATGCATTATTTGAAAGTGCAGAGCAGCCTTCTCCCCGCTTCTCCCATGGAGAACTTGAATCGTAGAAAAAAGAAATTACAGTGTATGTGATCTTGTCACATTGCCACTCCCTCTAGTCGGTGCTAAAGCACCCCACCTATGGCTAATCAAGTTGGAGGGGGGTGATGGCAAATCCACATGCACGTGCACAGTTATGCATGCCTCAGGGATATCGATATACTGTGCAAATGTATCACAACCTACGTGGGACACCCCTTTCAGAACGTTATATAGGGACCTACTCCATTCTAGCTGATTCATTTTCTCATGAATTTCATCTTTACACAGATGGCTTGTTGACTGGCACCAATCTACTAGCTACCTGGAGTACGACGTAAAGCAGCAAGCAGCGTTTTGGCCAGTGTGGGTGGCTGAAGAAATTGAAGATGCATACAGGACTGTTTGCAAACACTTTGATTGAGCTCATCATGTGTACATGAGCATGGTAGTAGCTGTATACATGTACTGATGCAGAACAAAAAAACTAAATAGACAAATGAATAGCTAAAGTAGTTGAGGGGTTCCAAGTTTAGTTTGGGGTCCAGGCCAAGTTCATGGAGACTCAGCAAACACCAGCTCCTTCTGTCTCTGCTACCAAACACTCGTCCGCTCCAAGCTCCTTGTGCTGCACGTTCAAATTGCAAATTTGTGGGTGTGGTTAGGGTTGGGTTACGGTTTAGCGCATGCGTAGTTGATGGATCTGCCAGAGACTAAGTCGAAAGTACGTCCAAAAAAAAAATTCGCCCAATCCGACATACGAACCAAAAAGCTGGAGAAACCGGTGGCCGCCCACTTCAACCAACCAGACCATTCTCTCGAGGACCTGGAGGTGATGGCAATAGAGAAAATTGACAGGGATGACACAACACGCAGGAGACACAGAGAAAGCTATTGGATATTTGAGCTGGCGCCATCTGGAATGAACATTGATGACTGAGACCACGGCAACCAGCATCACCAGTCATGACAACCAGCATCACGGCATTTTACGAACTATAAAAGAGTAGAATCTAGTAGTTAGTGCACTTGCCATTGCTGTACAGAAAAGTGTATTGTAGCCTGAAGAAGGTCCGGTTCGGACCGAAACGTTGCTGTATTGATGTGACAATAGCAAGAAGACTGATTGGAATGTATTCCACCCTCTATAATTATTGCTAATGATCCAGTCTTCGCTCTGAGAGATCGTGTTGTAGGAGTTCCCATTAACGTAAAAGTTTCCCTACATATAGGCAACCACCAACCAAGGGAGAGATTTACGTCATTTGCCTGAAGAGGGTATTCCTGTATATGTCTAATAGTTCATTTTCCAAGAGTTCCAAGCTTGTGTACATCATTCTTGCTGTGTTTTTTTTTTAATCAGCTATTTTGACTATAGTGAAACTGAACAAACCTAGAACTGTTGTACGGAGCAAATTATATATAACGCAATACTTATTAGCTGCACAAATTCAAGGGTACACAACAATATATACCATCATTCAAGCTCTAGCTGCACACAAGCATACATCACAGTTCACCGATGCTGTGTGGAGTTTCCATTGTAAGTGCACTTCATCTTGTCATCATCATCTTCATCTTGAAAGTCGTCCTATGACCCTCACCACCATCAGATACGGGCGTACAGCGTACAACCGCGATCTCAAGGTCTACAGATTGGTGGTGGTGGTGGTGGTGGTGGTGGTGGGGGGGGGGGGGGGGGGGGGGGGGGGGGTAACAAGAGTGTATAATATGCCAGGCTTTCACGCAATTATTAGTGTAATGTGCCAACTATCGACCAGTACATATTGTCGACCAGAGAGAATACGGACAAAAATGTGCCGTGAGTGGAAATGCATTTAACCAGAACTTGATCCATTGTGTCGTCTTCCGACTATTCTCTTGTGTGTTTATTGGCAAGTTGAGATCGTATAACACCTGATTTGCTAAAAACTGGTATCAATCGGACCTATACCGTTCCCCAAAACCAGCAGAATGGTACTACAGCCATGCCGACAGCTAGGAGCTCTGAGCCCCAGCAACAACTACCTGCATGCAGCTCTACCTGGGTCTCTGTGGCCAGTTTGCAGGAAGATTCATATCCCACTAAGCCAGCAGTAGCTATGTTGGTGATTGGGATTCAGTAGTCCAAACAGCGTCTATGATTTGTAGTGTAACACTCATGCATGTCATTCTGCACAGAAGTATAATTTAGTAGCTAGTGCTTCGATACTGCTCTTGTGGGAAGTCAGTTGGTTGGCTAATACTCTGATATGTAGGAGGCACGTCAGTCTTTAACTCTTTTAGCTGAGCATATATATATAGACTTTGGTCGATAATTGAACATAGGAAAATGAATGGGCATTCACAGTCGATATACGTATGCATGATCGATAATTGATTGGGAATAGGCCTTACAGAAGGGTTCTTTACGTATGTTTATTCGACATCCTGTTTAAAAGGGGTTATTGCTTTCGAAATTGACCGCACTCTTTCATTTGGTGCAACAACCAAGTTCCCAAACCGTTCCTAGACTGAGATATGCAAGGCGAGTTTGAATTGTGGTCGATAATTGGCAACTTACCCTATTTATGTATTCACCAAAGTATATTGACTTCACAGGTGAATAGATCTAAGTGGTTAAATTTGTTACCTTCAATTCTGTGGGTACTGAATTGGATAATTTTATGGTCTCATGTATAGCCAGACTCCAGTCTGGATACATGAGGCTATGGTAGGCCAGTGCAACAGGTAGAGCAACCTCACTTTTGAGTTCAGGTTTGCTTGTACAGCTATAGTATACCCAAACCAGCAGTTATAGTATACTTCGTAGGATGCTTCATAGGTGACTAGTTTATGGCTCGCCTCGATTAACGCACCTTCATGTGATGTCACATACTGCTAATATACTACTGTTTGCCAGGAGTGCATAAAAAGGGGAGGAAGGGAAGGAGTGTGAAACGATCATGCCACAGGTTAAATTTTGAAGACATTCCAACAACGACATTGTCACACAGCACTTCCTTGAGGTGATATGATCATTAATTTTGATCATTCCCCTGCCTCTCTGCCAATGGAGTCTTGATACTAGCTTTTGTCTGTGTTCTAGTAGTCATTCTTCGTGAAGTCTACGGTATACACGCATGGATAGCATGTATACATTGTGCAGCATTACTGAATATTCATTCAACAGAAAGCTCTCAAATTGTTTCATGGACAATAATGATTGTCCTCTGTAGCTGTTGCTATAGCTTCTCTGGGTCCGCCTGTCACCACTGACCTACATGTATATTAGCAGATATGACCTCATCGTGACATGCATATGCGGGTATTATGACAACAATTGGAACCTACAATTGGTTAAATGTAGGTTAGTACTAGTATACTGTACCAAAATCACGTAATTCTCATCAGTAGTGGTGAGAGCATGAAAAACGGAAAAACGTTGAGCAAAGTGGCTCAAATGTGGTCACAAATAATTTATACCAGTGAGCAAGCACCCATACGTATCTATGAACATCACACTGGCACTGACACTGATGTACTTGTACAATTACAGCATTTGCAGAAATCTGACCAACACAGAACAGTATGGGTGTGCCGTGTATGTGTAGAGCCACTGACTAAGGCCCAAATTGATTCATGTCGGACTACAGTTGGATACTTTTCTGTAACTGTTGTTGTACCTTCTCTGGGTCTGGTGGCTAGCTTATAATTGGCTCCAATTAATGTGACATCATGCTAATACTATACTGTTTGTGCAGGTTCAAAACTTGGCAATTTTTTCCAAATTCACTGAACTAAATAACAGTGACCTTAATAAGATATGGGACAAATAAATCCACACTTCACAAGCAAATTTTGGACATACAAAATCGCTAGCCTCGTTCCCAGGCCCGTGCGCCGCTTTCCGTTGCAAGAAAGAACGCGTACTGCAAGCAACAATAAGCTTGGTGGGCCTGGGAATGAGGCTACATAATCACATAATATTATTACTCACTCCAAACGCAAGCCAATACCCACACCATAGAGAAACAGACCACAAGAATCAATCCACTATAGTACAAACGATATGAGAGGGTGCTATGATTTGACCAGTACTTATACAAAACCACACAAGTTAATTGTTATGACAAAGTATCGGTAACAGACCCTCGCACGTGGGTCTGGTACCGAGACTAGCAATGACACAATCACATGTAAACAGCACATCTATTTCAGGAGACTATATAAACTATACATTTCCATAGAGCACTTACAGTCCAGCTGCACACTACAGCCAATCACGACACTAAAATTAGCAGGTAGGCTGAGATGCTTACATGCAGCTGTCTATGGGTGACATCAGTGATGGATGATGTTCATCATGGATACATACCGGTGGCAATCACTAGGAACGAATACGGCATGAAATTGAGAGTTCTGTATACATT
>OZ007513.1:6025414-6174228 GCA_963931865.1 Axinella damicornis | reverse complement strand
CATGCCTATCAGCTGACAGTCTGTGCAGTTCTGTCCTGTTAACGTTACTGATGAAGTGGGGATCCAGTGACAACCAGCGGATATGTGGCGTGCTTCACATTTACTGGCTGCTAAATCATACACTTCAGTTCCAACAATTTCTATTAGCTGCCAGTGTAAGATGGGTAATTCTGCACTTCTGTTCCATAAGCATTAGATCAACTTCTTGAAGAGAATTCAATACATCCTTGATCTCACGCTTGTATAGTTCATGGTGACCAACTCTGGGTGATGGAATTGGCTATGCTCCGTGCAAGAGTCGTACGGAATTGACTGCCAGTCTGCTAGTAGTGTGAACGCAATGATAGAAATGATCCCTCCAATGATGGCGATGATGCGACTGCTGAGCTTCAAAGTTTGTTGAAGAATCCTACAGGATGTAAGATTGAATCTCTGCATAGTAACATAGCACCTTCAAATGCCTAATCAGTACAGCTGCATGTCAACATCTGGTGACCCAAGCTATTGTCCTTTCAGACTAAGATACTCATCTGTAACAAGACTGTGATCAAAGTATGCTGTGCGTGTAGTGTATCCATGCTTGTCCATGTCCATGCGTGTTCATGGAATTGAATCACCATATCTAGTCTTCCATATACAACTAAATCAGGTGACCTACGTTTTCAGTGCTCACAATTTGCACTGCTGTCAATGCAAAGAATGCATAGCTGCTCTCTCTCTCTCTCTCTCTCTCTCTCTCTCTCACTGAACCCAAAGGAATCTCCCAGAATAGGGTTGAACAACACTAATAGGTTACAGTCAAAATGATCGACTTTCACCATGATTAAGGTGTTTGCCCACTGGATAACTGTACTAGTTGCACATGGCATTGGATTCACTACTAGACTATGTCAATTGCTGTGGACAAGTACAGATGAATTAAGTGTGGTACTTATAATGTGTATACACATTTTGGCTGTCTAGCAGATACAAACAAGTGGGAAGTTCCTTCTAACAGAATTTAAATTTGCTAGTCAGAGAGGCCCGATGAAAGGATACAAGCACATTGATCCAGACCACTGTGGCTTGCTGAGGTTTGCACATGTAGTAGAATTGCTGACCAGGCTGTGGGGGTTTTCTGCACCCACTCTCTCCTTGGAACATCACTAACATTACAAAAGCCAAACCAGTTGCTGTATTGAACCATGCTATGTTCCTGAACTGGCTGATATAAAATCATACAGTCACTCCAGTGTATTCAGCATTGTTCCCAGGTTCCCCTCTGCAGATGCGGTGAGGAAAAATACAGAGAGGGGGAGCCTAGTATGCTTTCACACGCGATGTGTGGCACAGAATACACGGATAGTAACTACAGTCAAACCTCCGAACAAAGGACACTTTGGGAACAATATAAATTCAAGTCTTTTGTCCTTTGTAGAGAGGTTGTCCTCTTCTCAGAGGTTAAAAATGTATTAGAACCATAGGCAAACCAATTATTTGGGACTTTGAAAAGCGTCCTTTGTAGAGAGGTTTATTATATGTGTCCCTATCTCGGAGGGTCCACTATCGGAGGTTTGACTGTATTGTAGGTTTGACATCACTCACGTGCAGACCATGCATGAAGTAGCTCCTGTAGTTAGCTACATAGTATGTACCAATTCCTAATTGTTTCTAGTTCTGTATAGGTGTGTAATATGTCGTGCAATTGCATCTCTCTATCAATACATTAAGATTTTAACCGTGTGTTTGTCTGTCAGTGTGTGTGTGTGTAACGGAAATAGGATGTTCGTGGCCGTGGTGGGACTAGACTAGTGATGCTCGACCTTCGTACGATTGTACCTCGAACTCCGTGAAGAATGTTCAAGAACATGGGTAGCTGGAAGCTTCTAGAACAGCTGACGGATGCAATATCGGTGAGCAGCAGTTAAAGCGGATGTAATCAGGGAGCTGCAGGTGAAGCCGGAGCAGCAGTTGAGGCGGATGCAATCAAGGAGCAACAGCCGAAGCGGACGCAATCGGGGAGTAGCAGCTGAAACAGACACAAGTGGCGAGCAGCAGCTGAAGCGGACGCAAACAGGGAGCAGCAGTTGAAGCGGATCGAAGTAATCGGCGAGCAGCAGCTGAAGCGGACGCAATGGGGGAGCAGCAGCTCTGACAGAGAGCTGTCAGGCGCCGAATTACACACGTAGGCAAACAAGGAGGAAGCAGCAGAGCAAGCGAAGCAAGCTCAGCTACTTGAATTATTATTAATTTTTGTACCTTTTGTTTTTGTGATTTGATGTACAAAAGAAGTGATGTCACCTGAAGTATGTAGTGACCTTCACCAATACAGAGCAGTGACCTTCACCAATAAAAAGTAATGACCTTGTGAGCCTCATCAGCCAATTTGCAGTGATATCTGTGGTGAGGGTTTCACTACCATTTGTTAGAGACGTTCACCTTCTCAGCTAGTTTTTACAGTGGCATTAAGATGAATGGTGTGAGGCCTCCCTTCCCTGATTTATTTCTTCTCTGGGACTTTACCTGAAGATCTTGCTCCAGCTCCTCCCTCAGCTTTACTCTTCTGCATGGTCACAACATGCTGGCACTCAAATTTGGCCTTCCTCGTTCCCAGACTCCATTCTGCATATCACAGACTCCATTCTAAGTAGTGGGCCGGCCGGGGTCTGCATGGGCACCACACTGACTTGCCTACCGAATTCGCATCAGAGTATACAACGATCGAGCTGTACAGAGGCAGCGCCATGGGAGAGGCCCTGCCCCAGAGGAGGTGAAAACACAAAGACACAGGCACGCTCATCGTTGGAAGTAGATTGCGCGTGCGCATTTTTCAGGAACGTGTTGCCCGCCAATTTGCCGGCAAAATGTTACGGTTTTACCGCGAATGCCAACCAACCTAGCTCCCCAGATGTGAACTTCCTCTCCACCAGCAGTATAGATAGTGGCGGTAGGCCCGGGGGTACAAGGGGTGGGGCTGGTGCTAGGGGTGTGGCTGGTGCTTGTACGTGGAGATTGGAACGCGGGGGGGCTGAGCTCTGTGCATTGGAGTGGGCTGGAGGGTGAAGGGAAGAGGGAGATAGGATTGAGTGCTGATCTCGTGACAATCTGACCAACCAACTTGCCCCCATAACTTCTTAGGTCATGTCAGAACTGGGATAACATTTCACATGCAGGAAGCTCTTTGCTTATATCCCTTAATTTATTTTGACTGGTTATTCTTCTGGCAGGAAGTAAGGCAATAATAGGACCACTGCTGAATGCACATGCTTAATTATATTATGTCCATTACCTATAATTATTATGTCCATTACCTATATGGATACAACTCAAAACAAGGTCTTCAGCCCTACTCCAATGTGCATGTGTGTAACCATGGTTGCAGAATGGCAGAATCAACGTCGACCATGAAGGCTCTACAGCTAATTTGCCATTGTGTGCACTGTGCAGGCTTGTACACTTCACTTACATGATTCACATGTACACATGAGTTAGCCTCGTTCCCAGTCCCACGCCCAGCTTTCCGTCATTGCTTAGTACGGTAAAGCACTAAGCAGCGACGGAAAGCTGGGCGTGGGACTGGGAACGAGGCTACACATGAGTCTTTGTATACACTGTGTGGTAGTGTTCTCTATATTGACTATTAGTACTGTTGGGGGGGGGGGGGGGGGGGGGGGGGGGGGGGACCAACATCTTTGATGTGAAGCAACACCCAGGACAAGTCACAGGGAAAAGGGAACCAATATACAAAATAAAGAGCCTCAGATCTCAAGGTACCTCATAATATAACTATAACAAGGGCTTGGCAAAGGCGAAAATACATAAACCAATAAATCATGTGTACAGTAAACATACACAAACAATAAACAAATAAAGAGAGGTCACTGCTGATTAAATGGATACTTCAGAGTTCCACATTGGACTCAACCGAGCACGAAAAATGATGTGGGAGGCAGCTACTGGATGCCAGATCGAGAAGCCTGGTTGTGGTGGCTTTAGTGAGCGAGGGGAAACGTCGGCGGAGGGCATGGCAGGTGCAGGGTACCCAGTGGCCCAGGGCCCCGATTTCGATGGTGAACAGGGAAGAAGCAAAGCCCCTTGCCTCCAGGTCACTTAAGACCAATTGATAGTTTTGTTTGGATTGTTTCCGTTCCTTAGCATTTGAGAGGGACTCCGGCGAGTTATAGGGGATTGTGAGTTCAAGGAGGATCACCTCCCCTGGTCTCACTAACACAATGTCTGGTCTAGCGGATGTGACTAGGATGTCAGGTGGGATGGTTGAGTGGGGATTGTCACTTGCTCGAAATCCTGGAAGGTCAGCATACAGCTTTTCCCCAGGCTCAATATGTCTTTCAAGAGCAGAGGTCAGCTTCTTCAAGGTACAGTCATGTCTCCATGTGAATCTCCCCTGTGAGAGGGCCACTTGGCAACCACTGAGGATGTGATGGGTGGTACACCAGGGACTGTCACATAAAGGACACTTTGCATCGCATTTGATCTTCCATCGCTTCAAATTCATTGGGGTTGGCAGAGTATCCGAACCTGCACGTAGTAGGAATGACAGTTGACCGGCAGGAAGACCGTCTCTAATTCGGTTCCAGACCCGGTTCTGAGACTCAAGTTCGGTGATATCTGTGAACTTATTCTGGACTGTCAGGCTGTCTAGCTTGTTGTTCCAGAGGCCCTCTCTCTACTTTCGAGAGACCTTTCGACAACTCTGGCTCAGAGACTTTGAGGTGATAGATGATTTAGCAAGGTCCAATAAACGATTAGATTCAGGAGGGATATTCAAATCCCTGGAGAACTCTTGGTCCAGCATTAAAGAGGAAATTTCCTTGATCACTGGATCATTTGAGGTGGAGACTGAGGAGAGAAAGGTGAGCTTTGCCTGGGTCCGGAATTCAGAGAGGGTCGGGATATCAATCACGTTTGGGTGGTGCAAGACAGCAGTGGTGGTACTCTGGATAACCCAAGCAATGTCTTAATCTTCCTTGTGCAGAGGGACTGAGCCCTTCTAATACTGGAATCCGGAACAGCATCGACAGCTAGGGTAAAATGGAAAGAGGGAATAAGGAATCTGCGGAGAATCCACAATTTATACTCGCCACGGATGGGGGAGGAATCGAGATTTGATATCTTTTCTCGGAAGGCCTCAGCAAATCTTTTCCACATTCCCTAGACGTAACTGAGCTATTATGTCCAAGGGTGCCGCCCAGGAATCTTGTGTGACCAGAGGTGATGCTTCTGGTGTGGCCACTCCCAAGTGGGAAGGTAGTGGTCAACATCTTCTTCCCATTGAAAACCAGTGATATGCATTTGGCCGGTTTCAGGGTCAGATCCAGGTCTGAGCAATGCCTATCAATGGTACGGAGGGCAACTGCATGGTCAGCGGCTGAGTTGGAAAACACTGAGATATCATCTGTGAAGCCTTTGACTTTATGGGATGTCGAGAGTTTGGTCACACCTTTGGAAGGTGCACTAGAGAGTGGCAGGAACCATTTTCCATTGCCCGGAGCTGGAGCCCATTCAGTGTCGTTGAGATTGATATTCTCATAGGATTTGCCCTTACGATAGTACAGCGTGGCCGAGCCAACAGGGGAGATTGAGGTGACTTTACTGAGCCATTGGTATCTCCTTTGGGAGCTCACATTGGTTTGCATCTGGCAGCCTGAGACAGAAACCCAGAGTTTCTTGTATTCATGTTTGTACAATTTCCTGATGTTCAACAGATGCTTGGATAGCTGGTAGGTCGGGGAATTCACAAAGGAAACGATGGGTCTGAGGGGTATGGCAGGTTTATGGATCTTTGGAAGTCCGTAGAGGAGTGGCAGGAGTGGCAGGAGTGGCACCTTCCCAGCAGAAGATCTGAGGTGATAGTAAAGGGTGGAACGTATGGCTCCAGACCTCTTCACGGATAGGAGGAGCTCGTTCATACGTCTCTCCAGGGAGGGGGAGGGGTCCTTGCCGAGTTTCTTGTATTCCTGTCCATCAGACAACAGTAACATGATCTAAAAGCAGAATGATGGTTCAGTCTTAGCAACCGTGAGCACCACTGTGACCACCCCCAGTCCCAGGTCCAATCCATGATCTGGAATAGGAAAACACATTCCTTTGGTAAAACGCTAGTCAATGGCATGTTCACAGGAAGACAGCACTCTTTAATGCATTTTTTGGGAAGGCCTGGGAGATCTGGTCACGTCCAGTGATGTCAGGTAGAGAGAGGGTATAGATAGACACACAAGGGTGGTACCCAACCATTATAATACCTGTTTCGTGTCGATCTATCCTGGCATTGTGAACAATGATTGTCTGCCTTGTGATTGCTATGACATCCAGGCTTTGGTCGGACAGTACAAGATAGGGCATTGAGTTGATTCTTAGTTGGGCACCCGCCCCCGTGTGTCTACCATCTGTCTACCTCATGGCACCACATGTGACCAGATCTCCCAGGCCTTCCACCACCGTATTTGCATAATTGTATACTGCTACTGGTGGTGGGATGGGCTGGGAACAAGGCTATAGATACTGCATGTCTACTCTCCAGCACTCACCCCCCTCTTCAGCCATATTTTAACTTCCCCAAAAGCATGGGGATTTACCTTACTATGCACAATGGTATATACTCTGTAGCTGCATAGATTGTATAGCTCTTATCAAGATCTTAATCAAGATTTTTTGTATAGCTCTTATCAAGATTTTACCTGTACCTTGGAGTAGGCAGGGTCAAGGCAGAGAGCTGCCTAGCACCAGACTGCTCAATTAGGCAAATGAGTGGGCAGTAGTTCAGTGAGCAAAGCACAACATTGGCAGCCTTTACAGCTACAGGGCTAACACAAAACAGGATTCATATGGTACAGGGTTCATTAGGTAGCTCAACGGCTCATGGTTTCCAGCTTTTCTGTTAGTGGTAACTTTAGTTTTCACAGGAAACCACAAAACAAGTAAGGTACGTACCTGTACCTTGGAGTAGGCGGGGTCAAGTGGTTGGCCATATGTCACTGTTGGACTCTCCTTCAGTTGAACATACAGTGACCACCTGGACAACACAGTTCAGAACCAAGCCTACACAACAAGATCAGAGTAATATAGGATTGCTCATCAGACAAGACAAAATGTTTCAATGTTGTTTAGGGATGGCTAACAGCTCCTGCTGTTTACACTGAGACTGGGAGGATGTAGCTACATGCAGCTCCCTTCAAATTGTCACATGATCCCAACATTCATGTAGGATGTTAGGTTACAGGTGACATAACTCTATAATTTGCCACCAAGGTGCTAACCAAGGCCAGCCCAGACATGGCCATGCTGTTTGCATCCTTCAGGTCCACCACTCACCACCCAGGTCTGTTCCGCTCACACAGAATCTACCTCGAGCAAAAGGACATTGCCGGAAGTGACATCACAAGATGAAATTCTGATGATGGCTTTTTCAGCCAAAGGCTCTTATTCTACCATCAGGAGACATTTGGATCAATGCTGTATAGGCAGCATATCCATACTCTCAACAACTAGAGCTCTGCAGAGCACAAACTGTGCTGCAGTGCATTGGTAGTAGTTGTGGCCCATAGATGATTATATGACTTGGCAACACTAGACTAGCCGGCAACTGCTTAGCATAATCACATCAATCATTTTGTAGTATGTGCTACAACTAAAGGTAAGTTGTTCAGCTATAGATTCATGCACATGCTTGGGTAGAGGTTGACGTACCGTAGTCTCTCGAAAATACGCCCACCCTCGAAAATACGCCCACCCCCCTTTTTCGCGACAAGTTGTTGCAAAGGGTCATTTATTACTCGAAAGTACGCCCACCCTATTAGCTCGAACAGGAAAAGCACTTGAATAGCTCTGGAAGAAGCACTGTCAGAGGTTGGACTAAGAAATGAAGGCTGGCTATCGCGGTACTATTTGCAATGAATTTCATTATGTTGCATGCCATTGCATAATCAGCTGTGTACTGAATGCATGACATGAGACCGTGCACGCGCTGTGCATTGCATGTTTGTGTCTTCGCGTGTGCAATCGCCTTAGCGTAGCACTAGCAGCGCACTACGGATTTCTAGGAAGCAGCAGCAGCAGTCGGCAAGTCCCGAAGATAGTCTGCGCACTCTACGTCTGACATTCAAGCAGTCCTGCTGTGTCTTGTTTGCTGTTCCTGTAGCTACTCACACGAAGAGATTGTTCCTGCTCACCAAGAAACTCGTAGTAGTTAAGCCTTGCTAGAATGACTGTTGCAGTATTGCACTCGTATACGCATGTACTTGGGTGGGCCTACTTTCGAATTGGGTGGGCCTACTTTCGAGTCAAGGGTGGGCCTATTTTCGGGAGAAGGGTCCTCGAAAATACGCCCATCCCCCTCTTTGAGCAGATTCTAAATTCATCGCCCATGGGCGTATTTTCGAGAGACTACGGTATATGTAAGAGAATGCACTGGGGTGTTGATTTGCATGCTTATCAGGGCTGGCGCCAGCTGTTTTGAACCGGGGGGGGGGGGGCGGTCGTAATCGATGGCAACGCAGAAGGGGTTGGCCGGAGGTGCTTTGCGTCTTCGCAATTCTGTTCTTTTAAGCGCTCAGGAAGCACTCTCGTAGCGATGGTCGAGTGCTGACCATGAGAATCGAGGTACATACGTATCTAGGCTTGAAGGTATTGCCATTTTTTTAAAGAGGGCCCCTATGGCGCCGGCCCTGCTTATCCCATGTGCAAATGAAACTACGTAATTAGAATGTGCTATGCACGAGTGGGTCTGGGAACCAGACTAATAATTCACAAGCCTGAGTGAGTACGTACAAGTGCAGGACATGGAACAGTTGTTGTCATCAGAATGTGACTGCATGACCACAGCACAACCACACCAATAGTACGTACCTACACACAGTCTCGTTCCCAGGCCCGAGATGACGAACGAGGCTACTGGGAACGAGGCTACTACACACATAGCTAATCAAGTATGTGTAGAAATTATACAAGAAGTGTGAGTCAGGGTAGCATGTACAGATCTGAGGTCAGCGAATGGGTAAGGTAGCTAGGTCCACGAGCGGGTCTCCGTCTTTGCTGCTGCCACCGAGGAGGTAGCTAGCTATATATATAGCTAGAGAGATCACTGACTGTTCATGGTTCGCCCATCGCTCTAGCCAATGAGTAGCTAGCTAGCTAGCTACCGGCACATATTCACCGTGTTAGGGGCAGGTTCAACCGAGGGTTCAACTCTCGTCCCAGGTAGCATTTTTCCTCCAGAAACCAGTCTGCCATTATCGGAGTGGAAAAAGCTATATTTCGAATTGAAGCGCACTTCCTATTTGAGTTGCAGACTGTAAAAATGGCCGACGTTTAATAAGAAAGAGCTGGAGTATGCAACGAATTCAGCAGTGTGGTAGTTATCAGGTACACAAACACTTCTTAATTTTCTATTGCAATCTTTTTGTCGGGTTTAGCAATAATATTGTCTAACAATGTACATTGCGAGATTTCAATTTTTTCCGGCTGACAGACAGACGACTGACGGACAAAACCGATTGCTAAACCCCGCTTCGCGCATGCGCGCACGGGGTAATTAGCTGTGCATGTCTTTAAGCAGAGCTGACCAACAGCACTAGGATGGAGATCATGTTACTCACGCAGGCACTTTCTCAGCCTTATAATATTATATAAAGAGTGGATATGAAAGTCAAGGTCTCCCACTCTCCCCATACTCACCACTGTACCTGCAATTGACATCAAAGAACTTCTCCATGCCAATGTCAGCCCCAAATCCTGCCTCTGTGACAACAAACCAGCTTCCCCCAACCAGCTTCAAGGCAATCTTGTCTGCCATGATGGAGGAGTTGCCATGGGCGATGTTGGCAAAGGGACAAGCGTGGACAAACACAGGAGTGCCCTCTGCAGGTGGAAAGACAATAGCATACTGACTTTTACCTCAAGATTACAGAACACTCTGGGCCGGCGCCAGCTTTTTTGAAGTGGGGTGGCAGTGCTAAGGCCAATGATAGTTTCAATGGTAGGCCCAGAACTAGGATGAGAAACAGATGCCATTGCCGAGTCTGCATATACGCAAACAGAATTTATTAACAAGACTATCCAAGAATCGATGACCGATCCATCAAGTGCTATCACAGCGCTTACCACGGGAATTGAACTGTACGGGGTACGTACATATCTAGGCTTGAAGGTATTGCCAGAAATGGGGCCAAAAAGTGGGACGGCCATGGCCGCCCTGGCCACCCCTATGGCGCCGGCCCTGACACTGCACTGAGAGTGAGAGAATGCCTGGCCTGGTACTATTATACACGAGTGAGAACCATGTACATAATGTAATGCTGCTATGTACTGGTGCACTGCCCATATAGCTAGTTGAACGTACAGGTCGGATGGCCTCCAAGTGCTTCTCCAGGAAGTCCTTCAGCCGTGAGTACAGCTCTATACCTACAAACTGAGCACCACCTGAAATAGATTTTGAGGAATGAATGATAACAGTGTGATCGATAGCCCATGATGCCATCATCATTATTGCCTCTGCCGCAATGACAATGATGTCATCATGAACTCTTGGAGCAATACAATACCTATTAACTAGAGCTTGTGACAGGCGAATGAGACCATTCAAACCAAATGAGCAGCATAATGCTTACATACTCAACTGTGTGGCTTATTTACCTGAGGCACGATAACCGAAGCTAAACCACAAGTCAAGGATGTAACATTTACCCTCCGAGTGGGCATGCATATACCACATCAACATCCAATTGACCAGCTGAATTACTTCCTTGGCCACGGCAACTAATGAAGAATCCTCGTACAAGTCCGGCAAGCCTAACAACGTAGTCGTCCAACGATTGAACAAAACAGGCGTGTACAAGTAAGTTCTAATGCCCGATATGCAGGCATAGACTCCCTCCGAATCAGCAGATCCCCTTTGCTGCCGGAGTTTGAGCTATGACCATAGCAGAAAATCCAAACTCTGATGGTCTTGCAGCACAATTTATGTATGGATTCTAAACAATCATTAGCCTCGTTGTCATGCCAGCACAGTTTTCGCTGCACACACAAAATGATGGTGGAGGGCCTGGTGCATGTACGTGACGTAAAGGGTAGACAGAAGGTAGACAAATTGCATGTGGGCACAACTAAAAGTGTGCCCACATAGCTCCATGTGATGCCAGAAAACAAATTATCAGTCGGTTACGTGCAGCTAGTTGTGCGAAGCGATAGGAAAGCCGCCATAGTAGATTCTCAGTTAGTTTGACGTGACACCTGATAGGTGGAGTGACAAGAATGTTTGTGTATATTCGTAATTAGCGTCGTTGTTGACCTACATGCAGCCAGCTAGTTCAGTGTGGCTTAGTTCAACCACGCTTAATTAAGTTCCATCTACCCTTGACATCACACACGTGATAGAATGTACCAGGTCCTCTGCCATTCTTTCGCGAGTGCAACCGAAAACAGTGAGGGCCTGGGGAACGAGGCTACACAGTCATGAAAAAGCTTAGGTATATGCAGCATCCTTTAGTACTGCATCCAGCACACATGTACATAGCACTTAGAAAAAAAACCAGCACAAAAGATATATGGACAGATTTACAAACTGACATCAAGGACTCATTAATTCCCAGGCATTCAAAACCCTGAAACGTCATTCAGAGCAACTACCACTTCAATGTGAATGCAGGGAAAAGGACAACTCAGTTCTCCTCTTCCATGCACTACATCAGACCCTAGCAGTGAAATGCTGTAAACGCGGCAGCGGGGTTTATAACCTTAGGAGCCTCTGCTATAGCCTTGTAGGTATGCTTTTTCACGTGCATGATGTTGAGGGTAGAAAGCTGGGGTGGTAGAAAATTGAACGTAGGCGATATACGGATAGTATCAGTTTGAGATGATGTCATTGATGAACTTGACATAGTCTCGGTCCCAGGTCAGAGGTGGAGCTGTGTAGAGGAAAGAGATTTGAGAGGAACACATTAGGCAGACTAGTCCTGTACCCAGACTACTCTCGTGGGCCAGACCCTGTAGTGGGTGTGGCGAGAGGCTGGCTCACGAGACTATTCTCAGACCATCCAGTGTGTATATTAGTCTCACGGGCCAGCCTCTCACCACACCCACTACTGTGTGGGAGTCTGGCCCACGAGACTCCGTGCTGGGGTTGGTTGGGTCTGGGACCGAGACTACGTCAAGCTCAAAACTTCAGCAGTGACAGCCGTAGTGGGTGTGGCGAGAGGCTAGCCCGCGAGACTAGTGACATGTGCAGATTGTGTATCTATGTAGACGTGCATGGAATTCACACACACGTATTCGGATCTGTTTATCTCACTCAAGAAATCTTACTTTCTGCTGTCCTGTACTGTGCTGTGCAGCCGCGAATTGAACTCTTTGATGAAAGGTCAACAAATTAATCTAGGGGTCCCCCCCCCCCTCCACGTGTAGCTTGTTAGCCTCAGGCTATATAGTAGTTTGTCGTACGATCGTGAGCTAGCAAGATGGAGAAGGTGGCGCTTGTTGCTGTCAGTGAGCTGGCGGAGGGAAAGGATATAAGGTAGTTGGACGCGTCCGGGAAGGGAGTAACTCTTGTGTAAGATCTCAGGTTGTGTGGTGGTTTCCGTAATTTTGGAAGTGGGATTATTAGTTGTGTCTTTCTATCTCCGGATCCTCAGCCCCTGTGTTGAACTGACAAAGCTAAATCTCTCCAAAAACTCCATTGAAAGCATGGGAAGACTTGGTATGGATGTGAGGTTATTACTACAGCTTATTTGGAACTAGACTTTCACACAGGGAGGAGGAAGGGTCTGGGCACGTGCCTACATTTGAGTTGTCTTGACGGAATGCGATTAGACTGGGTAATTAGTGATAACCCTGGTACAATCTCTATTGATTGCTCGTTTCCTCGCCTTTTTGTCAAACACGCGATGCCATATCTAGTCGCTGGCGACACCGAAGCCTGGAGAAAAGGCATTCCATGCATGACGTCATTTGCAATCAACGATTCTAATTCATCAGGTCAACATTCCGTCCTGGGGACAACTCGAATCTAAGCGTGTGCCCAGACACTTCCTTGCTCCCAGTGCGAAGGGTCTGGTTCTGAAACTAGACTTTGCAGAGGGAAAGACCATTGACGTATATAATCAATGGGAGAAAGATGCTTACCGAAACATCTCTCCTCTTGTTGCAGTGTGCTGCAAGACACTGACATGGCTGGATCTGTCCCACAATCAGTTAGATTCCCTGGTTGGCATCCAGGCTCTTACTAACTTAGCAGGTGAGCTGCTGATTTATGTGGTGGTGTTATCACAGGTGGCCTCGTTCCCAGGCGCTCAGTAATTGGGAGAGAAGCTCTTCTCCCCAATTACTGAGCGCCTTGGAACGAGGCTACATCACTGGTTGGTAAGTTTTATTTTCCATGCCTATAGTTCTGAGTGCTTCGTGCAATACTATCACAACGTGTGGAGACCTTTCTTCTCTGAAAAGTAAATAGCTATATAGCGGTGAATGTAGGCAATGAAGATTTTAGCTATGTGTTTGTGTGTGTGTTTGTCTGTGCGTGACGGAAGTGGGATGTTCGTGGAGCGGGACTAGACTAGTGACGCATGACTTTTGTACTTCAATTTACTGAACCTCGAACTCTGCGAAGAATGTTTGAGAACATTGGGCATGGGCTGGAATCTTCCAGAACAGCTGGCAGGGAGCAGCAGCCGAAGCGGACGCAATCACGGAGCAGCAGTTGAAGCGGACGCAATCGGGTAGCAGCAGCCGAAGCGGACGCAATCGGGAAGCTGCAGTTGAAGCGGACACTTTCGGGGAGCAGCAGCCGAAGCGGATGCAATCGGGGAGCAGTTGAAAAGGACGCAATTGCGACAGCAGCTGAAGCGGACCCCAGCAGCTGAGAAGCGGATGCAAACAGCAAGCAGCACTTGAAGCGAATCGATGCAATCGCGCACCATTTACACGATAGTGTGAAATCTTGCAGTTTACCGTACCGTGTACCGTACCGCGTGTATCGTACCATGTACTGTACCGTGTACCGTACCGTGTACCGTACCGTGTACCGTACCGTGTACCGTACCGCGTGTATCGTACCATGTACCGTACCGTGTACCGTACCGTGTACCGTACCGCGTGTATTGTACCATGTACCGTACCGTGTACCATACCGTGTACCGTACCGTGTACCGTACCGTGTACTGTACCGTGTGCCGTACCGTGTGCCGTACCGTGTGCCGTACCATGTACGTACTGTGTACCGTACCGTGTACCGTACCGTGTACTGTACCGCGTGTATCGTACCGTGTACCGTACCACGTGTATCGTACCGTGTGCCGTACCGTGTGCCGTACCATGTGCCGTACCGTGTGCCGTACCGTACCGTGTGCCGTACCGTGTGCCGTACCATGTACGTACTGTGTACCGTACTGTGTACCGTACCGTGTACCGTACCATGTGTATCGTACCATGTACCGTACCTTGTACCGTACCGTGTACCGTACCGTGTACCGTACCGCGTGTATCGTACCATGTACCGTACAGTGTACCGTACCGTGTACCGTACTGTGTACCGTACCGTGTACTGTACCGTGTGCCGTACCGTGTGCCGTACAGTGTGCCGTACCATGTACGTACTGTGTACCGTACCGTGTACCGTACTGTGTACTGTACCGCGTGTATCGTACCGTGTACCGTACCACGTGTATCGTACCGTGTGCCGTACCGTGTGCCGTACCGTGTGCCGTACCGTGTGCCGTGCCGTACCGTGTTCCGTACCGTGTACGTATTGTGTACCGTACTGTGTACCGTACCGTGTACCGTACCGTGTACCGTACCGTGTACCGTACCGTGTACCGTACCGTGTACCGTACCGTGTACCGTACCGTGTACCGTACCGTGTACCGTACCGTGTACCGTACCGTGCACCGTACCGCGTGTATTGTACCATGTACCGTACCGTGTACCGTACCGTGTACCGTACCGTGTACCGTACCGTGTACCGTACCGTGTACCGTACCGTGTACCGTACCGTGTGCCGTACCGTGTGCCGTACCGTGTGCCGTACCGTGTACGTACTATGTACCGTACCGTGTACCGTACCGTGTACTGTACCGTGGGTATCGTACCGTGTACAGTACCACGTGTATCGTACCGTGTACCGTACCGTGTACCGTACCGTGTACCGTACCGTGTACCGTACCGTGTGCCGTACCGTGTGCCGTACCGTGTGCCGTACCGTGTACGTACTATGTACCGTACCGTGTACCGTACCGTGTACTGTACCGTGGGTATCGTACCGTGTACCGTACCACGTGTATCGTACCGTGTGCCGTACCGTGTGCCGTACCGTGTGCCGTACCGTGTGCCGTACCGTGTACGTATTGTGTATCGTACCGTGTACCGTACCGTGTACCGTACCGCGTGTATCGTACCGTGTACCGTACCGTGTACTGTATCGTGTGCCATACCGTGTGCCGTACCGTGTGCCGTACCGTGTGCCATACCGTGTGCTGTACCATACAGTACCGTACTGTGTACCGTACCGCATACCGTGTACCGTACGGTGTACCGTACCATGTGCCGTTCCGCATACCGTATACCGTGCCGTGTACCGTACCGTACCGTGTACCGTGTACTGTACCGTACCTTGCCGTACCGTACCATGTGCTATACCGTGCCGTACCGTATCGCGTACCGTACCGTTCCGTACCGTGTACCGTACTGTACCATACCGTACCGTGTACCGCACCATACCGTACCGTACCGTACCGTACCATTCCGTACCGTGTACCGTACTGTACTGTACCGTGCCGTCCCAAACGGTAGAGTAGAGTTTTGGGGACAAGCTTTTTTGGGGGGGTGCCTTCCAGTAAGAGGGATTTCACAAGGCCGGTCTCACTGTGCAGGAGACTGTCATACTCCGCTGCTCCATCAGCCTATCCTTTAGCCCCTTGCAGCACAAATGCTGAAGCGTCCAATAGACCACCCAATAGAAGCGGGAAGTTAGGTACAGGTGAACACTGATCAGCACGCGGACGCTGACGGCTGTAATGTTGCTCTAATTAAGGCACCCCCAAGACTCCACAGCAACTTGAAGACGCCTCCACCGATAATAATTTTTCTTGAAGGCGCCTTTATTAGAGCGCCTGCAGTACCCTATCCATTGGCCTACTTGCTGCCAGACCAATAACCACTTTGATTAGAGAATGGGATATACTTTGTATTTATGAGTGTGAGCAAGATCATAATACAGTGTAGTTCCCTGTAATGATTTCATCTCGTTGCTTGAGCCAACTACATGGTACTGCATTGTCAACACTAGCTACATGGATCCACAGATTTTCACATGAGTGTAATTTTTCAACCATTTCTTCCTGGTCTTGTTTGGTGTTCTGTGCCTTTGGTACCACCTCACTTTCATTTCCAGTTCTTCTTTGTCCACACACCATCGAAGTTAGGATTGGAATGCTTTGTACGTTGTATTTGCATGTGCCAGGTTACAGTCTGGACATCTGTTGTTGTCTCCTCTGCATGCAACTTATGCAGGGTTCGCTCATCATTGCTCAATTAGAGTGCATATCTTTGTTGTTGCACACTGTCCGTCTTCATTAACATTATATTGGTCCATTGTATAGGTGATTCCACCGAAGGAGTGGCGGCCACGCAAGTCGTACGATGACATTGGCTCGATGCGCATCGGCCGCATACCTATCTCCCAATTTGGGACTGGGCAGCAGGGCAGGTGTACAACGTCCAAAAGAAGGCCATCAGCTTCCATGATTTCTCAGAAATGGCCAACAGTGGCAGGTATGTTTACATGTACATGTATGTAAGTCGTGCCTGCCTTTATATATATACTCAGCCTTGTTCCCAAGCTTCACACCAGCTTGCGGAGACACGGAGACCTGGTCACATGGATAGCCTCGGTGCCAGGCTCTCTCAGCCTGGGGCAGAGGCTGTCACATGCGTAGCTTCAAGTATATTGATACACATAGGTTGGTGTCAGCATATGGGCTGATAGCATCAAGTAGACACATGGTTGGTGTCAGCATAGGGGTTGATGGCATCAAGTAGGCATGGACACATATATAGGTTGGTGTTAACATACAGTGTATACATAGGTTGGTGCCAGCACAGGGTTGGTATAAACCGACCAGGGAGCTTCACTGTGCGTCCTTGTCTTTGCTTACCGTTATCCAAATGTCCCTGGTGTCTGATTGTTGGTTGCTCAGGTACAAACCTCCCAAGGCAAAGGACAATGAAGAATTGGAACGGAAATACTGGAAGAATGTGACTTTCAACCAGCCACTGTACTCGGGTGTATTAAGTCGTGGATCAATCTAATGCACGTTACACGGAGAATGTGCGGAAATAATTGCTAGTGTGCGGAAATAATCATTTAGTGTACGGAGAAAGATAATGGCGGTCTAACAAAACCAGCAGAGTATAGTCTACTAGTGTGTCTCTATGGATGATAGTTGTAGCTTCGCTTTGTGCTAGTTGTAGCTTCGCTTTGTGCTAGTTGTAGCCTATACCTTTGGTAGTTGCTTGTGTGACTCCGTGGTGCCGCTCCTGTGTGGATTTCGAACGGCAGTATATGCTTGACCTTCAGACTGTATGCTGCCGATCGTGTACATGGAAAGTGTTGGAGCGAAGGCGGAGATGAAAACGCACCTGTATTGTAGCGTTATGTGGCACAAGAGAAGCTCCAAGGAACACTGAAGTAGAATTCGACGGGGGACTTGTCAGTCTATTGTCATTACTGAAATAACGGTCAAAACAGTTTGTTTACAATGGCTCTGGGCTGATGTGGAGGCAGACTTTCGGGTTTTTTCGCTGTTTGGTAAGGCTTACCCGCGTCCCCCGCCGGTTTATGAACAACCCCCACAGGCCTAACCTACGTACGAAATTTGAGGCCCGAGCTCTGGCGTCTTAGTCTCCGCCTCAGGCAGTATATGTCCCTGAAGGGTGTGCGCTGACACGCCTGTAGAACCGGATGTGGGCGGAGCCAAGGGGCGGGACTTACTGGTAAACAACAACAAAAGGTGCACCTGTTCAATAAACATAAGTATGTTGGAACTGAACTAAGACACCTGGATGTACATGTACACAGTTACAAATACAGTGTATGATAGCATTGCTATTAGGCTGATCCATTCCTTAATGCAGGTGAGTACGGTGCGGACATCCCGGGGACCCTCACTGATCCGAGTGTACGGGAATGGAACATCAACAGTCTGAACACCATCCTGGACACAGTACCCCGGGAGTATGGGGTGCACATCCCTGGCGTGAACACAGCGTACCTCTACTTCGGGATGTGGAAAACCAGCTTTGCCTGGCACACTGAGGATATGGACCTATACAGCATCAATTACCTACACTTCGGTGCTCCGAAACAATGGTGAGTGCTTGAAGGGGGAAGGGAGGAAGGGGGAAGGGAGTGAGGGGGGAGAGGAGGGAGGGGGGAGGGGAGGGAGGAGAAAGGGAGGGAGGGGAGAGGGTGGGGAAGGGGGAGGATAGGGAGGAGGGTAAGGGAGGGGGGAGGGGAGGGAGGAGGAGGAGGGGGGCAGTTGTCTATTATGCATCTATGTGGATGCGATGTTATTATACTGCCTACAGTGGCATCTATACTGCTTTTGTTTCATTCACTTGTAGGTATGCAATCCCACCAGAGAATGGCCCAAGGTTGGAGAGGCTTGCCAAGGGTGAGGAGTATACATGTGTAGCGTGCACATACAGTACCAACCACATGGCATATTGCTTACTGCATCAACCTCGTTGTATACTCCAACGGATAGTTGATCACCCTCATTGTGAACTCTACTGAAGCATAGTTGGTCACCTTGTCTATCAACCTCATAAGGCTTGTGGCAATATTACACTCCTGGTAGGGGAAAAATTGTGCCGCGTAAATAATATAATATAATCCAACATAATATAAATAATGTTTGAGTACTTAGGCTTGGCCTACAGAATTTCTACACCCGCTATCGTGCCCTGACCCGAATGTAAAAAGTTGGTGTTGAAACTCACCTTGGTGGTGGAGATAAGAGCGCTTTTGTCTCACCGTTGGCCGCCATTGCTCAAGCGCTCTCTTCGACTTCCGGTGGCAGTACCGTTCTTAGGAAAGGCACACGAAGATTATGACCACACGGCCGTGATCGCTGTCGTTCACTAACACTTATATGCCGAAACTCACCGTGCTGGCTAAGTTGTGAGTGCTGTAATAATGTCTTGTCTTCCTGTTGGTCGCCATTGCTCACGATCGACTGAGCGTGGTTGCCACGTGGCGTGTGCGTTAATTGGAATACTTAGCGAAATGAGCTTGCGCTACGGCGAGTGCAACGGGTTGCATCGCGGCTACCAGGAGTGCGGTTGCCCCTATTATGCCAGCATAATTTTAGGAATAAGAGGCCTATTAAACTCTAGCATCAAGGGTAATGCGAGAGTAATCAAGTGTATATGGGAATAATAGGCTTATGCCATGTGTTTCAGCTTTGAACTAACAGTCTCTCATCATGTCATTGATGAATCAGCAGTGATGTCGAGCAGTAGCTGCAGTACTGAACCCCACGTAGTATACTCCATGGAATAATACTTTGTCATCCTGTCTGTAAACCCCATTGAAACGTTGGTAGTATACGTAGGTCACCCTTGCCTGTCCGCCTCATAGTAGAGGTCACCCTTGTCTATCAACGTCCTAGTATACTCCCTTGAAGTATAGTTGGTCTATCAACCTTACACTTATTGATTATTCATGTTTGGTCACCATAGCTGGCCACTCTTGCCTGGAAATAGAGCACAGTTGGTCAACCTCGCAGTATGGGTCACCCTCGTCTGTGTACCTCATAGTCTCTGTGTCAGTCACCCTTGTCTATAGACCTCGTAGTATATATACTCCATTGAAGTACATGTATAGTTGGTCACCTCGCCTGTCAACCTCGTTGTATAGGCCCTCGTCTGTGTACCTCATACTATGGTCACTCTTGTCTACCAACCTCCCACTGAAGTATATTTGGTTGCCCCTGCCTGTCGTGCCCCGTTGAAGTATAGTTGGTCAGCCCTCGTTGGTCACATCCATTGAAGCAGAGTGTAAGTTACAGACAGCATACTGTATGAAAACAGTGTCTCAGTAGACATGTTCCAAACATTTCAGCACCTCACTTTTTGGTCCCCCTTCACTAAGAATAGTCTCTAAGTTTGGCAAGGGAGATCTAGTCTGTGTTTTGATGTTGTATAGATATGCTGCGTATAAGCTATCAGCCCAGGCCTGAGACACTCTCTAATGAGCTGTATACCACATGGTCCTCAAGTTTCTTCACGTGCGGTGAGGTCAGGTAGACAGATGGTAGAACACGAGGGGCGGTGCCCAGCCGTTTATAATACCTGTTTCACGTCGATCCGTCCCCAGCGTTGTGAACAATGAACACAGTATAGATCGTCTGCCTTGCGAACGCTCTGATATCCAGCCTTTGGACGGACAGTACAAGACAGGATGTTATTCTTCATTGGGCACCGCCCTCCGTGTGGCTACCTTGTGTCAACCTGATAGCACCACACATGACCAGATCTCGCAGGCCTTCCCCAGCCGTATTTCATACTGGAGGTGATGAAATACTGGTGGTGGGGAAACGAGGCTACAGACTAACCCCACATGATTTTGGGGGCTGGGGAAAGTGTGATGTACACATGCCATGCATGCACATGCAGTCATGTGGAGTTTCTCCAAAGGAGGGCACCAAACTGTTTGTCTGAAGGAGCCCCCCCCCCCCTTTCCTGGCCTACATGTACATTGTAATATCCTTTGATGTGAGTATTGGAATGCATTAAGTTCTTGGATGAGGTCATATTTATGGCTTTCCTCCTCCTACCAGCCTTCCTGTCAACTTTGAGAGAAACACTATATGTATAGCCTCGTCCCCAGGCCTCACTGCAAGCGCAAACACTAGGGTGAGAAGCCCTAGGAACGAGGCTACTATACGTGCATGTATACCCCCTGTCCTGCACTCCTGGTGAGGTAAGCTTAGCCTTGTTCCCAGGCTCCTCCCCAGCTTTACATGTATGCCCCATACTGTTCAAAAACGTTTTATGTACAGTATGCGACATTAAGCTGGGGAGGAGCCTGGGAATGAGGCTAGGATGATGCTCCATGCCTTGCTTTACTCTCACCACGTGGACACTTCAGCAGACTCTCTATCAGCTCGGGATGCAGGAAAACCCGGAACGGTAAGGAACGGAACGGAACGGAACCGGAACCGGAAGTAATTATATAGCGATAATCAACATTGCGACTTAGCTGAATTATAAACGACTCGGATCGATGTTTTGTGTATAGCATGTAGCACTTACAGGCAGCTGCTGGAGGAGTTTCGTGGGCAGGGACCTGGTATGGCCTAAAGTAGCTTCAACAAAGGTACTGTCTCTATCGCTACTGGATCTGTACTTAGCGTTGCGTTTATGTCAAGCTTGTAAGCAGAGCGGAGGGCGAGCCTCAAGGACAGTAGAATAATTAGTGCTCGATGCTCTTTGTAGTATAGATTACTCGCACTCACTTGGCCCAGCTCTCTGACTTCCCTAGCACGTACCGGCCGCAACAAATGCCTTGTTCAGGTCATCGATCCTAAGGTCGTTGAATGCCGGACAGACTATGACGCGCGTGGCTAACTCGCTAACGCTTCGTGGCTTCAAAATACTGTGCAACCCAGCCAACTCGCGAGACTAAACTGTTCTCTGACTTCCCTGCAGGAGGCAATGGCTATTTCACAATCCAAACGGTACTGAGCAAACTAAAGTACACGAGGAAACATTAATTACTACTTCCGGTTCCGTTCCGTTCCGTTCCATTCCTGACCGTTCCGGGTTTTCCAGCATCCCATCAGCTCCCAGTTTTCACACGTATGTGACATCACTTACTGGCTACCGTGGTCAAAGTAAGCAATAGCGATGAAGATGAAAGTTGATCGAGTTTCTCCGCATTCGTGAGTCAGTGAACGGTAGCAAATTACAGCGTTGTACATGTAGTCGGAATCTCCTTGTGTTAGGGTGTGAACAGAGCCAGGAAGACAGATCGAAGCGTGTGAGGCAGCAGGGAGCAATGGACACCCCATGACAGACTGAAACACTTAAAACAGACCTGGGAATGGCAAGACTGTGGTTTGGATATGTATGGCTATACAGCCAGCTTCTAGCCTCATTCCCAGGCTCTCCCACACGCAACCAAAAACTGTAGTACTGTAAGCTGGGCAATGGACTGGGAATGAGGCTAGCCATGCAGCTTCTATTTTACCCCAACTGAGTGCTTGCAAAGAGCAATCCATATATGGCATACAGGCTGTGGACAGCTGGCCCAGTCTCACCCTAGCTGTGTTAATGGTGCTAACAAGTCCAGCTGTTTGTTGTCCCACCTCCAGGTGTTTCAGGAGTGGCCATTTCATTATCACCTCCCCCTAAAGTTACCATGCTGGCTTCAATCAGGGCCTCAACTGTGCTGAGTCCACCAACTTCGCTCCTGTGCGCTGGATCGATTTCGGGAAGAAGGCTACCCAGTGCCACTGTAGGAAGGACAACGTCAGAATCGATATGGTCCTCTTTGTGAAAAGTTTCAGGTAAGCAATTACCGAGTCTCCCACGTCAACTCTCTACCTCCATTTCCCAGAGCCATCCCTTCCCCCTCCCTTCCTCTCCCTCTCCTACCCTCCCCCTGGCTGGCCACCTTTGCCTGCACATTTTCATAAGTCTAAATAGAGCCCACCAGAATAAGTTATGAGGGGGCTGGCACTCTGATATTTTGGTCTTAAGGTAGTTACATATGTTGTAAAGCCTTCAAGTTTGAAGCCTAAAGCACTAAAAATTGCACTTTTCCTATACGTTACATATGGTTTGGGGTAGCCCCCCAAGCATACATGACGTATGTAATTTTGTTGCCCTCTAACTGCCAAACTAAGCTTCAAACTGGCTTTAATTACTACATGAACTACATACATGTACAGTACCCTACATGCACCAAAAAATCAGGTTGCCATGCAGCCCCTCAGAAATGTTTTGGTGGGGTCTATATTTAGACATAACAAATGTGGCTTTCTTACTGCTTGCTTATACAGCCAGAGGTCATTATTGTTTGCAGGTACTAATTTTAGCAAACTGAGCATGCAGCAGAGTTGGTGGGTATTAAGGTTACGGATACTTGTGCATGCGCCGTGCGAAATGTATTGGAAATGTATACTTAATTTCTCTCACCAAAAATCTCTAGTACGAAGAGCTTGAGCAACTTGATTCTGGTGGTGGTGCAGGGCATGACGGAAGCTTTTTTTGATAGCATAATCCTTGGCAAATTTATCTGCTGTCTCGCTCAAGAAAAGTGGTAAATACGGCTTTTTGGTGAACTGAACTGCTCGTTTTTGCACGCCTATATAGCGTATCCGTAAAAGCTTCTGTCATGCCCTGCACCTTGTGACAGCGCACCTCCACCGCCAGAATCAAGTTGCTCATGCTCTTTGTACTAGAAATTTTTGGTGAAAGAAATTAAATATACATTTCCAATACATTTCGCATGGCGCGCGCACGAATATCCCGTAACCTTAAGTTTTAACTATCGGAGCTACATTGTACATGTACATGTAGTAGCTAATGTTGTATTACTGATTCTTGGAGTCCGTTGAAGTGGCAACCGCTCCGCTCATGATCAGTTTGCTGGTAAGCTTAAGGTCGCGGGCTAGTCGCGTATTAATTCAATTAGCGTGCTACGCACGAGTATTGTTTTCCAACTGTACTGTCAATTTTCGTGAACCTATTGACCTTTTGCGGAAGTCAATTAGACATCGTGGAAAGTGTAGAGGCAGCCAGTGCGTGCCAAGGCGTTGTACGTTTTGTTGGCGAAGTCTCTGGCTAAAGCTGTTGTTGTTCGGGCGAAAGCTATTTGAACCAATGCCAACTTTGACTGACTGAAGGACACCAATCCAAAATAGAGATCCAGGATGTCCAGCAACTGTACTTTGTGGAAACATATTGTTTTTGTCTAACCGCTGAACATAGTGGCAGTACAGAACCAAGTGTAGCCAAAAATGTGTCGTTGAAGGTGATTCTTGCTTGTACTCAAGGATCCTGCTCTGGTTCCAAGCAGCTGTCCCATCTAAACTTTACGTTTCCGCATTCTACGAAAGTGGTACTATGAGCTGTGGTTGTTTTGGACTTGTCAGCTGGGTATGTTTCTGATTTTATGCTGTGGTTTAAAATTGTTGGTAGCTTGTGTGAGGCTGCCTCTATGTGTTAGTATAGTGCTTCAGGCTGGTATTCTATTTAGTGAACGCCGCTCTGCGCAATGCACCGAAGACTAGCCCGCGACCTTAAGATTACGGGGTACTCATGCCCACGCCACACGAGTGTATTGGAAGTGCATACTGGATTTTGTAACCAAAAATAAAATCGTGGAAGTCGAATTGGACCTGGTCAATGGTGTCAAAGTAGTCATCAAGGGCATGCAAGTTAATCTGCTGTCTTGCTTGAGAAAAACATTTTGGTGAACTGAACTGCTCATTTTGCATGGCTATACAGCATACAAATGTATCCATAAAAAGCTTCCGTCATGCCCTGCAGCTTGTGACAACGCACCACCGTCAGAATCAAGTTGTTCACGATATCAGGAGTTACAAAAGTTCAGCATGCACTTCCAATACACTTCGAGCAGCACACGCACAAGTATCCCATAATCTGAATTTAGTACCCGAATAATGGTATCTGCTGAGTGCACTATAACTATAATGGGTGGGGCTAGTCTCACTCCCAAGGTTTTCCCTCCTCCAATATCCTAGTATGCACTCGCATGATTGCATATCGTCAGTGCTGTATTTTGTTTCTCACTGTTGTGAGCTTTGTACTGCAAGCGACAAAAGCTGGAGGTGGAGGCCTGGGAATGAAGCTATAGGGAGGCCTGGGAATTAGAATATAGGGAGGCCTGGGAACGAGGCTATAGGGAGGCCTGGGAATTAGAATATAGGGAGGCCTGGGAACGAGGCTATAGGGAGGCCTGGGAATTAAAATATAGGGAGGCCTGGGAACGAGGCTATAAGGAGGCCTGGGTACAATGCTCAAGGGACGCCTGGGAATGAGGCTATAGGGAGGCCTGGGAACGAGGTTATAAGGAGGCCTGGGAATGAGGCTATAGGGAGGCCTGGGAACGAGGATATAAGGAAGCCTGGGAACGAGGCTATAGGGAGGCCTGGGAACGAGGATATAGGGAGGCCTGGGAACAAGGCTGTAGGGAGGCTTGGGAACGAGGCTATAGGGATGCCTGGGAACGAGGCTATAGGGAGGCCTGGGAACGAGGTTATAGGGAGGCCTGGGAACGAGGATATAGGGAGGCCTGGGAACAAGGCTGTAGGGAGGCTTGGGAACGAGGCTATAGGGATGCCTGGGAACGAGGCTATAGGGAGGCCTGGGAACGAGGTTATAGGGAGGCCTGGGAACGAGGCTATAGGGAGGCCTGGGAACGAGGCTATAGGGAGGCCTGGGAACAAGGCTGTAGGGAGGCTTGGGAAGGAGACTGTAGGGAGGCCTGGGAACAAGGCTATAGGGAAGCCTGGGAAGGAGGCTATAGGGAGACCTGGGAACAAGGCTATAGGGAGGCCTGGGAACGAGGCTATAAGGAGGCCTGGGAACAAGGCTGTAGGGAGGCTTGGGAAGGAGACTGTAGGGAGGCCTGGGAACAAGGCTATACGGAGGCCTGGTAAGGAGGCTGTAGGGAGGCCTGGGAACAAGGCTTTAGGGAGGCCTTGGAACAAGGCTCTAAGGAGGCCTGGGAACGAGGCTATGGGGAGGCCTGGAAACGAGGCTATAGGGAGGCCTGGGAATGAGGCTATAGGGAGGCCTGGGAACGAGGCTAAATGGAGGCCTTTGAATGAGGCTATAGGGAGGCCTAGAAACGAGGCTATAGGGAGGCCTTGGTAGGGAGGCCTGGGAATGAGGCTATAGTGACGCCTGGGAACGAGGCTATAGGGAGGCCTGGGAATGAGGCTATAGGGAGGCCTGGGAATGAGGCTATAGGGAGGCCTGGGAACGAGGCTATGGGGAGGCCTAGGAACGAGGCTATAGGTGTGGGCTACGTACCTGCTTATCCTTGCTAGACCATACACATGTTGATAAGGAGGCTAGCATGCATGTTGTTAGGTCTTTGAATGCAAATGGCCAATTGTCCCAGTGCCACTACTCTGAACACTTACCACCACTGATTGATAGTAAGAAGACAGATTTCGGTAGCCTAGGCCTTCTCGCCCCAGTCTTTGTTGCTTGATCAATCAGGGTTGGTGTACTCTCTGAAATAGATTTCCTATGACATCAATGGGGATACGTTCATCTTAGCAGCAGTAACCAGCAAAAAGCTTGATTTTGGTCAAAAGTCAGCAAAATGGACATCATTGCATTCACGCTGATCACAATGGTGCAAATCCTAGTCTCGTATCTCATTCCTAGCAAGATAGCTAACATACAGTGCAGAGTGTATTTATAATGGTCGGCCATCAGCCATATTCCTGGCGAAGCACTGATAATATGGCTGTCTATTGACTGGTCTGTGCAATCATCATTGGCTAGTCGGAGGCCACACAGTGAACTTAGTGAAGCCTACTTTACGTATTCATAGTTGTGATTATGTATTCATAGTCCATGTAAGTATATTCATGAAGCATCTCAACCAAAAACCCATAATCACTTTTGTAGTGCAACCTTGGCGCTGCCAATAGGAGGGTTTCACAGGTATTGTGTGACAGTGACTTCGCTGTGGGGCCACGATATTGAGCATTTCAGACTCTACCGGTCACTATGAATTGCGGGTACTAATTTTAGCGAATTGGGTATGTAGCCGATTTGGCGAGTATTAATTTTAGCGTTCTAACTCACCAGAGCTGCTGGCAACTAATCCGTTCAAGAGGCGACCACCTGCTCAGCATGGCTCAGTCTGCTGGAAAAGGCAAGTGCAACAGGTATATAGGACAAACTCACTTTTCGGAATGATGTCTCAAGTCTTGCTCTCGCCTCGTGGATAGCCTCTGATACAGCTAACTACCTTTGCAGGTGGCTAGCTTGTGACTCACTCCAATTAATACACACGTATGTGACGTCACATGCTGCTAATACTATTGTTTGCAGGGTCAAAATTTAGCGATTTTTTCAAATTCGCTAAAATTCGCTACCCACAAATAATAGTGACCTTAAGGTAGTCTCGGCCCCATACCCAAACCAACCCTAGCGTGGATCGCTTCCAGTATCCTCCGTCCCCACGTGTGATACTAGATGCGATACGTGCTGGGGTGGGTTTGGCTTTGAGACTGAGGCTGACGGCTGTCATGGTTGGTTTGGTCAAAACAGGCAATGGCTAATCCTTGAATGTTATTAAGGGCTACATAGGACATGCCACTGGTGAAGACCAATGTCTGTGCTGTCTGCATGCATGTGATAAAGTGATACCTTGTACTTTGTGTACTGTTGTGGCTGTTGTGGCCAATAGCATCCTGAGCTTGCTGGGCCATGCTGAGGATCGTCTCTAGGGCATCAGTTTGTTGTATGAATGCCTCCTTGGTGATTCACCATCTTGGACAGTTTATGGTTCGTTTTGGAATGGTTTGAACAACACCAGTAATACTCGTCACCACTGGCTTGTGTGAGATGAGGAATCCCACTGGCTTCTGGCGTTTGTGTACCCACTTCTCTAAATTTTTCAGTCAGTTTCTTTCTGAGAGACATGCAAATGTGACATGTTATCCCACTCATTTCCATTTGACCTGTCCTCATGATACTCCTGCATGGTTCAAAGATCTTGTTTACTTTTTTGTGGGTATCAACTGTTGACTGGGGCTGCGGTATGACTAGCTCTGACCAGTGGAAATCCACCTGGTCCGTACACTGGAGATAACTAGGAGATAACTTTTTTCTCTAGTTTATAGTCGCACTAGCCCAGATTCGAACTCCACACTGCACGATTAGTTGCCTCGCTTCCCGCTCGGCAATTACCCCAGACCACAAAGTGCTGCAACCAGCCTGAGAACCAATACTGATCAGCTGCACAGTTCTATGTCACCCAAAGAAATGAATGCAAGCAGTGGGCGAGTGCATACAATCCCACTCTACTCCGAGCATGGCAAGCCAACATGGACATTCAGATGGCTGGTTCAGAGTATGGTGCAGAAATGTATCCCATTGAATAATGTAGAATTTAGGGATGAGATGGGACTGAGCTGGGGCTGTTTTGCCCCCCCCCCCCCCCCCCCCCTTGAGATTTCAAATCCAGACCCCCTAAATGGCGCACTGTTGCTAACTATTCAATCCCCCCACTCCCCAAACGTTTTATTTTGCCCCCCCCCCCCCCCCCCCCCCTTGCTTTAGGATAGAATAGGGGGAAAGCAATGCTCTTCAAGTTGGAACGTATTGACAGGGGATGATGCTATATGTGTGGGAAAGGGATTTGTGGCTGTGTGTGGGTCTACATAATCAAACTGATTCTGTGAATCTTGGAGGCACTTCCTAGGTATGATTCCATAGTGTGGTGATGAATGTCTACACGTGGCGTTGTGTAGCCTCGTTCCCAGGCCTACCCCGTTTTTTCTGTTCTTCGGTTTCCGTTGACAATAATACACGGATGCGGAAGGGCGGCGAAAAACGCGGAAGGCCTGGTACGATTCATCACGTGAGTGACGTCAGGTGGACGCAAGGGTGGACGTAGGGGGGGCGGGGCCCTTAGTCGTTTCAGCAGATCCTGAAGGCTGTTCATCATCCAGTCGGCTCGGTTCGAACGATCCGCGGCTAGTCGGGACTCGCAGACGATCTACACAACTTCTTGGGCGCTTTTAAAACTTATTTGCGGTTTTGCCACACCCGGCAAAACCGCAAATAAATTTTAAAAGCGCCCAAGAAGTTGTGTAGATCGTCTGCGAGTCCCGACTAGCCGCGGATCGTTCGAACCGAGCCGACTGGATGATGAACAGCCTTCAGGATCTGCTGAAACGACTAAGGGCCCCGCCCCCCCTACGTCCACCTGACGTCACTCACGTGATGAATCGTACCAGGCCTTCCGCGTTTTTCGCCGCCCTTCCGCATCCGTGTATTATTGTCAACGGAAACCGAAGAACAGAAAAAACGGGGTAGGCCTGGGAACGAGGCTAGCGTTGTGTACAACATGTCATCATTAAGAGGGTGCCGTTTGCTTGGCGTTCTTTGTGGTTCATAGGCTAGAGAGGATTGTTTGTTCTGAGCCCCATTGGTAGAGCCTCAACTGCTGCAACTATTGGGTTTCTGTCTGGGTGACTCCCACAGCTTGTTCAGAGTCAATTAGAGGGTGGGGTAGTTGATATAGCACCTGCTGTTTAGGAAATAGGAAGTGAATTGCACTGCCTTCTCCACCAGGTAAGATCAGGAGTGCATGAACCGCCAAAGGCGGCGAAGGAGTGTCGAACTCAGCATGAATGCCCTAGCTGAAGTAGTAGTCCTTCACACGTCCCAAAATTTTACCTTATTCGGCTAGAGGCAGTTACATGTACGTAAAGTGTGAAAAACAAATTGGGGTTTGTGCAGTACCACATAGGTCTTCTGTATAAGGTATGACTGTAATGCATGAGGCAATTACAACATGTCTATGCTAGTTCAATGCTCCTTCGGCGCCTCATGCGTTCCTGGTAAGGACCTTCCGTATTAACGACCTAGTTCTGACCTCATTGGGTGTTAACACTACTATGGTGTCATCTGGTGCTAGGTTATTAGTAGCCCTTACCACTTGTGTGTAGCAAAAAACACTGTCTGAAATATGGGTGCCTCGAAATCTGTCGACAAGCTTCTGTTTCTAAAGTAACGCTAAGTCTTACATATTTGACTTTATCAGCATACCCTGACTGTAGGTGACCCCAGTTGGCTAAGCACAGCTCTTACCGCGGCCTTGACCAGTTTGTTGACTGGTATAGCAGTTGGCTAGCATGAATTATAGTTAGTTCACGGTGCATGGTAGCAACATTGCAAACAGCATTTAGTAGCGAATCAACCAATCAGAATTTTTATGTAGGATCTTGACCAGACCCTCCTTCCCAGTGTGTGATACTGAAAGCGATCCACGCTAGGGTTGGTTTGGGTCTGGGGCCGAGACTATATACCCCTACTAACTACTGTAATCTAAACAAGGGAGGCATAAATCATCAGGTTTAAAGTTCAGCCCAGTAAGTCCAGTCCACCATATAAAGAAGACATGCCTTTCCTCCCATGATCCTTGCTGTATGTGCACTGTATCATGGGAAGTCTTATCATCCAAGGTGCTGGCAGTAAGTCATATCGTGAAGAGCCTACGTACATAAATCGAGACACACTGTGGTTACACAGTGGGTGCTGTACTCCTTGAGGTTTGTGTCTGCCAATAGCTGACTGTCACATACCCCATTGCATCCACGTTTTAGTCTCCTGTGTGGCGGTGAACTGTGTGAGCTGATCCTTCATTGTTACACCCAAGTAGATATTTTTCAGTGTAGGAAGTGAATCCTATGAAATGAACTCTACTTGCCTTGTCTATGCAAAGTGCCGTAAGATGTTACACTCCTGGTAGGGGAAAAATTGTGCCGCGTAAATAATATAATATAATCCAACGTAATATAAATAATGTTTGAGTACTTAGGCTTGGCCTACAGAAATTCTGACTACACCGCCGTGATCGCTATCATGCCCTGACCTGAATGTAAAAAGTTGGTGCTGAAACTCACCTTGGTGGTAGAGATATGAGCGCTTTTGTCTCGCCGTTGGCCGCCATTGCTCAAGCGCTCTCTTCGACTTCCGGTGGCAGTACCGTTCTTAGGAAAGGCACACGAAGATTATGACCACACGGCCGTGGTCGCTGTCATTCACTGACGCTTATATGCCGAAACTCACCGTGCTGGCTAAGTTGTGAGTGCTGGCTAAGTTGTGAGTGCTGTAATAATGTCTTGTCTTCCTGTTGGTCGCCATTGCTCGCGATCGACTGAGCGTGGTTGCCACGTGGCGTGTGCGTTAATTGGAATATTTAGCGAAATGAGCTTGCGCTACGGCGAGTCACAATCGGGTTGCATCGCGGCTACCAGGAGTGCGGTTGCCCCTCGTTGTTAAGATAAACTTATGGCTAGAAGTGACAGTGCCGAATGTTTGCAGTGAAGTGAATTGCCTGGCATCCTAACCTGGTCGACAGGTGACCTTGTTGAAATATGCGAATCCTCTGAAACGTATACTGCTGAAAATATATGGACCCCCAGTTCAGTTGTATAGGGCCATGCAAAGCAACTGTTGGCTGTTGTATTAGCTGTGAAACTTGAAGTGGGCTGGCAGTGTTGTCATAGTGACGTCACCATATAGTAGGTCAAAGATCAATAGCACACAGAGCTATGCTTACCTGATTGCGACCTGTGCAGTACAACCACAGTGCTTGAGCCTTCACAACGAGTAACGTGAACTGGGCGGCTGTTGATCCATCCAAGCTACCATCGAGAACAAGCTCACCTACGAAGGTTCGAACGCAACTGAAATAGTTTTGCTGTGCCATATGAGAGTTGCTGATGCTGCAGTAGCGTGGATATCGCAGTCCTTAACGACCCAGCAGCCGCTAACTACCTGTACAGACAAAAGATAGCTAAGTTAGTAACCACTTCTGTCAAGTTGCAAGTGCAAGTGCGCACATTATACGTAGCTAGGTGGAACTAATTTTTCAAGGTATAGGTCCAAGAATTTCATGGTTGTTTTGTTCCGGGGGAACGTATTTTACAGGGGTCCAAATTTAACGTGACATGTCTACTGCTTGATCGACACAGTGCAGTGGTAAACAGTTACTGTAACTGTTTCATACACAGTATCAAAAACACATTTTGTAACTGTTTCATACACAGCTCCTAGTGTGCAGTTTCTGTCCAACTTGGCTTACTCTGTGCCAAATGTATCCTGTCTAATTCGTTCACACGGTGCCAAACCTTTCTGTCTAATGGCTTGAAACGGTTCCCAAAATGTGTAAATGTAAGGAAATGCATGTACTTCATCAGACAGGAAAGGAGCTTGTACACAAGGTTGTCAACCCTTTTGCTACTGAGCGATTTGTGTACTTCTTCTCGGACCTTCCTTGTCCCCCCTCCTCATCGGTCTGCTCCTCAGCTCCCCTCCATGCCATCCCTACTCATTACTCTCCCGCCTCCATATCTCATGTTCCTCCACCTCCTCCCCTTCTGTCTATCTCCTCCTTCCCCTCCCCATCTCCCTCTGTCTCACCAAGAGTTCATAAACTCTAGGTCTCACTTGATCTGATCCCCATGTGCATTGTATGCAGAAAGAAGACTTCTTCACTCATCTCCTCTCTGACCGCAAAATATTAATTCTCCCAATTTAGTCTCACCTGCAAGCCCTGACAGAGCTGTACAACCAGGTTGGAGCGGGGGAGCGGGCGGCCATGTTCCAGGCTCTCAGTGGCGCATACCCTATAGCGGGTTATTTTCGTAGGGTGCCAATTTTCATTATTTTCGTGACTCATCGACAAGTCACGAAATTTTCCACCCACGAAATTTTCAACCTACATGTATAATCGCGCTGTGCAACACGTAGCTAGGTACCATCATTTAAGTACACTGTACGGCTCTTCGTAGCTGTACCTGCGTGACTGCATCCCGTTGACTGATCCTGTCAATCGAGGACACTGAGACAGTGTCCTCGATTGACAGGATCCTCTATCACCAGCTGTCCCTTGCGTTGTGATCGAGATGACTGGACCACGGCGATGAAAAATGAGGCCAGTAACTCAGCGATCAATACGGTTGCCATTCTCGCGTTAGCATGTTAGTTCTTCTCCAACACCGGGCCTCCCACACGTCTTTTACTGACGAAGTAGCGTCGCACTCACGCTTTACACTGAAGCGCAATGTCGTTGAAACTGTACTTCGGCCATCAAGCCACCCACGTACACGTGTACTAATTTTCATATTACGTCATCCGCGTCGATAGCGCGAACGCGGGTGCCACGAAAATTAGAACCACGAAAATTAATTCTGACGACTGTATCCAGCATTTCACGAAAATTTCCACCCGCGAAAATACATACGGTAGAGAGTGCTGTTCAGCATTAGTGGGAGCACGTGAAGGTTGGTACTATACATGTAGATCAGTAACCGTTAATGCTCGTACAAACTCTGTTGGGCCTGATTAGCTCATCTTACAGTTAATTGTGCAAGGAGAATTTCCATTTCTCATACTCGCTCCCTCTCTCCCTCCCTCTCTGCTTCCCTCCCTCTTTCCTACCCTCCCTCTCTGCTTCCCTCCCTCTCTCCTACCCTCCCTCCTTCACTCCCTCCCTCACTTCCTTCCTCCTTCCCTCCCTCTTCCCTCCCTCCCCCTCCCTCCCTCTCTCCCTCCCTATTTCCCTCCCTCCCTATTTCCCTCCCTCCCTCTCCCTTCCTCAGATAACACTCCTGCCACCACTCCACAATATCTGATGTCATCATGAATTATCTACTGAGTCACGTGACCTCCTCACAGTGGAGGTACTTGCCTGCCAAAGTAGGTGTGGACGTCTTGGTACGAGAATACTGCCAAAGGTAGTCTTGCAAGCCAGCCACTTTCACACTACCTGTTATTAAGTTAAGTTAAGTTAATTAAAGCCATTCAGTGTTCATAGCACCAAGTGTAGAGAACATAAAATCATCAGCTATAATATTATACATACATGTAATCCTCTACTGTATCCAGGACACAGGTCACGTATGCATACTCCTCCTCACCCTCTCCCTCCCCCTGACACACATGCATACTCACCCTCTCCCTCCCCCTGACACACATGCATACTCCCCCTCACCCTCTCCCTCCCCCTGACACACATGCATATACTCCCCCTCACCCTCTCACTCTCCCTGACACACATGCATACTCCCCCTCTCATAATTATGCATACTCCCCCTCACCCTCTCCCTCCCACAGGGAAAACTACCTGGTAATACGGGACTGGACGGGCACCGTCATCGTCAAAATTACTCCGTGATCGCACCGTATGCTTGCCGTTTTGAGTCCGTGGTGGGAACACTTGAAGGCGGACTCATGCACAGCTTTTTCGCCATTGTTGCTTAGAGGAGTGCCCGTAGGTGTGGTCTATGCCGGAAATAACGTAATATTCAAAACTAGATGGTTCCCACCACGGAGTCGAACGGACTCAAACGCCAGGCATACGGTGCGATCACGGAACGCCTTTGACGATGAAAATGCCCGTCCGGTCCCGTATTCACAGGTAGTTTTCCCTGTGCCCCTTGACACACATGCATACTCCCTGTCACCCTCTCCCTCCCCCTGACACACATGCATACTCCCCCTCACCCTCTCCCTCCCCCTGACACACATGCATACTCCCCCTCACCCTCTCCCTCCCCTTGACACACATGCATACTGCCCGTCACCCTCTCCCTCCCCCTGACACACATGCATACTCTCCCTCACCCTCTCCCTCCCCCTGACATACATGCATACTCCCCGTCACCCTCTCCCTCCCCCTGACACACATGCATACTCCCCCTCACCCTCTCCCTCCCCTTGACACACATGCATACTGCTCGTCACCCTCTCCCTCCCCCTGACACACATGCATACTCCCCCTCACCCTCTCCCTCCCCCTGACACACATGCATACTCCCCCTCACCCTCTCCCTCCCCCTGACATACATGCATACTCCCCGTCACCCTCTCCCTCCCCCTGACACACATGCATACTCCCCCTCACCCTCTCCCTCCCCCTGACACACAGGCATACTCCCCGTCACCCTCTCCTCACCCTGACACACATGCATACTCCCCCTCACCCTCTCCGTCTCCCTGATACACATGCATACTCCCCGTCACCCTCTCCCTCCCCCTGACACAGATGCATACTCCCCCTCACCCTCTCCCTCCCCCTGACACACATGCATACTCCCCGTCACCCTCTCCCTCCCCCTGACACACATGCATACTCCCCCTCACCCTCTCCGTCTCCCTGACGCACATGCATACTCCCCCTCACCCTCTCTCTCTCCCTGACACACATGCATACTCCCCCTCACCCACTCTCTCCTGCTCACGTACTGCACACTCCCTCCCACACTCTCCCTCCTGGCACACATTCACTCTCTCCCTCACCGTCACATACTGCGCGCTCTCCCTCCCCTGACACACATTCACACTCCCTCTCACACTCATGCATGTTGCAGTCAAATTTTGAGGTTCTTGAGGCAGAGGTGAGTGAGATCAACACAGACACAATCTCCTGGACCTCATCAAGCTGCAGCACATCCTCTACAAGACACGTCTTCTTTGAGGAGGTGAGGGTGCGAGGGAGGAAGGGAGGAGAGTTGGGGGTGGGGGGGGGGGGAGGTATGCATTGTGCGACTGCAATTTTAGTGCAGGCTCTAGTCCATGGGAATGAGCCAGCGGATGGAGACATTAGAGGTACCCAGCATCAGGACAATGATAACACGTAGGAACCAGCGAGCTTTGCTGATTCAGTAAGTGTCATGTTTGCTTGCAGTTAATTTATAGGGGCTGTCTGGTCATTATGGTGTACTGACCGAATAGTTAGTGAATGTTGTGTTAGTTTAGGTTTAGTATTTTTTTTCCCTTGGCATAGTCGCCCTGTTACCACTTCATCCCCCCCCCCCCCCCCCCCCCTCCTTACTTCTCTCCTTCCCTTCTTCACTCCCTCTTAGGCGGAGATGTATACCATCGTCCCCACACAGCAGTCCTCCCAGCGCTTCCATCACCGTGCAGTTGGTGATCTCCACTCCGAGGAGGGAGTGAAAGGTGAGGTCTACAGTAGGAGACATGGAAAAGTTCCCGTTCCGTTTGCGTGCAACCGTGCTAGCGTTTCCGTTCAACGATACCCAAACGGTGATACAACGGTACGTTCCGTTCCGTTCCGTTTCGTACCCGTGCCGTTTTATTTAGCTGACGTCATACCGTTCGAAAACTGCGAGCACGTTTCTTCGCAGAAGCGTTGCCCTTCGCTTTGTTTCCCTCTACTGAGTGTGCTTCACAGAAGTGTTGCTCTTTGGTTTGCCTCTACTGAGTGTACTGAATGAAGAGTTCGCGAACAGCCCGATGATTGTCGTTGTTGTGTCCCGCATGCCCGACTGAGTTCGATGTCATGATGATCGCTCGACGTTCTGCGGTCCTTCGATGTCCCGATTCAAGTACACATGTACGCGTAGCTCGTTCGATGTTCGCTCGATATCGCTCTATGTCCTGGTCGTTCGCTCCATGTTTATTTCCTGCACAAAAGCTTATACAACAGCGACAAAAACGGAACGCGTTTAAACGCACGTGCACACGGTTAATGCAATTTGCACGGTACGTAACGGAACGGAAACGGAACGGAACGGAAACGGTTAATAGCGTTGCACGGCCTTGCAACGCAAACGGAACGGGAACTTTTCCGTGTCGCCTACTGTACATCGTGTCACATTTTGTTGTGTATGTACAATTGAACCTTGATCCAATTCGTGATAGCGGTTTCATGCTTCACATCTTCTGCCTCGGTCTCCTAGAGAGTGATACGGATCAGGGTGCAGACTGTGGTGCTGCTGTCGGTGACTTACAGACAGAGTGCCAATGGATCCCTAGTGTGCCCCGTGAGTGCTGTATGTGTGACATATCCTTGTGAGATCATGTGACCTTTTGTGGGAGTCATGTGACCCTTTGTGTGTGTGTCATATGGCTTTGTTTGTGACTAGCTGTGCAATTCAAGTGATCACAACAGAGCTCATGTGATATCAGAGTAGACTCGTTCCCAGGCTCCTCCCAGCTCTTTGTCTCATACTGTACCAAAAAACTGGGAGAGAGGGTGGTGTGTGAGTGTATGCCTGGTGTGTGAACAGGGCTAATATACTCTACTAAGTCTTGCAATGAAAGAGCATTGAAATGCACAATTTGCCCGTATGTACGAAGCTGTTTGCAAGTTTTATGTATACAACCTTTGACTCCGAGGTGGCACGTGATTCTGTGGACACGTTATTATGATTTCGTAAGCAATGCAGGTGTCCTCAGCACTCAGTATCAGCTAGCATTATACACATACTGCTGGCTCAGGTTGGAATTCACTGTAATGCGCATTATCAGCGAATGGATTGTCTCTTACGTGTGTAGCTACAATAGCTCACTAGCTACCATCTTCTGCAATGGTCGAACCCACTGAGCACTGCTCTCGCTCAACATTCTCATCAAAACATTTGCTGCCTCCAGTATACGACCATCACACCTCAGAGCCACGATCTGTATGGAGGTCAGGGTCGTGACCTTTTCCGGTCAAGGTCTCACTTATACATGGGTGGTGGGGCCCTATCTAGAAGGAACCTTCCTATTTGAGAGATTGGTATGAGCTGTTTAATAAACCTGATTAGACAAAGGTCAAGTATGTTCCCCTCCTACACATTTGAGTCCAGCCAGTATGGATGTTCTTATGTCAACTGGTCCACTTGACCTACAATGTATCCCAAAGAAACAGTGTCAGTCACACTGTGCTTATAGCTACAGGGTCGATCATCTGGACACCCTCCACAGCAATGGCAGCATACATGGTTGACAACTTCACAGTCTATAATTGTACCAGTTCGGTTAATATGTATAGGTTATATCCCTGGCCAGCGGGATAAGACCCGTTATATCCCACGGGAGAGGTCAGTGCTTGAGTGGAGCCGAGGAAGTGCCATGGGCGAAGCCCGAGGCACTTCCGAGGCGGAACGAAAGCACTGGCCTCTCCCAAGGGATGTAACGGGCCTTACATCCCGCTGGCCAGGGATACAACTAACTTACACCATGCTTAGGCTATTCTAAGGTGAGTCAGTCTAGCCACTAGCCCCTCTCCGCCCCGGCCGGTCAAGCGGGCGCGCGGCGAAGCCGCGCGCGGAGGGCGGAGAGGGTCTAGCAAACATTGCACTTGATTGCGTTTCAACTGACCAATCAGATCTTACTGAAGCGATTCGTTCCAATTTTATTCATGACTCTCGTGGTTGTAAACCGAGCCGTTCGCGTGCGATCAGCCCGGTGGAGAGCGTCTAATAGCCTACACTCGAGCTAAACTAGTCCAACCTGGATGCCTCCAAGTGTACAGAAGTCGTCCTCAACTCCAGCTGGCACTTCACCGGTTCACAGGTACATGTAATTAGCATTCCAGAGAAACGTGATCAAGTGCAATGTTTGCTAGACCCTCTCCGCCCTCCGCGCGCGGCTTCGCCGCGCGCCCGCTTGACCGGCCGGGCGGAGAGGGGCTAGCGGCTAGACTAAAGGTGAGTACACTGTGTAGACATAGATACTGTGGTGTAGGCACTCACCCATCAGTGGCAGAGGCATCCGTGATACTTGACTGAGGCAGCAATAAAGGCACAAGCCCTTGGCTAGACTAACAAAGCTAGCTCTTCGCTTTCTCGTGCACGCGATCGCTTACAGTATGCGCGCGCAGCCGACCGTGGGATATATGACCCGTTATTTCCCACAAATACTGTAACCTGATTGGTTAGAATAGCCTAAGTATAGTTTACTAACATTGTATTTATGTATGTGAATAAGATTTGAAGCTAGGGATTGTGTCATCGTGCTCAGCATGAAAAGTGCTTTCAAATGCTCAGCAAGTGCTTTCAGTCATGTCTCACAAAATTAATGCTTTTAATGAACGTCACATTATTGCCAGAAATCAAGCTCTATCAATCCGTGATTGGGGTCAAATCAACCTGCGGCAAAATGGACATCATTCAGTGGGTCATGTGACTGGAAAGCTCTCACTGCCACTGCTTGTATTGCAACCCCTTGGATCACAGGGTGCTATGGCTTGTAGTGCACCATATAAATGACTGGCAGCAAGGGCTTGTATTGCTGTGAGCAATCGCTTGTAATACAGGGTGCTATGGCTGGTATTGCAGCAGTAATGGCAGCAAGGCTGGTATCATCTGATCAGAGGGTGCTATGGCTTATATTGCACCTTACAAATGACTGGTATTGCAGTGTACAGTATACCTGAACTCGCGGAAGTTGCCAGGCCGTTTCTCCCTCCCAAAACGGCCTGGGAACGAGGCTAACCCCTCAGCTGGCAGCATTAAATTTTAAAGAGAGGGGAAAACCCTCAGCTAGGCAAAGAAGAACCCCCTCAGCAGCCACTAAATGCAGGGGATCATGCAACCCCCTCAGCTGGCTTTATGAGGGGATCAGGTAGACCCCTCAGTGGCTTACAGGCAAGGGATCAGGCATGATCCCCTCTAGTATTGCATACTAATGCACGAAGACTCAACTTCTCCGTATATGCACGTGCACAACCCTCGCACCAACCCCAAAAGTAGTGTATACTTAGCTTATCATGCATGCAAAAACTCCACAGCCAGAGCTATTGGTCTGCTTTGGTAAATCCTTCATCACTGTAATAAAGATTCGTCCAAGACTCTATTCCTGTGCATGGTTCCACAGAATGTGTATATGCCTCATACAATATTCACCATAAAGCAAGATAGCAAGATAGAGAGCCCTCCCAATCAGAACTTAAACACCCTTGGAACACTCAGGCAGTGTTCATTGGTCGAGGGCTGCACCATCGACCAATCTGTTTGTGTGAGGGCTAAAGCCCTCATGTATCCTAGTAAGAGCACACTTGCTAAATCCAGTCGCTGACCTGGCTTCCCACTTAACATTTCAGTAAGTGTACATTGTGAGTAAGCAATGTGTTACATATGCGTGCCAGTCTCTGGATCTGTAGCATATATTGCCCAATTTAGCAAGAAACCTGCTACTGTACCAGTGGCATCATTATTCTTGATGTGCACGCACAATATACACACTGTTTGACAATATTCATTGTGAATAACACAGGATATTCATTGTGAATAACATGGGACAAGCTGGTACTACTATACATTGCCTTGGAAAACAAACCTTGGAGCTTTAGTGTCTTTGCCTCCCTTGTTGCTAGTGTACTTCCCCAGGAAGAACGTGAACCCTTTAGCCTCTTTACTTTCATGAGCATCCTCTCACTGTATGTAAGGCCTGGGTCAGGCCAATTTCTGGTGAAAAGTGATATGCTATATTCTTTTAGTAGTTTCTCCAATAAGTTAGACTGTATCAAAACCAAACATATTTTATGGGTAGAAGTATGTCTAGTCTTCATGAAAATTATATAATTTCTTTGGGATAGCGCTCACATGAGCAAGGAGGACGCCACAAGTTGAGCCACACCCAGCCAAGTTTTTGGCCCAAGATACGCAAAACGTACACATCACGAACTCTAACTTTTAAGGTTGCATATTGAAAGACTCACTTGGTTCTATCTTTTGGACGCGTAGATTAGCCTAGCTCGCTCAGGAACATACCTAACCAAGCCAGCCAGGCGTGAGTTGGCCACCCCAGGTAGAACTTCAACCGTCAATAACGAACTGCAGCATCCATGAACGAGAAATCTACGCGGTAGACTAATAGAGCTACACAAGCTAAGACCTTCAAGGTACACAGAAACTCACTAGCTACTCGGGAAGTTTTGCGTATAATCGGTAACGCTCTACCACTGTCTCTATGCGGCCATTATCAAATGACAGTCACGTGAAAACTGCTGGGCACACCCTCAAAATAGTTATTGTGGGCGGAGTCTAGAGCACTTAAGATCTAGATCAGGCAGCTGCATGGTACTATACTCGATACAAGACACTACATTGATCGCAACAAGCAATGCACATAATGTACAATCGTAATAGCATGATTATAATACAGTTATAAGGCTGTGTGACAGGAGACTTGATAATTCTTTGGGCATACAGCTGCAAAGAGGAGAGATAATAATTGTGACACCAACACAGCATGCACTTCTACATTCATCTCAGGCCAAGACTTGCATGCAGTGAGCGAGGTTACACACAAAGCTTGCTGAACGTAGTACGTAGCTATATAGTCTCGGTACCGAGACTAGTAGCTAACTACACTCAACACGATGTCACATGATAAGTGTTTAATAGTCCTGCTACGCCATTAATTTCGCTCCCAAGATAGCATACTATGACTTACCATCTGTTCGGAGTTGCCTCGAACGTCTGCCTACTGTCAGAGCTCTGTCCTGCCCGTGTGAGAGTCTGGCACGCGAGACAACACACAACACTCGTTTGTTCATCGGTCACATGACAGTCATGCGCTGAGTACGCCGCGCGCTGCAATATTGGCGGCGCGCGTTGGTGCAGGCTGGCCTATTTCGACCCAGGCCTTACGTACAGTGAGCTGTTGTTTGGTATGTTGTTGATTACCTTTCTGCTCATATTTCTCACATCCTCCACTGTAGGGTAGTATCACCTGTCATACTCTGAGGGTTTGGCGGTGAGAGTACCTTGACAAAGGTGGTCTGGAATCCAGTCACAGAGAGCAAGTTGAAGGCTAATGCGGCTGAGGTGGCTCTGGGAAATCAGCGACTCCACTTTCTTCATCACCTCAGGTAGAGGTTTGTGGGACTGTAGGTCAGTCAGAGATGTAGGAGTGTGGGTAGAGGCCATGGAGAATTAAATGTGTAACATTTCGTTACCAGAGCCCAGGTTTAGAAGGTGGACATTGAGATTTGCTTTACAGGCCATTAGTCGACTGCCTGGGGTATTTTGAGGCTTCACTTCCCTCCTCTGGCAATCTTTGCTGTTTGTTTTGTACCTAGGTTTCCCTCCTTGAGAGCATTGGCAGCTTTGTTGCCAAACGATATTGTAAGCGGCTAAAGCCTGCCCATTATTGAGGACTAGTACTCCCGTGTCAGATTCTTTGTTGGTATTTATCCCGGTACATATTTTGTATCCTGTGTTGGTTTGGAGACAATCTCTTCAGCCATGCACCCCATTTATCACTGGTGTACGGGCCAGTGGTGTAGTCCTGTGGTGTTGGATTTGGAGTATGTGGCAGTGAATTGAGCTCAACTGAGATGGTGGTTCTGAGCTCTGACACAGCACTGTGGTAGGTTGAACTGTTCCATTCTTTCTCAACAGATGTGTGCCAGGTGACCTCATCCACAGTGATTGTGTGTCAGCCGACAGTCCGACACAGAAATGCCTTGCTGAAAGCAGGAAGGACATGGTGCTGCTTTTTCACTCTTACTAGTCTGCAGTACTCACTGCTTCGCTTTGACTTGAAACAAGCAGTACACAGCCCAAGAATTTCAATTTTAGTGTCGATCTGTGTACATGTATATCTGCCTCCAATTTTGCTGTACACTGCTTATGATATTGCATGTACAGTGTATCATACAAGTATGCTATACTCAACTTACCAGTGTGCTCCTGGGCTTCCATCGTGTCGATTGTAGCGCCATGCATGTGGGCAGCCAAACGCTGTTCAGAAACCCCACGAATTGCACTGATTGGGGTTTGGACTAGTTACACCCACGACTCCACCCATTGGATGCGGCATTTGGCCTGTACCTAACAGGAACACCAGGTGCAAGTGGTGCACGAAACCGGGAAGTCAAGGGAGGGATCGCTGCTGGCCACAGCAGTGAAGGTTGGAGTGCCCAACTTGGAAACTGACTTGTTCACCAATGTGAACAAGCAGTACCCAAGCTGTGACACTTAGAGTAACCAAGCTGAGTTGGAAATGAACACGTGCCCAAGTCAGTGCCCAACTTGTGCATGTCCGGTGTACAAGCATGGGCACTCCTTGTACACTAGAGCTACTGCTTGGCCACTCCTTGTATATACATGTACACTACAGCTACTGCTTGGCCACTCCTTGCGCACTGCTTGGGCACTACTTGTGCACCAGCTTGTTTATATTGCATTCCAAATGGGCTTATAATTAATTCATTGACCACTAATTGCACACTAGGTGTAGCTAGCTCGCACCTTCATGTTACATAAGGTGATATAATACACTTTTTGCCAAGTGAATAAAATTTAATAGACATTGACAAAACGATAATCAGGTAGGTTGGCACAAAATAGAACCCAAAACAGAGCTAATGAGTTTTTTTGGACTTAATCTTGAGAGTGAGTATCTGTGAAAGAATTTGAGCAATACATGAATGCATTTGCAAATAACATACATGTCCAACAACAAAGTGTGGCAGTCCCAGATAGAAATCGAACATTATTCCGGAATGCAATTATTATGATCTATATATAAGATCAATGTTAGTTGCACTATATCCGTCATTGTACGACAGCTATGAATGAACATGCAACTAAGAGCAGCAGCAAGATGATCCCTTGCCTAAGAAGCAACCAAGTCTGAAGGAAAACCGCTCAACAAAGACCGTGCGTGCAGTAAGCATAATAACATTCAGGGATTTGATGTCGATGAGTACTGTAGCAATCAAACGGTTCAGCATACCTGTTTCGCTTTGGAGGCGCTTCAGTTTTAGACGAAGGATCCCTCTTACTGTTGGTGCTTGAGTTGTATTTGTAGCCATCGCTCAGCCAGAGATACAGAACATTCAATCTTGCCAAACTTTATTGTGTGGTTACAGAACTGCATTCGTTTTCTACGTAACGCCCTGAGGTCAATGCACTCTTAGTGGGTGCAACTAATCGTACTCACACTCTCACTTGCAGACGAAGCGGGGAGTGCTAGTCCAAGGCTGTGATTAGTACTGAGAAATCATTATCATTTTTGACCGTGACAGAATAATCTATCTGGGACTACCTACTTCAGTGATCGAAAATGCCACACAAGTCATGTATAATACCTAATCTGTATAGCGTTGCATTTGTAACACACCTTTCCACTGAGGAGCTCCGAGAGGTGGTCTACTTGAACAGTGGTTCCAAACTGCTTGGTTTTCTTGCCATTGCTGTTCTTTTATTGTATCGTTCATCTAGAAAATCTGTGAGACCTGCAGGGAACAACCATCCCAGATGGTAATGTATGGACTTCACAACAACGTGCTTTGTATGAAATAGTGTACACCGCATACCTTTCACTTGTTTCTGTGTGTATTTGCTGTTTTCAACACCACACATCTCCATTACAATCTTTGCCTTTACCTTTACCCTTTACTCCAGAAGTGGTGACAGTGAACTAAAGGTAGAGCAATAAGACGCAAAATAAAACACAAGGTTATCAAAGCATACAGGTCAGGCCAGACTGCACTTGGCAAGTCGCCGGTCAGGGAGGAGCCACAACACACGTACACATGCAGCCAACCCTGCCGGCCAGACCGCACTCGGCCAGTCGCCGGTCAGGGAGGAGCCACAACACACGTACACATGCAGCCAACCCTGCTGGCCAGACCGCACTCGGCCAGTCGCCGGTCAGGGAGGAGCCACAACACACGTACACATGCAGCCAACCCTGCCGGCCAGACCGCACTCGGCAAGTCGCCGGTCAGGGGGGAGCCACAACACACGTACACATGCAGCCAACCCTGCTGGCCAGACCGCACTCGGCAAGTCGCCGGTCAGGGAGGAGCCACAACACACGTACACATGCAGCCAACCCTGCCGGCCAGACCGCACTCGGCAGGTCGCCGGTCAGGGGGGAGCCACAACACACGTACACATGCAGCCAACCCTGCCGGCCAGACCGCACTCGGCAAGTCGCCGGTCAGGGAGGAGCCACAACACACGTACACATGCAGCCAACCCAGCCGGCCAGACCGCACTCGGCAAGTCGCCGGTCAGGGAGGAGCCACAACACACGTACACATGCAGCCAACCCTGCCGGCCAGACCGCACTCGGCAGGTCGCCGGTCAGGGGGGAGCCACAACACACGTACACATGCAGCCAACCCTGCCGGCCAGACCGCACTCGGCAAGTCGCCGGTCAGGGAGGAGCCACAACACACGTACACATGCAGCCAACCCTGCCGGCCAGACCGCACTCGGCAAGTCGCCGGTCAGGGAGGAGCCACAACACACGTACACATGCAGCCAACCCTGCCGGCCAGACCGCACTCGGCAGGTCGCCGGTCAGGGAGGAGCCACAACACACGTACAAATGCAGCCAACCCTGCCGGCCAGACCGCACTCGGCAAGTCGCCGGTCAGGGAGGAGCCACAACACACGTACACACAGCATAAGCTCACCTCCGCTTCAGGACGCAAATTATCCTTCATCCAAGGCACCATGAATTGCCGCAACTTTGTCCTATAAAGAATGGTCAGGCAACTATTCAAAGGAGTTATAAACAAATTATAATTGGAGCTACTTACAGTGAGATCCTTTGTCACAGTTCTCCTTTTCTCCCCAGATGAAGAACAGGAATTAGAAGACTCATGGAGAAGTTTTTGGAGACGACCTTGTCGTTCTTGCAACATATCAATGAGAGTAGTGAAGCTGACAGAGGCGCACTACGTGGTGTGCGCCCCGCCGTTGTGGTGAAGACTATCTGTTTCGGCGATCAGGCTCGGGTGTAGAAGTCACTCAGCTCCAGACCCGCTGCTAGTAAAAGAATCAAACGGCGTCTCAAGGTCCTCGTGGGAAAGCTGAACCTGTAGGTCACCCCTCTGGGCTAGACTCTCGTTCGGTAGAAAGGATGAACATTGGGATTGTAGGGATAAGTTGAAGTCCCTAGATGGGTAGAGATGACGATCGATCGTCGGGCGGGAGTTCTTGCTCCATAAACGACTGCAAGAGAGAGAGCCATCTTCCAACCGCAACCCCTCATGGCTTGCATCTGCATGCGCATGCGTAGACGATCTTCCTCAGGATTACGATGAACTTTGAACTAAACATTTCTGGCATGACTTGGACACTCCTTGGGCACAATGTATTGTTACATAACTATTCTGTAACACGCTCTAGGATACAGAACATTTCTTGCAAGACTTGCACACTTCTTGGACACTCCATCTGCACAAGCATTTCCAAGACTTGTGCATTGTGCATTTCTAAGGCTGGTGCACTACTTGTGCATGTGGAGTGCACAAGCCTTGGGAACTACCAAGTCTACTGCTGTGGGCTTCAGCAGAACTTCCGGCCAAAAGCTGTTGTAATCCACAACTAAAGAAACTTCATAGACTGGATGTGAAATGAATACGAAAGAGTAGCTTGTGCGTCAAAAATGGATGGATCCATGCACCACATAAGAGACACAAAACTCTAGCTGTTCTAGCGAGGAGCTAGCGGGGCTCAAACTAAAATGTCATGAGTCATCATTACATTATAATTCACTGCTAGTACTGGCATATTCAGTAATAGAGTATTGCTATTATTCATGCTACCGTAGATTTCAGGTTGGTTGTCCAAAAAATTCAGAATGTAAAACTGCAAAAGTATCACATGACTTGAATCCACCAATAGAATCCAAGTTGTCACGTGACAACTTGGATTCTATTGGTGGATTCAAGTCACGTAATACTTTTGCAGTTTTGCATTCCAAATTTTTTGGACAACCAACCTGAAATCTACGGTAGTATTATAGTGCTAGAAGTACTGCTAGAGGTGAGAGTACTAGCTACAGAGCTCAGTGGTGATAGAGTTGGCATGTTCTGCCTTGGAAGGGTTGTACTTGCACTCTGCAGGGTGACTGGGCTTTGGAGCTGGGTAGCAAGCAGATGCATGGCTTGTTGGTTGGAAGAGAGCCTTAGCATGCTGCTGCTTGTTGGGGTGCCAGTTCCTTGTAGGAGAGGACTGCTGAGCTGGGGATGCATCATACTGGACACAACCATTGTCTGTTTTCCCAGTGGGAGGCGGAACGTGGCTGCCAGTGTCACATGAGGCCTGGCCAGGGATGGCTACAAAGAGGGAAGAAAGAATCACAACATAGTGCATATAAGTGTGATTTCAGGTTTGATGCCACATGTACACTAAACCGTAGATTTTAGCAAAAGAGTGTTCATGTCCTAATTGTACTCCGATCCTGAAGTGAGAGCACTTCATCCGGTCTTGGAGAGTGATTAGTGGCTTCTGCTACCGTGCCAGCCATCTTGGTAGTAAGTACAAATGTGACCGCATGAGGGGCGCACATCTATGGTTCACATGCTTATACAGTCAAAATTTGAATTCTATTTTTAGTAACACTCAGATTTTGCTGTCTATGAACGTTGCATGCCCTCTCGCCGCCTTCGGCGGCTCGATGCGCCCTTGCCGGTATGTTGCTTACAAGTGTGCTGCGACTATGATTTGTATTGCGTGTACATAGTGTCCCTATACATATAGAGTCCACCGACTCAATAATTAAATCAAAAATCATGATTATGGTATGATGCTGCACGATTGCTCAGCCCTAGGAACTGTATGGTATACCTTTATGTCAGCTGCACCCATTTAAGAGCAAAACTCTTGGAACAATGCGGAAGGAAGAAGAAGCATGTGGGTACACACCAGGGGGGGTGGGACAAGGTCCGTGCGCACGTGGTACAATTAACATTCCATAGGTATAGTGCACAATAATATACAAGAAGTATGCGGAACTAGCAGACTAGTAACAGCTCTAGCACTGACTTATCGCTGGGGTTCGATGGGGTTCGATTGCTTTATTGACTTCCTACCTGATGCTAAACGCTTGAGTGCGGTCGACAAGTCTGCATTCGCTGATATTCTGGGTGAGTCTGCATGGTCACTTACATAACTGCTCAGTACAGGCACGTAGTAGTGTGTAGTGGCTTATACCCAGTTCGGTCACAGTCTCTGCATAGAGGTTGCTCTTCAGGATGCATTGAAAGCGCAATGCAGCCTTCTTCCACGGAGAAAAGCAGTAGAACGACTTCGCATTATGTCATACAAAATGACAGTGCACGTTATCTTGTCCTACCCCCCCCCCCCCCCCCCCCTGGGTACACACTGTTTTTTACCTTTCTTTGACCTTGTAGTTGTTAGCTGTGACACAATAATTATCGCTCTGGGGGGATTCGAGGACCAAACTTCTCGGGAATAAGCAGTAGGGGAGTAGCATTCTTCTGCCTTGCAATTTCAATCATGAACTGTTTGTAAGAGAAAACACAATCCGAAACTGACTAGTAGCTGCTGGAATGCATGCACAGCAGCTACTAGTGGAATGCAGCTGTCCTGGTCATACATAGCCTCGTTCCCAGACCCCCCCCCCCCCCCCCCCCCCCTGCATGTGACAATGAAAAATACATTCGTCGCAGTGTGCGGGGAGGGAGCCTGGGAACGAGGCTAGGCCACACACTAGTACCGTAAACTTGGGAGTATAACTACCCTAGCCTCGTTGCCAGGGCTCTGCCAAGAGTTTTCTCCACGGCTGCGAGATACAATCTGGGCAGAGGTCTGGGGACGAGGCCATCAATACAAATGCCCTATGAATATGAATGTAAACATACATGTACGTAAGTGCACTTGGGCCGTGGAGTACTAGACAAGCTAGACACAATGCACGCAGTTTTAGCAAGTATGCATGCACAGCAGCTACTAGTGGAATGTGTGACATTGTGGGGCGAGCGAGAGCGAGTGCCTGCATGTGTGGAATTAGCTATGTGGAACAGTAGCTTCGTACAGGACTGTCATCAGAATGTGACTACATGAGAACAGCTCAGGTCACAGAATATCAAACCAAAAGTACACTGTCGCATATGCACAACACAGACTGAGGCAGTAGCGGGCAATACGGATTAAACACAAAACCTATAGCTATGCATGCTGCACACTGGTCCAACACACCATGTGCTCTGCAGTCTGCAGGACACGTACACGTAGCTACAGCTCTGAGGTCAATGAATAGGTAGGTCCACCAGCGGTGTTCGTCTTTGCTGTCGCCACTGGGGAGGTACAGAGGTAGGTAGGTCACGATCGATCTGTGTCTTTGTCGTCGCCATAGTCTCGGTGCCAGACTCTTGTGCACGGCAGAGAATTACGGTACGACGTCCGGAAATGAATGCAATGTTTCGTACAGACCTATGGGGTTGTGGACATAGGGAGCTCTCTGTACCTTATCCAAAAGAAAATGGAAGATACATTTGTGTGTAAATGGTATGCCGATCTTTGGAATGATGAAAGGACAGTTGGGGGGAAACAAGCTGCGCACCTATCGAACTTTCAAATTCAAATTTGGATGGGAGGATTACTTGTCTGTGGTGACAAATAGAAGACATCGAATTGCTATGTGTAGATTGAGAGTGAGCTGCCACAACCTAAAGGATAGAAACTGGGAGATATAAAAGACCTCAAATTCCAGCAGAGCAACGAATATGTCTATACTGTAACAGTGGAATGGTGGACGACGAGAAACATTTTATAACAGGCTGCAGAATCACACAGGGCTACAGAGATATTTTGTACAAAGCTGCTTCAAAAGACAACCCTGCTTTTCTAGAATTATCAGAACAAGAGAAGATGTTATTTATGTTCACCACCATATAGCGCCGCACGCGAGGCTACGACTAGTGTGGGGCTCGCTCACGCTCGCCCCAATTACAGAAGCTGTCATTTACAAAGCACATTATATAGAAGAAGATCTCTGTGGGGGGGGGGGGGGGGGGGGGGGGGGGGGGGGGGGAGGGGGGGTGGGGGGGGGGGGGGTTGTATACTTTACTGTTATGTTCGTTCATCTCTCCCTTTTTCCTAACTTTTTGCCATTCTGGTATCCTTGCTACTTGTATTATCATTTACAAATTTATAAATCATGACTTTTCTGTTGGTGAACTGGCTGAACCAATCTCTTCACAAGTAAGTAGGTGGCGCCTAGGCATCGCCTTGCATTTGCACTGTTCCAGCACTGCCTGGCTACATTTTAACTTTTGCAGTACAAGTGCCACCTTAATCCTTTCAAAACCTGGTTGTTCTGAGCTACCAAGCTAACTTACAGTGGGTCACCAGATATGAATTTTAAAGACCTCGTCATACATGTATGTACAAGTATAATACCCAATGATTATTAGTACCCCATGTAATGAGCACCGCTGAAATGCGCAATTTTGGAATAGAACTACCGGGTAGCTAGTTGTACTCCCAAGTTTACAGCATCATGAGTCACACTCTGTGCTTACAATCTATACTAGTAGGCACGGCTTTGTGTGGAAGTAAAAGGTGCAAAGTTCAAGGTGTACATGGAGATGGCAAGCATCCTCTCAAGGAGTATGAACGAGTTACCAAGGTTATGCATCCAGGCCTAGCACGATCCACAATATACAATGTCATTACTTCATTGTCGCAAATTAATCCAAGCAAGAGTTGCTTGTAGAATACAGAGGTCGAAATAAGGATTACGTGTTGAGCGGTCAAATGTCTTAGATTTTGATTGTTCATTTGCAAAATATGCTAGGTCATGCCTGTCATCCCAATAAATCAAAAGAGCATGAAAGTGTGTTCTCCAACCTCAATTCAAATCCACGTTGGTTGTGTGTATTGTATTGGGGAAAAAAAGAATTTGGCTGACTAGAACTCATGCGTAAAGAAAGAGAGAAAAAAGAAATAGGCAGATTCGAACCAGGTACAGTCCCTAACAGTCATGCACTTAGATGATTGTATTCACGCATGTTGATCGTCATGCCTACCGAACAAGTGCCTTAGTGTGCGGTCATTTTACTAATTACACAATTTTCCCAGAATATTTGCTAGCCTCGTTCCCAGGCCCGAGACAGCGAGGAGAAAGGGCCTGGTTTCCACTGTTTGCGCATGCGCTAAAGAGTGGTGAAATTCTACCAGGCACTATGGACGTTCGATTATGTTTGTACACTCGTGACATCGAAGCGGATAACGTGATTCATACGGTTAACTGGCCTGGCTAGCTATATAGCTATGGTAAGCGAGTGGCGTGCTCTCGATCATACTCTCCTATGCCCTCAGGTGGTAAGGTGCTCCTGAATTGAGCTAGAACAGTGACCTGCGATTGATGTTTTAGTGTGGCTACCATCGCACCGACCGGGGTGGAGTCAGTATGCTACCAGGACTCATCCATTTGTTTTGAATAACGAATGTTGGGGTAAGTCTGTTGCTGGTGGCAGTGAATTGTGGCTGTGTCGCCCCTCATGTCGCGGATCGAGGACCAGTGTAGCAAAATAGATAGCGTCACATGCTCAACCATGTGACTATGAAGATGTCATTTGCACCCTCCCCCTTATGAATACGTGTTACGGTTACAGATAATTAAGCGCATGCGCAAACAGTGGAAACCAGGCCCTTCCCCCCCCCCTCCCCCCCCCCCCCCCCCCCTCTCGGGCCTGGGAACGAGGCTAAATATTGGCTTACTACCGGCTCCATTGTATAATAAGCACTACCACGACCACCTAGCCTCGTTCCCAGGCCTACCCTGTTTTTTCTGTTCTTCGGTTTCCGTTGACAATAATACACGGATGCGGAAGGGCGGCGCCCTTCTGCATCCATGTATTATGGAAACCGAAGAAACGGGGTAGGCCTGGGAACGAGGCTAACGACCACCTATGTTGAATGCTACATGTACCACCTGCCATAATTATGCATTGTACAATTAAGGTGTGACAGGTAATTATACCTATATGTCATGTGTATTACACTCCTGGTAGGGAAAAAATCATGAATTATCTGTTAAGCTTAACATGACAAGGCGCCATGCCATGCTAGTAGGTTGTTAGATCCATGTGAATCCACATGAGGACACCAGATAATTAGTGAACACGACGGGATTTGGAGTGGTAAAGATAGCATGTCGACTTCGGATCAATGAATACGATGCTTCAAAAGAGGAGTGGCTACAGTATGCTGAACGTGTGGACCATTTCTTTGCTGCCAATGTGATAAGTGGGCACAATCGTGCCAGCTGTCGGTTCAAGGACGCAGTGCATGCTGACTACCCTCCCTGCTTTGCGTCAAGTAAGTTTATTTCACTAGCTTAATAATTATTTGTGTGTGGGAAAAAAGGACTTGAACAAATTTTGCCCGGCCACGCCCACCGCGCAACAAGCCAGTAACCTTAACACTAAACTTTCCACAAACAGAATTGCAGTATATACAATACATGTAAATCCCTCACATCTCTTGGAAGTGGTACAGTGATCCATTCTGTTCTGGATTGCTAGCCTCACATCTGCCACATCCAGCTCCTTCTTCTGGGCATGTTCACTGTACACCTTGCATCCTCCAGGATGGTTGTAATGTATCCTGCAGGAGGAGGGGAACTACATAGACATGCATGTGTAGAGTAACAGTATGCTAATACAATACACATCTCACTATGCCTACCATGCCACACCTAGTCTTGGAACTAGACCCTTTGAATGGAGAGGAGGAAGGGTCCAGGCATAAAAGTTCTTTCGCAAACAACAATTCTGATTAGTCAAGTAAGCAATGTACACATGAATGAATGTACACATGAACCCAGACCGTTCCTTCTTCCCGGGTGAGTGTAAAACCTATGGACGGATACACCAACATGGTAGCTTTTTTGGTTTTTGGAGATAGCAGCTTCCATGGTGATCTCAGCAAATGCAGTGATGCATCAACAATACTTCTAGTATGCAAATCAAATGAAGTGCATTTGATAGGTAGGCTAATAAAGGTATATAAACGTCTAACAGCGATGCGGGGTACGGTGGACTGGACCACTGACTGGACTGGACTGATGAAAACAAGCTGCACACAGACAACAAATGTCACCTAAGCTACGAAGGGTTGCCTCCAGCACAGCACTTCAACCATAGCCATGGATGACATAGGAATATTCCTTCGTTCTTCTACACTTCAAGAAAGGCTGGAGTTGGTTTTCTGCAGAAAATAAATTAGCAGGTAAAGGGTTCTAACCAGAGCTCAATTAATGCTTGATGAAGTTACTTTCCCAAAACAGTGTGAGTGGTCTAGAGCTATGACCAATAACCAATTAATTGAAGATCTTAACCAATTAATTGAAGATCTTAACCAATTAATTGAAAATCTTAACCAATAATTAATTGAAGATCTTAACCGATTATTGGTGGCAGGAGACCATAACAGGAAGGAGCGTCCAACTAGCATAACCATCAGGTGCAGGGTAGCAGCACACAATGTTCCTTATACAGATTTGCAGTCTGTGTACGTGTACGGCTGTGCGTGATGTCATAAGTAGGTGGGCAGGTGTTGTGTATCGTATCGGAGTGATTGCTATGGTTAGTGTTTCACACATCATGCAATCTCGACAGTGCAGTCAGAATCTTTGTAGGGCCTTCGCAATTAAGTAGCCAAACAGTAATGTACCGTAGTATCCTGCTAATATGCCCCCTTTGAAAACACCCCCCCCCCTCCCCCCACTTTTCACCCAAGTTCCTGTGCAGGGTAGTTTGACTTGTTTCAATGCCCCCCCCCCCCCCCCCCCCCCCCCCCCCCCCCCCCCCCCGTGAGCGTCTTCTGGAATATCTAAACTACATGACATTGTGCGTAACTTCAGATCGTCTCTCAGAGTATACATGTACATATAGTAGTCACCGTTATCGTCGACGATACAAGTCATCTCACTGCCACTGTAGGAAATACCAGGAAAGGTCTCGCGGTACATGACCAACAGTATTGCTGTTCTTGAGGATGGCTACAGCGAAGTTGTCATGGCCCTCGCGTTGAAGTGTCAGCTCTGCTTGCATGATGACCACGAACAGTACTGTTGATCGTTTGTACTTTTGTAACTGTGAACACGAACCTTGGCAGTGTCATGATATAGTTTGTATGTAGCAAAACTTTTTGTGTGGGGCGTATAGTCAAGACTAATTGCATATTCGAAAATACTAGCTAAGGTACATGTACATTATTTACATTACATTACTCGGCACAATTTTTCCCCTACCAGGAGTATAAAATTACGTGGCACAATTTCTTTTATACCAGGAGCGTAATTTCTTACTTTAGACAAGCCCGACGTTGCCTCAATCTCTCACGATGATTTTCCCACGAAACAGAACTGAGCAGTGCAACGACCCATCGCTTTTTCACAACCTTCAAGTCTTCACCAGGCTGCTGCAACGACCCACTCAGGCTTCATTTTTCACGCCATCTTCTCATTTGCATACGCATGTGCACTTAAACGATCACTTAGCCATAATACATAATTATCACCAGAAGTGTCTTGCGCCGTTAATCAAATTTGAATGAAGTACTTAAGAAAGACAGGTACGTAAATTCTCTGTGCGTATAATTTATATCTACTGTACGCATTCTGTGACAGGGATGAATGCCTATCTAAAAACCCAACAGTAATAAAAATGTAACAGATGTAGGGATACCACCAGAACAGCAAAAAGTAAGGAAACATGGGAGAGATGATTGCACATAACACTGAAGTATACAATCCCGCCTACAGAGATCATTTCCAGTATAATATGTCTATAATGAACAAATATAATTATGTACAGAGATATTTTTCCACGTACGTATGTGTATAATGAACAAAAATATGTAGGGGGATTGTATACTATGTGTGATCATCCCTACATTTTTGTTCCTTGTCTCCTTACTTTTTGCCTTTCTGGTATCCCTACATGTACATCCTGTTACATTTTTATTCACTTGCTTATTTAGCAGCAGTTTGATCAAACAAAGCAGTAGTCAGTGACATCACAGGCAACTAGGCAATAGGTGTCCTTGCATAGGTATACCTATGTTACTCAGGTATTACATTCCAGCTTTGGCTGAAGAATCAGGCCCGGGAATCTCGAGTCACCCCTTCCCTGGGTGGATGACAAAGCCAGCTCTCCCTGTCTGAAGACCATAGGCAGTTTACCATAGGGACATTCATATGTTGTCACTTGTAACCACACTTGTCTTGAGATAGGCATTCACCGTGCTCACATAATACAAGAGCTAAATTATACGCACAGAGACTTACCTCAGTCTTGTGAAGGGCCTCATTTGATTGACAACACAACGCATATAATGTTCTTCCCGGCTGTGATTCTAATTCAGCAATCTTGAGTAACAATTACGTATGAGGTACGCATGCATACAAATGAAGAAAAATGGCGTGCCAATTTGAAGCCATAACTTTTGAGTGGGTAGCTGCAACTGCCTGGTGTGAGACTTTGAAACTGTGAAAAAGGGATAGGGTTGTGCAGCACTCAGTTGTAAATGCTGCTGTTTTCATGCATATCCACATAGAAATGCCAAGCTTGTTACAACCTGGTGGAAAGGTTGTGACAAGGTCACCAGCCTTGTGACAACCTTCTACATGCATGTACATGGTCCAAACAAGCTTGTGACAACCTTGCATGATTTCAACAAGCTTGTGACAACTTGCATGATTTCAATAAGCTTGTGACAACCTAGTACAGTTAACTTGCCAACCTTGTGACAACCTTGTAAGTCTGATCCACCTAGCTAGCTAGCTAGCTAGCTAGCTTGGAAAACATGGTTGTGACACGTTCTTTTATACTGCATGTCACCACATAGCTACCATAGCTACCTTAACAAGTGAGTCTTTAAAAGACTTGATGTGTCTTGGCATGACTTGGTATCAGCTAGAATCATGCAGAGGACATGGCAGCTGCTTAACCCTTTATGGCTGCAAAACCTGTTAGCTATGAGACTTTCAGCTGAAGTCAGTGTCAGTATCCTGGGAGTTTCTGTTTGAGCAAGGCATGGGGTGGGTCAGGGTGAGGTGGGAATGTTCACCCCAAGGGTAAAAGCAGTATGGTTGTGTCTGGGCTTGATGTTTAGTCAGAGCCAGGTGGGCCGTTTTAATTCATAAATGGACCTAGACAACACCTTGGCCAATTCTTTCAGCACTTATCTATATAGCTAGCTAGAGCTGAGTGCAGCACACTGTGTAGCTATGGATGAGTGAGTATTCTTGGTAAGAGGATTCATGAGCAGCCATGCAAACCCATAATCACTTTTGAGGATTTACTTGCAGGCTATAAATACGTTTGACACCCTATTAAGAGTGTATGCAGCATTTGCACAGGCGCATTGCGAAAAGCGACGTACGTACCACGTACACATGTACCACGTACATACCTACGCATCTAGCACTGTGTCTCGGCACTTCGGTGCCGAGACAAAATGTTATCCATGCAGCTCCAACTCAAAAAGCCACAAAGTACATGTATACACATCCTGAGAAAACGAGTTAGATGCTGCTGTCCAGCTTCTAACTCAGGGTGTGTATACATGTACTTTGTAGCTTTTGCACTGCACAAGATAGGGCTGGGCATATAAGGCGAGCATTACATTATTTTGATCACTTGCACGCTGGCAGAAAATGGATGACAGTGACAGACCTAGCGATAGTAATGATAGACTTAGTGGTAGTGACGATAGACCTAGTCTGACTCGTGACGATAGACCTAGTCTAACTCCTGCCTATAATTACCTGGCTCAGTCGCTCAGCAGGCAAGTTAAATGAAATCAGCATTTTCATGAGCATTTTCCTCTATAATTGGCTAATTTAATGAGCAGTGCTGCAAAAGCATCATTATATGCCCAGGCCTAGCACAAGAGCCTTCATGACACATTAATTTTGTCAGCACCTGAAGCATGCATGTTCCATCACACTTGCATGGTTACCAGTAGCATGCTTCCGTTATACCCAGGCCTTCTTACCCCAGCATTTGTCGTTTGCGCGGTACTAACACAGGGGAAGGCCTGGTAAACTTGTCATGTGCAGTGACATACATACATTGTGATTTGGGTGCTTCGGAGTGCCACAAGTCGCAGCCATGGGCCACTGAGTGGTCAACATCAGGCAGACTCATGTTGGTGACGTTTCTTGGGTTCAGAAAGCTGACCGAGAGCTGTACAGAAAGAATGTGCAACTCTTCCAATGTACAGGTATGTCACGTGACATGTTTATCAGGCCTTCCCCCATGCTAGTACTGCAAGCAACAAACGGTGGGGTGAGAAGGCCTGGGTGCGAGGCTAGCATGCAACTGGAACATCCATGCATGGAACATTATTGTGTAGACTGGCAACCATGCACGAAACCTGTACAGACTGCATAACACGTTGCAGCTAGCTATGTAGCTACACTACCAAGTTACTTGGTTCTAATGTTTTCATGTCATACCCAATTTTGGTTGCTAATGTAAACTAATTCATCATCGTATGACGTCATATTCACCAATGTGGTTGCTAATGTAAACCTAGCTCATTAGCTAGCTAGAGTCAGAGTTGGCTACCGGTTGTCGAAACAAAGCGTGCCATCGTATCCATCACAGGCGTGCACAGCAATAGAAGGTTGGGGGGACATTAAACTGACTGACTGACTGTACACAATAAACTGCTGCTAGAGGTAAGTCTTAACTCACAGTTGAACTGGCTCTATACAGGCAGTGCACGTTTATGTAGTCTGCATACGTTTTTTTTTTCTAGGGTGGTGTTGGGGGAGCTCACGCCCCCCTCCGCCCCACCCTAGTACCGCCACTGATCGTATCATTGACCTGGAAACCCGATAGCATCAACAGGAAGCGCTACTGGACCGACAAGCAGCTGGTGTATATACGCATGGTGCAGACAGAACTTTGGAGATGCAAGCAACATCATCTCCTAACTGGGGCAAGTATAGATCAACTGGGCATTCCCAGGCCCCGTGCGAACCTGGGAATGAGGCTAGCAGAAGGGTGGGTTGCATATACTTCTTCTCGTACCGTCGAGCCCTTGCGGCAAATAAAACTCAATTGGCCGGCAGGACACCAGCAACATTCCCATCAACATTTCTGAGCGTGACATGTTCCGGTACGTACCTACGAACATTCCCATCAACATTTCTGAGCGTGACATGTTCCGGTACGTACCTACGTATATAATGTTTTTGATTGCACGTACGTTGTATCCTAGTCTTGCGTGGCCCAGACCCTTCCTGCAACGATCAGTGGGGCGGGGCGGGAGGAGGGGAGGAGGGAAGACAAAGGGTCTGTACTTCTTCTCGTACCGTCGAGCCCTTGCGGCAAATAAAACTCAATTGGCCGGCAGGACACCTGCAACATTCCCATCAACATTTCTGAGCGTGACATGTTCCGGTACGTACCTACGAACATTCCCATCAACATTTCTGAGTGTGACATGTTCCGGTATGTACCTACGTATATAATGCTTTTGATTGCACGTACGTTGTATCCTAGTCTTGCGTGGCCCAGACCCTTCCTGCAACGATCAGTGGGGCGGGGCGGGAGGAGGGGAGGAGGGAAGACAAAGGGTCTGGTGACTCTGAAGAGGATGTTGTTGGCTCTGCCGGAATGCTGGTAGAGCCAACCAGATTGAAGCAGCATGTAATTTGTGGCACGATATCCGCTTTGAGCGCGTGACTAGATTTATAGTGGCATGGCGAGAAGAATCAGGACTACCTCCTTAGCGGCTTCACAGCTAGGCTACAGGCAGTTGATGCCCAAACAAAGCGAAGATAATTTGCATGCAATAGGGACGTCTCTGTGAGTCTCCACACGTGTTCTGGAATGTCTCACTGTTAAGTCTCCTTCGCGTACTACTCTTCGGCAAGTCTTTGAGGCAGACAGTGCAGCGCTCTTCCTTGATAGCAATGGCTGTAGCTCTGTGCTCAATCAACTACTATACTTGAGGTAAGTCACATGCAATATTACGTTTACGGAAGATTATTTCAATAATTACATTCCATTGTGCAACTGCATCTTGTTCAAAGTCACCAGACCCTTCTTCCTCCCTCCCCTCCCCTTTCGCCCGGCCCCACCAATCGTCGCAGGAAGGGTCTGGGCCATGTGAGACTAGTTGTATCCATATCCCTACACATAATTTATAGAGTCTACCGACTCTATGTTTTACACTCACCCCTTACTGCCGTGCGAAGGGTTCATCATCTACGTGCAAGGGTCTGATTCCAAGACAATGCCACCCCTCGATCATGGACAATACACTATTTGTAGTGTCCATGCCTTAGTCTCGGAACCAGACCCTTCAGGTGGGGGAGGAGGAAAGGGTCTGGGCACGTTCCTACATTCGAGTTGTCCTCATGGAACGTAATTATGCGTGGTAATTAGCGATCAACTGCGATACCACGCGTACGATCACAGTCGATCTGCTCGTTGCTCTCCTCGACTTTTGTCAGTCGCTCGCGGGTAACGCGGTACGGCACAGCAATTCGCCATGTCTAGTCACTGGCTACACAGAAAGCCTGGAGAAAAATCATTTCCCTGACGTCATTCGCGATCAACGCTTCTGATTCGTTAGGTCAACATTCCGACCTGGGGACAACTCGAATGTAAGATGGTGCCCAGACCCTTTCCTCCTCCCCCGCACGAAGGGTCTGGTTCCGAGACTATCCATGCCTCACATACAACATGACGTACGTGTATACATGTACACTCACTATAGCTGAATTCCGATACGTACACCACACTACGGTCATAGTGTTCGACTCCCATTTCCTTAAGGACTGCTTCCATATGATTACGGCGGCATCTCTGGGCCCAGGCAGTGCCATCGATATCCATTCAGTCAGGTTTGGCAGTTCTGATAAAAAAATTAATTTCCCGTGAGTCCGGGGTATATACCAGGTACGGGTACAGGTCCAAGCAGGACTACACACCCACTGGGCAATTATGCAGACACACCCTAGTCTATCGAGCCTTCTCTAGCTCCGAAAGTTGGGGGCGGGGCGTAGCTTCCGGAGCGAGAGATCTATGGTGTCACGTCAAATCGTGAGAGTCGAGAGGCCTGAGCAGCGAGAACACTGAAGTTACCCAACCCACTTCACTGCATAATTGCTGTAAGCCCCGGAAACTCTAGATATTATACCGTGGGAGACCCTTTGTGACTGCGCCCCCCGCTCTCTCTCCCCAGCCTCCCAGCCAGCACTATCAGCCTACCAGCGTAGGCTGCATCCTGATATCCTGAGGCACCCCTGCCAGAACCTTGGGCACACCTCACAACGTCGAAGGAGTGTTCCTAGGAACAAGTCCAGCACCGTGTTACTACCCCGAGTGGGTCCTTACAAGGTACTCCTCTCCTCTGGAAATGCTAGTGGACCCACTGGAGATTGAGCAGAGGGAACCACACTTGGGGTTCCTCTCCCTCTCCTCTGTTGAAGACGAGGCGTTACAACTCCTACAACCTCACGTAAGTGTACACAGAATGTCCCAATACTCATAGCACAATAGAGAGTGAGACTCAGGGGTGGCTGGTGGCCTAGCGGTTAAAGCATCCGACTGCTAATCTGAAGGTTGCAGGTTCGAATCCCACCATTGCCATAGGAGAGATTTTCTTTCTCTCCTAGGAGTTGACTCAGCTCTACCCTTAAAAATGAGTAGGTGTGTTCTTGAAGGTGTTTTCACCAGATACAGTTCACACCGCATCCTTCGGAGGGGATGTAAAGCCGTTGGTCCCGGGGTACTGGTTAATATTAGCATTCATGCTATTCCGGTTACCTCGTTAGCCACTCTACATGGTGGTTTCTCATAAAATAAATAAAAATCCACACTTTTTTTGTGAAGCAGAGCTGTTGACACAATTTGCCGTTCCATTCACTATTTCATGGCTAGGTTTTGACTGAAGCAAACCTAGCCTCATTCCCAGGCGCTCGGTTATTGGGGAGAATAGCGTCTGGTATCCACTGTTTGCGCATGCGTGGCTCCCCACTTTTTTGTGGGTAACTTGGAAACTACTACTATCTCAAGCACGTTAGCCCTAATGATGCCATATGGCGTCATGAGACTTTCAGCTTCATGATGTCACATCCGGCAATGTCCTAGTTCTGTGACAGCAGAAAGGGTGGGACAGGGGGAGGTGGGTGGGTGCACCCGGAGGGTGCGAACAGCATGGCCGTGTCTGGGCTCCGCAGTCCAGGGTGCTATTCTGGATCATACAATGAGCACCCCAATTGCAATGAACTCCAGCTGCATAGTAGCTTCCCAGCGCACAGGAAAATAGACCCACCCTCCTTTTGAGTAGCCACTTCCCTTCCTTGTTCGTTGACTTACTGTTGGGTAATTTGTAGTGAGGAAGCCAGTACACGTGATCAAGAGTGTATAATAATAAGAAGAGAGTATCGAACTCGCTATAGGAATGTATGTCAAAAGTAACGTGACATCCGGTATAGTGCTAATGTCAAAAACACAATCTTACCTGACATAGACGCCATGGCTACCGTACCACAGCTAGCTAGCCTGTTTGACTCGACGATCAAGGCGTGCGTGCAGCAAGTAAACTCGGCCATATCGGGGAGTACAATAGTTGACGAGTCCGTGTGGATCACGTGCACCATACTGGATGTCACGTTACTTTCCGCATACATTCAACGTAGCCTATAGCGAGTTCGATACTCTCTTCTTATTATTATGCACTCTTGACGTGATTCAATCAGATTGTACAAATTCCTTGGGGGTACATGCAAGAATTTTGTTAGCCTTTCTCCTTGTGTGGGGTCCCAAGAAAACCATTGTGTGGTGCTATTCTGAATAGCATCACAGTTTAAGTCCCAACTTGTTTTCAGACTCTGCTGAGAGTGTTAGCTGAGGTTTTGTCATGTGGCTAGTCTGTTACTGGTGCTAGAGAGGAATACCTAGAGAAAGAAATTTGGGCCTAAAAGATTTAAGGTTACGAGATATTAGCGATGTGATAACCACTGTTGATAGTAGGTTACGAGATACTCATGCTCGCGCCATGCAAAATGTACTGCAAGTGCATGCTGAATTTCTCAAGTACGAAGAGCATGAGCAAATTGATTCAGGCGGTGGAGGTGCACTGTCACAAGCTGCAGGGCATGACGGAAGCTTCTATGGATATGATGTATAGCTGTCCAAAACCGAGCAATTCAGTTCACAGTATTATAACTGCTTTTCTCCAGCGAGACAGCAGATAAATTTGCCATGAAAAGCTTCCGTCATGCCCTCCTTGATGAATATCTAAACAGGTCCAAAATAATTTTGGCTACAAATTCGATCAGCATTCACTTGCAATACACAGCACACACCCGAGTATCCCGTAACCTCTCAGACTGCAGGAATGTGGGGCGGGAGGGTTGAGAAATTCTTGCAGTGAACTTTCTCGTATTATGTAGACACAGGGTGAAGTGACTAGCCATCCTTGGCAGTCCACCTACCGTAGTCTAGCTGCATGCACATGAAAGCATGTCAATCCAGTGAAGTTGCCATTTGGGTGAGTGGGGCTCTGCATGCACCCTCAACATTTACGCTATGTATTTGTGGCCAAGTTAATCAGCACTTTGTCTTCTCTCATGCAGTCGATACCACCAGGGCTACTGAGTTCCATGGAAGAGCTTCCAGTGTGGAGGTTATGGAACAAGACTGTGATGGGGTAAGCCAGCGAATTATACGACTTTAAGCATGTCTGTCTGAAGTGGGATATTCCAGGGGCGGGAGTACGTTAGTGACATACGACCAGTGCGCTGCCCCCCCCCCCCCCCCCCCCCCCCCCCCCCCCCATAGAAGGATGTCAGACGTGACCTGACTGGATAAAAGCATTCATAACTGACCACATACCACATGCGCCTATATCTCCACAGGAACCAAATATGTGCCTATCAATGAGATACGTTTAATGTCTGTAGCCTTCTCCTTCAATTCCTTCTGTAGTGTGTTCCAAACATCTTGTAGAATCCTTGATGCACTTCTTTGTTTGCTCCTGCACGTGTTCTCTTCTGACTGGCTTACATTTCTATCTTTTCTGTCTCATGCCTTGTTCTGCATGGCCCCATCTGACAAATGATTTTTCCGTTTTTTTGCTGTATCCTGGAATGTTCTGCATGCGAATTCTGGAGTAGCTTGCAGTTTAGGGGATTGTTTGAAGGTTTCGTTGTAGTTGTGTACACTGTAGTACCTTCTGCATGGCCCCATCTGACGAATGTTTTTTCCGTTTGCGTTGCTTGCATGTGAATGCCCGAACAGCAGTCCTGGCATAGTTTGGCTCATGTTTCCGTAACAGCTGAGGTAATTGCGCTCAAGTGCTTTTCACTGTTATGTAATGTTATGTGTGTGTGTGTGCAGTATGACAATTAGGGGAAAGGAATTTGTATGATCTACTCATTCACATTCCACACTACAGGTACTGCAGAAATTGGTTGCTTCAGTTGGTGGAGTGTGGAATTGATAGCCACTACACACATTTAGTTTTTGATTCTACATGCTGCCTTCATGCATTGCAGGTCCACAAAACCAGAATCTGAGTATCAGCCTTGGTCAACATAACGATAACTAGTCTCGTTCCCAGACCCAAACAACCACAGTCTGGGAACGAGACTAAACGAGACTATATTACACAGGGGCCTCTGTGTAGGGACAGGCCTCCTACACACATCGCAATAATATTTCAGTTGAAACTGCCTGTAATCACTGCAAGAACCATACCCTTCCACCTCCCCAATGTGAAGGGTCTGGTTCCGAGACTATGCAAGTGCTACACTGTACATCAATCAGATGGAGCAGCAAATCTGCATTCCCCTAAAGGGGGAGGGTCTGGCTCCGAGACTATGCAAGCGCTACACTGTACATCAATCAGATGGAGCAGCAAATCTGCATTCCCCTAAAGGGGGAGGGTCTGGCTCCGAGACTATGCAAGCGCTACACTGTACATCAATCAGATGGAGCAGCAAATCTGCGTTCCCCTATAATGGGGGAGGGTCTGGGAACCAGCTCCCTCAAAACTACAACCTGAAGTCTCTCACCTGGGTCTTGGTGGGAAGGTCGGGGAATTCTCATCCAAAATGAGAAGGGTACATAGGCCAAGGGGGGAGGGAAGAGGGTACCGCACCCCTGCATGCCCTGGAACACTAAACTGCAGCACGGTGGATGTCATGTCAGGATGTCAAACCTTCACCTTCGGAAATGTGGTCCTATATAATTGAAGGGCTCTGGTGAAGCTTCCGGGTGGAAGTTGAGATTACGAGAGGCGCTGGCCCGACATATCCGCATGCGCGCGCGCTTCCACAATGAAAGGGGGTGGGGCTAGGCTGGACCCAAATTTCAATATTATTGTTAATTATTTTTGTCGCATAATTGGACAGTTCAGTAAGTCAAACTCCGATATACGAACGCAGTGGCTGGGCTGGAGATTGAGGCAGCACCCTTCGGTGTCTGACCTGTCACTCACCAAAACCTCCGCGACTACTCAAGGCTCTGAGGGGCTGGCCCCAAGTGCTGAGCGGGTCGACCCACGATGTCGGATGGTGAGGTTGATGTCGAAGTTTCCCCAAACTCCACCCTCCAGCATAGTCTGCTTTATTGTCTATGCCTCTAGGCCTCGCCATTTTCAACCCAAAACTATACTCACAGGTGAGGGGAAGGGAGGAGATGGTGTGACAAGGGAGGGGATGTGAGGGGGGAGGGAGAAGTGGACGTTTCCCATAGCCGGAATTCTGTTGGTGCACTGTGCTGCAGGCTGTCAGTGGCTGTAGTAATGTGTCGTGTGTGTGTGAGATGACATGCTGTGTGCGTCCGAGAGCCATTCAGACTTGTCTGTTATGACTATGGCTCCACAGTGGTACTCTGACACTGCAGACAGTGTGTGTGTGTAACCATTCAGGAGAGTGCATGTTGTGCGGAACCCTACATAATATATGTCAGCCACACACTGCCACTGCCAATGGCTCTGTCTCTCTGTTTGTGTGTGTACTTGGGCAGTTGGTATTCTGTGCTGTGTGTTGGGATTACAGTGTATATTCAGCTCAGAGTTGTACATGCATTATGGTTCTTACATGTGTTCTCTCCCTCCTCTCCTCCCTCCACCTCTCCCCCTCCATCCTCCCTCACCCACCGTCTTTCCACCAGGATCTGTATATACCCCCACGCAGTCCGATGTCAATGGTAGGGGCATGACTAACTGACCTCCTAACCCGGAGAATCTTCCGCAAGGACACGATTAAGAGAGGGGTCCTTTGATGAAACCAAGATGGTGGAGGATGCTCCCACTCCCACCCTCTAGACGCATATCTGCAACCTCATGGAGCAGGATGCCTGGTACAGGAGAGGCAAGATGACAGGAGCTAGCACTGCAGGTCACAAGGTATGTAAGGACCGTGAGTTGGCGCTACATGTATATCTGTGTGATACTGAGTTATCCCTGTTTACTACACATTGGGTAGATTATGTGCCTCCTCTCATCCTACCCTTTATATCCCCCTTCTGTTCTCCCCCTCCCTCTCTCTACCTCCCCCCCCCCCCCCTCCCTCCCTCCCTCCCTCCCTCCCTCCCTCCCTCCCTCCCTCCCTCCCTCCCTCCTCCCTCGATCCCTCCCTCCCATTCTTCCCCCTCCCTCCCTCCCACTCTCCCCCCTCCCTCCCTCCCACCCTCCCCCCTCCCTTCCTCCCTCCCTCCCTGAGAAAGTGTGTGTGTGGGGGGAGAGGGGAGTTGGAAGGTGGGATGAGATTGTGCTGTGAGTCAACTTGGGGGGGGGGGGGGGGGGGGGGGGGGGGGGGGGGGGGGGGGTGGGGGCTTTCCATGTATACCCCACTTTGAACTTTGTGTGCTGACCACCCACAAAATGTGACATTGACATTCTCTGAAACGTGTATTGAATATTCCATATCGGTTATTAAGGAGTTACTTCTTTATATTTTGAAACAGCGTGAACGTACGTTAATAGTTAAGCTTCCCAAAACAGCATTATTGCACAGATGTTCTGTCATGAGTGTTTGTTTTCAATGATTATAGGCTGCGTTGTAAAGCCTTATACCCACTGACACAGTCCATTGCCGGTTACATGTAGCTGTGACTCACCAGTGCTGTCTCCACTTTAGATGCCTGTGACTGAATGTCTGAGTCGTGACTCACGTGAGACAACTGCCTAGGTGTTAACCATAGCCAGGAAGGGACTAACTATTATTGTGAGATTCTAGTGTGCTACACTTGATTTATTGTGTATGTACATGACTGTATGCGTTGTATTAGTATCACCCTTGTCAGTGAATGGTGTCCAAGCATTTGACTGTGGACCAAAGGTCCCTGGTTCGAATCCCGCCTGTTCCTTCACTGGTGAAGTGCTTTCTTTACCCTTCCTCCCCTTAAGAGATCAGCCATTGGCTGAAAGGGCTTGGAGGTGAAAATTAAACACTTTACCTTTTACCTAGTCTATCGAGCTAGACCAAATTTCTCTCGCTCCGGAAGTTGGGGGCGGGGCGCTCTTCCCTACGCCCCGCCCCCAACTTCCGGAGCGAGAGAAATTTGGTCTAGCTCGATAGACTACCTTTTACCTAAATCACCCACCCGAGGATGTTGCTGGTTGCATGATAAGCCAGACACCCAAGGGCTCACTGCACTGGGAGAGGTTATAAACATCTAGCCTCGTTCCCAGGCCATTCCCACCGCCAGTATTTCATCGCTTCTTCCCCCGCCGCATTTCATACTGGAAGCGATGAAATACTGGTGGTGGGAACGGCCTGGGAACGAGGCTAATAAACATCCCAAGTAGGCTGAAACTCTCTATCATGAATGAAGGGTCTGTTTCGAATGAGGCTAGTGTACTTGTGCTGGGACACTATGTTTCTCAGACCCACAAAAGAACATGACTAGGACAGCATAATCATTGTAAACCCCTCCAGCCATGCACATCAAGGAGCAGCCCCAGTGGGAACGGCCTGGGAACGAGGCTAATAAACATCCCAAGTAGGCTGAAACTCTCTAGCATGAATGAAGGGTCTGTTTCGAATGAGGCTAGTGTACTCGTGCTGGGACACTATGTTTCTCAGACCCACAAAAGAACATGACTAGGACAGCATAATCATTGTAAACCCCTCCAGCCATGCACATCAAGGAGCAGCCCCCGTCCCCCGAGCATATTCTGACAGTGTTCCGTCCACTGTTTCAACCTCCCTCTGACCCAACCAGCAAGGACCCAGGCTGCACAGCATGTCTACGTGTGTATCCCTAAGTGTCTATGCACTGAACAGCAGTGAGGATGGTGCAGGCTATAATTATGTGGCTGCAGTGCCTGGAGGCACACTACCGTCCACAGACACTTAGGGATACACACGTAGGCATGCTGTGCAGCCGGGGTCCTTGCTGGTTTTGACAGAGGGCAAGGTTGAAACAGTGGACGGAACACTGTGTTCAGCAAAGTAACAACACTCTGTTCATAGCTGTCCAGCACCAGGCTCCAGCACCTGCTCCCTTCAGGTCTGCCTTCCCACACAAGCATTCTGCCAACATCCACACCAGTTGCCTCTGATCCATAGAGGCCTAAAAAAATCACCCTCATTCCTAGGCTTCCCTCTGCACACAGTGCAGGAGCCTGGTAATGAGTGAGGTTAGGATATATATCTGTTGCTATGAGATAAAGAAGGCTAGCCCCTCGAATTTCCTCAGCACGAAACAACTCAAGCGATTGCATTCTGGAGAAAGCGATCAAAGGGTATATAGCTTGTTAGACTAGAGGACAAGACTGCATGTCAGTACCACTCACTAGTCTTGCGGACCAGTGCTGGCTCGTGAGACCGTATGTAGTGACTTCGATCCCATAATATTATATACTAATACACAATTGGAACTTGAAACCAGTGTCGGAAGATTTCACCATTCAAATTGTTGACACAGGAGGCAAAGAATATTCCTTAAGAGCCAATACACACGCTCAGTACAATATCAAATGTCATCAACAAAACTACATAAATTATTTGTCCAGTTACATAACAGCTCACAATAGTTTCACATTGTTAAATCACTCTCCCACTGGAGAGTGTGTTCGTCCCGAACATCGAATCGCTCAATCCGTCTTGCTGGAGGATTGACACTCCGTCTCAGGTTATACCGCTCACTCACTCGGGAGGGTAGTGATGCAGGTGGTTCTTCATCATTGGTTGTCGTTACTTCGTCCTCACCTGTCACTCAGGCACTCAGGCATTCAGACTCAGTCTGATCATCATCCTTGCACTTGACTTCGGGTTGGATTTTCCGTGCTCTCCTTCTTGGGTTAGGGATAATCGTAGGCCATGTGTGCAGTCAGGTCACAATTCCAGCACTTCTTCGGTTTCACATCAGGGTTGCTCCTACGGCATGCCCACTGCTTGGGTTGGCTGGCTCCCACAGGGCCTTGTGGCAGAGGAGACACCTTCTCAAACCCTCGCTGCTGGGACGACGATACTGCTTCTGCTTCTGAAGCCCAGCTAGCCTCCTCTCCTCACTCTTGGCAGCCACACAGTGCGGCGGCTGCCTGATAGTCCAAAGCTCCAGAGAGCCTCCATGAGATCATATTTCAAGCCCTCCTGTAGTTGGGCAGAGGGCAATGCATCTCTGGTCTCGGGCAGCATGGCATCATGTCCGTAAGCTCGGTGGAACGTCTTCTGAAGGCGACGACAAAGTCACTCACTGTCTTGGCCGGCCATTGCTTTGCTTCCCGGGTCCAACCTGGCACACAGAGCTTCAATACCCTTGTTGTAGTTGGGCATATCACTCTCTGACCACTCTTGACGGGCTCGACCACTAAGGTGTCCAGCCAGTTGGATCCGCAACTCATCCTTAGTCCATTCCAATGCTCGTATCAAATCAGGAAGCCAATAATTGAGGCTGCAGTCTTCTCTCCACTGAACATCTCTGCAGGTGGGGCTCTCCCTCTAAGTTCATAGGATCCTCCCCTCGGCACTTCCCCTGCATCTTCATCATAGGAGGCTGGTCGCTGGGCGTCAACCGGCCGGTATGGGAAAGCCGTGACTTCCAACTCCACAATCTCAGCGTCTTTGGCTAATAGAGCACCATCGAACTCAGCCAATTGGCTATAGTCAAGGCTCCACAACTTCTTGTACCTCTGTCATTTCCCAATTGTTCCTTCAACCTGGCAAACTCCAAATCCAAATGGGCTTGCCGTTCATGGAGGGCTTTTCTATACCACGGTACGCCGTGACATAATAATACTCTCGGGCCCACGCCCACGCTCCTCCCCTCCATATCCGGATTAAGTTCCTTCCTTGACCTCACAATAGGCATTCTGTTCTGCTATGACTCCTTCGGTTCACAAATAGTTGTGTACAGGCCAGTCCTGGACCATCGGGCTGTTTCGGCGGGCAGCCAGCACCACAAATATGTCGGACAGCTTCATCACGCTACAGCTACTCCGTGGCAAACAGCCTAGTCTCTGTTCTAACTCTAGCCTAACACGAAACATTCTACCTACACTTCTAAGCACTTTTCACTCCAGACTGTATCCCAAGACCGACGATTCACGAGGGTCTCGGCGGGACTATCGCAGTTCAATATATCTCGTGGACACACGAGGCAAAGAATAGTCCGAGCCAATACGCATGCTCAGTACAATATCAATGGACATCAGCATAATTACATATTATTTGTCCAGTTACATAACAGCTGACAATAGTTTCGCATTCTTACAAAATGTTGTAGGGGAAGTGGTACAACCAAGGATGAATCTGTGAGAGACATAAGTAGCATGTCCACGGACACTCCACAGTCCGCGTTGCAGGTCAATAAATTGTACGAAGTGTGGCTTATATTATAGCAATGCCATGAGCAGCAAGGTACTGCACAGCCGAACTACCCTGAAATGAATAAGTCATACATAGCTAGTAATGTGGGCTAGCTGGTAGAAGTTGGATGAAGTAGGCAGAGAGGTGAAGGTATATATTAAGTGGCAGAGCTGAGACTGGATAGCAGGATGGAGGCTGGCTGGAGGAGACACTTTCCCATTTCCTAACGGCATGGCCTTTTGGAAGGAGTTCATTTTCAATGCCATGTATCAGCTGTTTGTTGTCCCGACAGTTCCCTTTGAGCAGTCCTTTGCAATTGTTGATGACTCATACTCCAGAAACTCATATCGACGTCACAATGATCATGTGTGCTGCTCTTCTGATGCTGACAACCTTCAATTGGGTCTTGGCATAGCCACTAGCTCAGAAATGCGGTGACATCTGGCGGCTTGAATATATATCGCACCAACTCTGGAAGGACTTGGCTGTAAGAGTTGAAGATATGCATGCACGTTCAGTGAATTCCCAACTGGAACTTTCTCCCCCCCCCATATCCGTGTTTCTGTAATTATGTACCGTAGTCTCTCGAAAATACACCCACCCTTGAAAATACGCCCACCCCCTTTTTTCGTGATAAGTTGTTGCAAAGGGTCATTCATTACTCGAAAGTATGCCCACCCTATTAGCTTGAATACGAATAGCTCCGGAAGAAGTACTGTCAAAGAGGTGGCACTAAGAATTAACGGCTGGCAATCGCGGTACTAAATTTCATTATGTTGTATGCCATTGCATAATCAGCTGTGCATGAATGCATGACATGAGACCGTGCACGCTGTTGCATTGCATGTTTGTGTCTTCGCGTGTGCAATCGCCTAGCGTAGCACTAGCAGCGCACTACGGATTTCTCTGGAGCAGCAGTAATTGGCAAGTCCTGAAGATGATCTGCGCGCTCCACGTCATTCAAGCACTCCTGCCGTGTCTTCTTTGCTGCTACTCACACGGTACGAAGAGATTGTTCCTGCTCACTAAGACACTCCGGAAGTAGTAGCTAGTAGTAAAGCCTTGATAGAATGACTGTTGCAGTATGGCTCTCGTATAATTATTTGCATGTTATTTGATTTTACGCATGTACTTGGGTGGGCCTACTTTCGAGTCAAGGGTGGACCTATTTTCGGGAGAGGGGTCCTCAAAAATACACCCATCCCCCTCTTTGAGCAGCCGCTAAGTTCATCGCCCATCAGCGTATTTTCGAGAGACTACGGTAATAATTCAAAAACAGTCCTTGAACAAACACAAAAAATGTTTATTCACAGGGAGCCCAGCTACATAATTTAAGATTGAGCAACAGAACAACACTGACCTAATGGAGGTGAGAAATGGCCCTATATATACTGAGCTTCGGTGTAGTAAAACAGAACAACCCCACACCCATGTTGAAAACATCAGTCCCGGAGCCCGACCCTTCACACAGGGAGGAGTGGGCGTGTGCCTACATTCCAGTTATACTGACGGAATGCAATATTATGCGTGGTAATTGGTGATCAACTGTGATACCACACGTACAATCACAGTCAACCTGCTCATTGCCCCTTCAACTTTAAATACTCACAGGTACATGGCATGTCTGAAAGCCTGGAGAGAACTACATGTATACTTATGTATGTAATCTCCCTTTTACCCACCTTCCTTCAATTTTCACAATCACCGCGGATAAAACACGAGCTCTTCAACATACGTAATTATCCTTTCTTAGGTCAGCAAGTATGCTAATGATGACACCATGACGATGATCATTTACCTACGACTTTCTCTACGACAACATTCAATTACTCTCACCTGTGTAGGTGGTCTTGAGCCAGTGGTCCTGAGCCAGTTGGAGCGCTGGTTTCAGTTGGGTGGACTGGGAGGGAGGGAGGGAGGGAGGGAGGGAGGGACTGACTGACTGACTGACTGACTGACTGACTGACTGACTGTTACATATTATCCCGGTAGGCCCATCACCGGCAAAGTATGGTGACAGCTGAGGTTGAGTTAATATCCACACCGCCATTATCCCCCACAATTAGTGCACACACATTCCAATTACTAGGTAGCAAGTGTATATACCCCAGGGCCCGAGGGAGATATGCCAGTGTTGCAAACACCCACAGGACATTGGAGCTGATGTGGAGGGTGGAATACAGCAGCAAGATTAGTGTAGCTGAAGATGAAGCCAGGCCGTTCCCACCGCTGGTATTTAATCGCTTCCAGTATGAAAGCCCTATTTGATACTAGAAGTATTGTTGGTGGGAACAGCCTGGGAACGAGGCTATAGCCAGTTATGAATACACCAAAAGATGTCGGCTTCTGCATAGTCTACGGGAATGCCTCAGAGAACGTGATGTCAGTGCAATGGGTCTAGAGGGGGACAATTGAGAACATTCAACTGAAAGAGGTAGTGATAACTGTGTCTCCACAAAATTCACTTGTCACATCTGTTGGAACTATAGACCAAGTTACGATATCTATCATGGTAAAAATGGACCCCCCCCCCCCCCCCCCCCCCCCCCCAAATTGGTCAGTCACTGCGGAATTCACTGCATTTCACTGCAACATTTAGACCCCTTCCGCCAACGTAACTATATGGACCACACCCCTGGAACTAATTTTGATAAGGACCTCCGGAACTTGTTTCACTGCAACATTTGGACCCCGTCCGTCAACAACTATAATTATGGATCCTCTCCTTTGTGAAGTTTGGTGCAGTGAATGGCGTATTCAACTATCTCGTCTCCCGTGCAATTCGTCATTTTGACTTCGGCCTTTTCACTATCACTCTTGATCTCCGTTCCAATTCTGTCTGCCATTGTGGCGATTGTCTGCCACCGTGGCAACAACATCTTTTATAGCACCTCCCCGACCTCTGACATGCACTGATTTAACCTTTGAGCCTTGGTGGGATGGCTGTGCCAGGGGGGAACAAATTTTTCAGGGGGGGGACCAATTTTAGGGGGGTCCATGACATATCAACTGTGAGGGTTCTAGTGAACCAACACTGATTAGGTAATTTACACATCCAATCTCTAAACCTGTCAAGCCCTATGGTATAATCTCCAGGTACCCATCGCCCTACTTCCTGCCGGACCAATAACATGCAATAACCACTAGTAGACACGGACTCCAAAGGAAGCAAAGGCCATTGGGCTATTCCATTAAAACATCCTATTGACGAGTTAGCTATTTCCGTACCCGGGACAGAAATTATGCCTTCCCATGCGACAGACGTCAGTATACGGAAATATGCAGGAATTCACAGGACATTTGCGGAGATATACAACAGAACACGGAAAAACTCCAATACAAGACACGGAATCTATGGGTCTGGGAGCTAGACAGTAATGCAGACAAACCTCTGAGCAATAGGATATATAAGCGGTAGCTTGGAGCCTCAGCAAGCTGGCTGTCCCATGCGAGGTCCCATGTCGACATGTCCCGCATTCAACTTTTGTTTTAGTCTCGTGCCGAAACCACATGATCACAATTATGACGTAACGTAGTCTCGATCCCATGGCCCACACATGCCACAGTACAGATCTAGATCTAGACTAGACGTATTACGGGGCGAACAGCATGAATGACTGCACCAGTTGGCTGCATGTTGTAGCTGCTAATCATGGCGGATGGTAAGTCAAACGTTGATATCGGTATCGTAATCATACAACCATCTCTGATTATGTAACATAGAATTTCCAGTACTTCGGTACCAGACTATTAGCGCACGGTGACAGAACCACTCGTATAATAATGGGCCAGACTAGCTATTCCGCCGTGTGTAAATAGTCTGGTACTGAGACTATCCTAGTCCATATGGGCCTCAATATTGGGATGAGTGGTCGGTGAAACAGGTACTGATAACATGTTATCATGTGTTATCGGGATGTGCAGGACACGTGTATTGCTGCTAACATGTTATTGTGTGTTATCATGTTTCCAACACAGTCTGATATGGCTATTCCCACAGAGAATGTATGGCAAATGCCAGCCAGAGCAACTAGGGTGATATTTTCCTATATCGCCCATGTAGAAGTGGGTTATCGCGTCCTCCTAGGACCCTAGGGCGCGAATGTTATTGCCATGGTGCCAATGAATTAATCATAGATGCATAACTCTTACTGGTGCTCGCGTATTCGTACTATCAAGAACGCCGACAAGAGACCCGCTTCTCCAACTGCAAACCAAGTCGTGGTCGGCCATTTCAGCTTACACGGTAAGTCCCACACGGCCTGGGAACGAAGCCGTACTGTTAGTACGCGAACGTATACTATGGTACGCTGATTGTGAAACTCAAGCCACAACCGTTACCAAGCAGTGCCGCAATATCGCATATCGATGTGTTGATGCCTTCCTATAGCCGCGGGGTCTGGAAACATGATAAATGTATATCGTACAATGTGTACTGGGAAACATCACTTGTCTGTAGCCGTATTGTCACTCTTGCCTGCGACACACGTGATATTTCCCTGTACACACTGTGTATTATAGGGTAATACATCAGTTGTATCCTGTGTCATCATGTGGTATCGTGTGTCATCGATCATGTGGTATGGTGTGTTATCATGTGTTAACATGTGATATCATGTGTTATCACTTGTTATCAGTGTGGTATGGTGTCAGAGGAGGTTGGACACATTTCTGCGCACGTGACTATGCACTGCGCTTGCGCAATCGCAGAACGGAAATGGTCGTGTGTTTTACGTTCCTAACCTTGCCAGCCTCGTTCCCAAGTTAATATGGCCTGGGACCATTGTAAAATGTAAATTGCGAACGTGAAGTGAAGCTACAGTTGGGCAGTTCGAAAGGTAGGAGTACGCTTCAGGTTGGGAAGGCTTCCAGTTGGAGTACCGGGAGTGTGGCTTCTCCGCCATCCCGCACGGCCGATCCTTCAAGAGGTCAAGAGGTCGTACAGCCTAAGCGACCTGTGGGTTAACGGCATATTTGAATCTACTCTACTTGAGCTTTTGAATGATGCCAAGTTTGTCGAGATACTCGTAAAGACTACCGAGAACACAGTTCGGTATAGTAACCTCCATATAAATTGAGCTATCCCGGAGTGGTTTTCAAAGCTTCAATTCTATTGGCTATAATAACAATATAAACCACACCCTAACCTGCCATAATATACCCTAACTATGCACTGTATGACGTAAGTGACCTAAGTGAACCAATCAGAAGCGAGCTTAGAAAACGACTCCGGTACTGTAGTATAAATTCGTAGGTCACATGACCGTGTCCAACCTCCTCTGGTATGGTGTGTTATTGTTATCAGGGTTAATTGTCATGTGTTATCATGCAGTGTTATCAAGTGGCATCGTCTGTTATCATACACCTACGTTTAAATAATGTACATGTACAGTTGTCAATGGGAAAGCTTGCTGCGTAAGCGCAGTTGATAAAAACCTGTAGTTTTTACTACAGGTCTCGTGAGAAATCCACGTTAGTACTACAGGTCATGCGAGAAATCCGTATTACGTACTGAAACTCACGTACGCTACAGCAATCGGCAGCAAGTCTGTGATCATTTCGTGGCAGAGGCTAGCTACCTGGTTACTGGCCGGTCGGTCCGGCCCGGTCCGGTCCGGTCCAGTCCAGGTTTTCACCGCGGCCCCTGGTACTGACTACTCTTGCGCTCCTCAAGGGGTGGTCACTCCAATATGCGCCGTACTTAGAGCTGCGACCGGGGTCACAATCTGTGACCGCTGCGAAACAATACATGTGCCTGCGGGAGGGTTGAATTCTGGTATGAGGGTAGTGAAGCAACACAGCCCTGGGTTTGTATACAGTAGTTATTGCACTCAAGCAGGTCTCTTTGCTCAGCTGTTGCTGACCTGAGGGATGCTCTATACACCTGTACATATCACCAAGGGCGAAGCCCGAGGTGATTATAGGTGCTTCCCAAAGGTCTCTAAACTGCTTGAGTGCAATAACTGGCAGACTGAGGGCTATATTTTTTGGTGTCTATTGGATTTTAAGACTTCATCAAGTTCAAAATATCATACTCTAGAGGGTGGAGGAACAACACACAGTTCTCACTTCATGACGACATCACTGCTCTCTTCAATGTAATTTGATGAGTTTGCCACTTCAACTGGAGTAGAGCTTCATTTTCTTGCGGCTCAAAGTTCTGAGAGAGGTAATGGCATGTGTATGCTTCTAGTTAAATGATGTCATGCCTATATATGGTTGGGGTCATGGGTCAGTATACCACAGTGACGGTTGTGTTTGTCTTTCAGTACTTGGAGAGAGCTCAGAATTGATGTCCAGCCTTTTCCTTTTGACCTTGAGGTAAACAGCCTTCTGATCAGTGACATAATGATATCTCTCCATCTTATCCATGCCTCCTCTTCCTCTCTCTCCCCTCCATCCCCTCCCCTTCTCTGCCTGCTTCTCTCTCTCCCTTCCACTCTCCCCTCCACTCTCCTTCCTATCTCTCCCTCTCTCTCTCCCCCGCCCTCCCTCTCTCTCCCCCTCCCTCCCTCTCTCTCTCCCCCTCCCTCCCTCTCTCCCCTCCCTCCCTCTCTCTCCCCTCCCTCCCTCTCTCTCCCCTCCCTCCCTCTCTCTCCCCTTCCTCTCTCTCCCCTCCCTTCAGAGGGCAATTATGACTGGGTGTTCATGTGATTCTTTGTTGGAAATGACTTCCTTCCACATCTGCAAATAAGGTTTCTGGCCATTCTATTGTGTGACCATGCACACTCCCCGCCCCCAACACGTGTAGCCTCATTCCCAGGCCTGGGAACGAAGCTACAACATATGTAGTGTCGTTCCCAGGCCCCCCATCCGCCTGGGAACAAGGTTATAAGACGTGTAGTGTCGTTCCCAGGCCCCCCATCCGCCTGGGAACAAGGTTATAACACGTGTAGCGTCGTTCCCAGGCCCCCCATCCGCCTGGGAACGAAGCTACAACTAGTGTTGTGAACCTTGTCCATTTTACCCTAACCGGTTATTGGAAGCCTCATATTGGATATTGACCAGTTATTGACAATATTATTAGGCATGCTCTGTCAACTCATCAATAGTAAACTTAATTCATAGTACAGCTTGCAGGCTAACTTTTGGTCTCTTACTGTACTTTTACTAAACCTTGCAACAACTGAGCGCAGAGCGTTGAGCGACGAGTGAAAAGCGTTTTACTTTGATGTGGCCTAGGCGGCTGCGGTTTCCCGCATAAAACTTGCTATGAATAACATTTCACGGTAGCCAGAAGCGCTAGTTTTTGCGGTAACTTTGAACCTACGACTGTGGCACTGTGCTAGTCTGACAACTACACTGTGGAATTACCAGAGACGGCCGGGGAGGAGACGGAGCCTCCTGTATCCATGGAGCCACCAACCACGCTCCGCACGCACAACGTGTAGCTAGCTAGCTAGCTACAACTTCGGGCTATTGGCAGCTATTTTCTCGAAACGCTGGTATACACCACGCCATCGGAGGTCTTCGTCATAGGCCGAACGTCAACCTGGCTCGCAGCTTGTAGTCCCTTCTGCCATTGTGAAACGGGCAAAAACGCAACGGAAATCGACTGTAGAGGCTGCGTGATTTGGAAGCAGACGACTTCCGGTTATTAAACGGATTTGCGGTTTAAACAGATTTCACTTCAAAATTTGCAAGTCTTGCTAAAAGTACAGTAAGGAGGTGATGGTATAGACAGGTGTGCTAATTCAATCACATCCTTGAGAGACCCCACCTATCTACCTGTACCTCAACCTGCAAAAGAACCTCTGAAATGTATGTAATGATGACAATCATGGTTCAAAACAGACCATGTTTCCAGTGCAGACAATAACTGGTTATTGAAATAGTAAGCCAATAATTGATTGGCAGTGAAATAACTGGTCAATAACCAGTTATTGGGTACAGGTTCACAACACTAGCTACAGCATATGTAGCCTCGTTCCCAGGCCCCCCATCCGCCTGGGAACAAGGTTATAACACGTGTAGCGTCGTTCCCAGGCCCCATCCAGCTTGGAACGAGGCTACAACACACACACAGTACAACTCACACACACACGCATACATACTGCAGAATTCAAACTTGCACAGTGTACACTTCACACACACAACCACACACACACCCACACACACACACACGCACACACACACACATGCTCACACACACACACTCACTCAGATGCATACACACACACACACACACATGCTCACACACACACACACACACACACACACACACACACACAGGGATGCCCCTCATGGAATTGGTTCTACCCGTTTCCTCAGACTTCAAGAACATTGGGCAGCTCCGAAATGACTTTGACTGTGGCACAGAACCGTTCAAGCCTCTGGAGCAACTGATGGGAGTGTTCCCGGCCGGCAATGGAAACTTCCTGCCTGAGTCATGATGGAGGTTGGTGGAGGAGTGGGGAGGGGAGTGGGAAGAGGGAGCATGGGACGAGCCTATGAGAGGAATGAGGAGGGGACAACTTGTCTATGGGAAGAAGGGACAAGACTATCGTAGAAAGGAGGAAGGGACGAGGGTACAGGAGGGGACAGGGGGAGGGGATGACGGTACAGGATGAAGGGACATGCTGCCCATATATAGCTGTATGCTGGGAATAAGTTGCAAATGTGGTAGCAACCTTGCCACATGCTCCCCTATACTACAGCCAGTGCATTAGTCATACTCGTGCTACAGAAGGCTATCTGTGAACTCTAACTGTCCCTCCTATATTGGTGGATCTATTGGAGAGCATTACCCAGTGTCAAAGTTCATCTTTAGTCCATTGAATTTTGCTGTATGTACCCGTGCACACTATGATACTTGTTACACTACATCTAGTGTGCGACCCCAAAAAACAATTCTACTAATTACCTGTTTGAATAGTTCTACTATGTTCAGTTGTATGCTCCATAAGGGATATATATCATCAGAAATCCATAAAATTAATACTTCAGAAGATAGACTTGTCAGTCAACTCAGAAGTGCGGACTCGGAACAAAAATGTTTGTGCTACACTATCTAGCTACACCCACCTTGAAACTTCTTGATCAAGAATCTGAAATGTTCTTAGCAGAAACTCGTGGGCATCCTGTTGGCTTCCTGGTATCCATGCTGGTAGTATTGCTGAGAGCAGTAATTGTACATCATGCATGAATAATTTTTTGTCTTATAGTGCACTTCTGTCTTACATTTCAGGCCTTTGTACAGCTGCTTTGGAGCTAGAGGAGCTACACAGTGGATGCTGTTGGCACTGAATTCCAAGACTGTGTAATGTACTCAGCAGCCAGAACTCATTCCCTCTTGTGTGACCTGTGTGTGTTATTGATCATTTTTTTCATGCAAATAATAATTAATATGCACAACTGCATGATGCTTGCATATGCATGTAGCTAGCTGCTAAACTCACGGTGTAATAGTTTCGAGGCATACTCCACAATGATTCCTCTTAACACTGGACGTGTGGAAAATGCACTGCAACACGGATTTGCGAAGCAAGTATTGCCTAAATTCTGCACACCAGCCATTCTTTCCAGCCACGCGCATATGCATATGCACAGTGCTGCGGCATTGCGCGCGCTATGCGGCTAGCTCGTAGGTTCAAAGTTCACAATTTTTTTTTATTCCTGTCTCCATAGATATTAGAGTAGCTATCTATGCTGTCTCTAGCCGCTAGTTTTTGTTGACTGTCTCTGCTATAAAGATGAAGACGCTGAGTGAAGAGGGAAACCGTTGCAGTTGACCAGTGCCATCCCGAAACACTGCTGGTGTGCTAGGTCGTCATGGCGACTACCGGTTTAAGCCATCGCCATCTAATTAATGCGCACCTGGAGCCCCTGGCCGACTTCTACCCCCGTACCTTACTCGAGGCGGCTACCGCCGATGCTGGGCAGCAGAGGTTAGCATATATTTGCACATATCTTGCAGCTAGCCTCGGAATGAGGCTATGTTGCAGCTGCATGCTGCCGTACTGATGCATGTATGGGTGCAGGGTGCTACCAACAGTGGGTGGTAGCTATACGGGACGAGATCATGTGTTGTCATTGTGATGTAATGCGAAGTCGGTCTAGATCATTCTTCATGGGAAGAGACTGCTTTGTGCTTTCAAAGAGTGTCCTCCACGTCAGGAGTAAGAGTAAATTACTAACATGCCACCTCACCGAAAATATCAGTGAAGCATACTGTGTGCCCACTGCACCCCACCCAGCAAGCTCCTGTAGTAGAGCTGTTACTATTCTGCAACTTCTGCACACTACATGACCTTTATGTACAATACCATGCAATTATACAGTTGTACCAGTTAGCACTTGGTGCTAATTGCTTGTGAGTCTCTTACTCTAAAACTGAATTGTGGTCCTTCTCTGCAGGAAACAGCAAAGTTGAATCTCACCGGCAGAAGATTGTTAAGGAGATCTTTGCGTAATACACAGCTCAGTACTATTGTCTCGGTGAGTTCAGAAACTACTTCACACAGTGTTAAAATTAATATAATTGCCAGCCTGTGTGGGACTGTTGACATCAAGCTGTGTCTCATGAGTACAGAGTAGTTCCAAGTTGCCCAGCGGTTCCGGCAATAGAGGCAGGCATCCAAGCTTACCTCAGGATAAATGATTATGCATTTGTCCTAATGAGGTAGTCTAATTTCGGGCTATGAATATTAACCGAACCCTGGAAACTTCACTGCTGTATTTGTAGATTGCCAATATCGCAGAATATACATACAGTACATGTGTGTGAACACAAATAGAAGATATGCCAGATTTGGAGGAAGGAAATGCATAGTAGAAAGAAAGCCAGAGTACGAATTTTCAAAGGGATGACTGCCAAACTGCTGAGAAGTAGTCTCAGTATGCCTGAAAAGTGATTGAAACGTTGCAGATGAAGTCACTGTTCATGGTCTTTTAGCATGCAGTTGAAGGTCAGTACCAAAAATATAAGGGTAGTACTAAAACCCGGAACGGAACGGAACGAAATGGAATGAATGGAACGAACAGAACAGTCATTTTCGTCGCTGAGACCAAGGTAAGACCTTTTTCTGACTAGCGCTGCACCGGCAGTACCGTAAAGTACATGTAGCTGCCAAGGTAAAGTACATGCAGTTCAGTAGGTCTTACTGCAAGAACGAGGCTACATACTAGTCTCGTCCCCAGACCCTCCACGTGCGCGCCGCGCGTGGAGGGTCTGGGGACGAGGCTAGCTACATACTGGGGACGAGACTAGCTACATACATGAATAGTATGCCGAGCATGTGTATGGTACAGCAACAGCTGGTACTGGTACACCTGACCCACCTGAGCTGCCACCTATTCACATTTCACTAATGTGATTTTGCTCAGACAGCCTATATATATGTCTGAGGAGTTGCTAAACAAACTGTGAGCACTTTGAACTCTGTTTGAGTTGGTACACTGTACATGCACTGGGTGACCCTTGACTACTAATACACAGGGGGGGTCGGACAAGGTTCGAAAAGCACGTGACGCACGTGACGCACGTGATGTAAATTGACATTTCTGAAATTCCAAACGCAGAAAGAGACGGCGATCGCGAGTAATGGAATGGCATTATCAAGTACCTACTTTGCTCCAAAATCTTTGCGCCCACGGTATGACCCGTCTGACGATGAGCCAGACGATTGTGTGTGTGTGCTGTCTGTGGGTCCTCCGTTTCGCTACTGTTAGCAGGAGACCACCTACCGCTGCAGTCAAGTTGTCGACGTCGACACTTGAGACAAGTTCTGTAGGGCCGGGGTTGATGGGATGTTTGCACTATCGTCGACGCTGCTATTATCACGGAATCGCTTGCTGCTTTTTCCAGATGGGCGGGTTGTTGATCGGCACAGTCTCTTCCTCACATCCGTCCCAGTAGCCATGAAAACGCCGGGGCGCAGCGGGGCGCGGCACAGTTTATACAAGTATATGACTTGCACTTCACATAAAATCCCAGAACAGTTCGATATACACCACCGTTCGATTCGACAGCGCCCTTTCTCTTAACTATGCAAACGCCATTGAAAAAAAAAAGCAACGTCAGCAGAAAATACCGGCACGTGATCTTGTCCGTCCCCCCCTGACTAATACATGCTTGTTGCATAATCACATCATAATGATCATGTATCACCCTTACCTGGTATGTGGCACCTAGCTTAATTCTTCCCCCCTCCTCTCCCAGGTGCTGGAACTATGCTACAATCAGCTGGGGTTGGAGGATCTTGACCCCAGACCACCACCACTGCTCCAGCAACTTGGAGTGGGTTACAACTGCCTCGTGTCCCTCTACCTCACCCCATCACATTGGTGAGACTGTATTAGGTGTCTGCAGACCAGCCCAACACTGGCTATTGCAGGTCAATGTTGTTTGTGGAAATTGGTCCGTGTGTGTGTGTGTGTGTGTGTGTGTGGGGGGGGGGGGGGGGGGGGGGGGGGGGGGGGGGGTGAGTATCTGGCTCTGAGATAGCTTCCAGTTACAGTGGGGCTAGTTTCAGTGTTGCTAGATTTGACCAGCAGATCTAGCAACAGGGGATGTAGGCAAACACCAATAGTTGGCAAACTATTCTTCCCCAACCTATATAGCTTGGCAGTTAACACTGTGGTTATTAGTTCTGCACCCACCTCCCCCTTGCACACACACCCACCCCTCCCCCCTCCCTCCACCCCCCTCCCCCTCCCTCCGCCCCCTCCCTCCATCCCCTCCCCCTCCCTACACTCCCCTCCCTCCACCCCCTCCCCCTGCACACACAACCCCAGGAAGTCCCTCCTTTCCCTGGACCTGAGTCACAACCATCTCTCCAGCCTCCCCTCAACCCTCCACACACTCACAGTACTGACAACACTGACGAATCTTCTGTTGGTAGGAGACCCCCTGACAGTAAGTACATGCATCCACACCATTGGGAAGGATACATGTATGCAGACTGTGTAGTATTGCCTTGCAATCACTCCAGGTCCTGTATAGCTGCCATTGCTTTCTGACCACTCGTATTTATAAGCAGTATGGGACATCGCATCATAATATGATGCGATGTCCCATACTGCTTATAAATACGAGTGGTGAGAAAGCAATGGCAGCTATACTAGAACATTCCAGTGCTCAAACTCTGCAAGCATGGAGAGCCTCTGAACAATTACTACACGACTGAGTCAATAATACTGCTCATAAAATAGGAATGGTCAGAAATCACAGTAATTGGAGCAATTCAGGCGTACGTACGAACTGGGACAAGACATAAGTACTAGCTGGTGGACACAATCTGTGACCATGCACTGAAGTGTCCACAAGTTGAGAGAAAAGTAATGGATGTGAGGTATCAAACTGAGTTGTCCTACCAGTTCCTCTACCAGGAGTGGGGTGTTTGCTTGATCATTATGTAAACTACATAATTATGCAACCTTACTGACATAGAACCTTCCTTCTTACTGTGCACTGTCTGTGACTACGGGTTTGGTAAAGTATGCATGCAACCTTTTTACTGTAGTGTATTGACACGCAATGTCTGGACCCAGAGACACTAAGATTTTAGCCCTGTGTTTGTCTGTGTGTGTCTGTGAGTGTGTAATGGAAGTGGGATGTTCGTGGGCCGGGACTAGACTAGTGACGCCCAACCTACATGCTTCAATTTACTAAGCCTTGAACTCAGCAAAGAATGTTCAAGAACATTGGGCATGGGCTGGAAGCTTCCAGAACAGCTGGCGGATGCAATATCAGCGAGCAGCAGTCAAAGCATGCACAATTTGGGAGCTGCAGTTGAAGTGTGTGCATGTACATGTGTGTCAGTGTGTGTGTGTGTGTGTGTGTGTGTGTGTGTGTGTGTGTGTGTGTGTGTGTGTGTATGTGTGTGTCATGTGAGTGTGTGCACGTACATGTGTGTCAGTGTGTGTATGTGTGTCTCTGTGTGTGTGTACGTGTGTGTCTCTCTGTGTGTGTGTGTGTGTGTGTGTGTGTGTATGTGTGTGTCTCTGTGTGTGTGTGTGTGTATGTACGTGTGTGTCTCTGTGTGTGTGTGTGTGTATGTACGTGTGTGTGTATGTGTGTGTCTCTGTGTGTGTGTGTGTGTGCTGTATGTGTGTTTGTGTACATGTGTGTGTATGCGCATATGTGTGTTTGGGTTGGCAAGGATAATTGTGTGCATTTGGAGGGTGTGTGTGTGTGTGTGTGTGTGTGTGTGTGTGTGTGTGTGTGTGTGTGTGTGTGTGTAACGATATGTGGTGCAATTGGGGTGAGGACGATATGTGTGTGTGGTGTGTGTGTGTTTGGGGTGGGGAGGGTTACCCGGTATGTGCAGGCCTGCCAACTCTCATGGTTAACCAGCTCAAACTCACGGAAATGCTGAGAGACTAGAGCTTGGACACATATATCCACAGATTACCGATCGGCCGATGGAACTAGTATTTGACAGCCTCATTCACATGCAAGCCTGGGCATGAGACCAGGTGACATTATGCACATGCGTGCGCAATTTTCCAATGGTGAGTACTCGAGTGACTGCAGCCCTACATCAAGTGTAATATGTGAAGCAGGCACAGATTGTAGCAATACCACACAATGGATGCCATATGGGCTTACCTTTCACAGTTCACTTAGGCTAGGTTTGATGAGTCACTCCATTTGAATCAAGACTTGATTGATGGGGCATTGTGTTCAATTCGTAACGAGATGCCTTTTTTGAAAAATTGTCTCCGCGGTTTGCTTGCAAGACTGATGCAAGTGTTGGACACAGCAGATGGTTTGACAAGATTTGCTCAGTAGCTAGCTATAGCTCAGAGAGTAGATCAAATCTTGGCGCATACTGCCGTACTGATGAAAGACTTTACAGTGTGTCACCAGGCAAATACGTCACAATTTGTTGCACCAATAGACACATATGATGAACAAACTTCAATGAAAGGCGCACTGGTCATATCTTTGACTTGGACTGATAAAGTATATGCGAGTAGCCTCGTTCCCAGGCTCCTCCCCATGCAGCTTTTTGTCGCATAAGTACAGTACCGTAGTCGCACGTTATTAGGCGCATATTCGCTGTTAGACGCAGGTTCAACTCTCGTCCCAGGTACTCGCTGTTAAGCGCTGCAGTCTTCTTCCAGAAACTCTGCCATTTTCAATCGGAAAACAGCTATAATTCGAATCGAAGCGCACTTCCTATTCGAATGTCATTTTTGTTATTAGGCGCATCTCGCTTATAGGCGCTTATTTCCTTCCTGTGGAGTTATAGGTGCATGCGCCTAATAACGCGCGACTACAGTATACGACAAAAAGCTGGGGGAAGAGCCTGGGAACGCGGCTATATGAGAGCACACAGACAAAGTGGCTTGAAGAGTAGACTTAGACAATGGAGGAATACTGATGTAGTCTACGAGCATCTAGCTAGCTACATGTTGCCTACATTGGTCAGTGGTTTCTCGTTGCTTCTTAGCCGTCTCCTCTCCGTCAGCTTGTAGCTGTTGTAGTCGTTGCTCTCTCTGTTCCGGACTCTCTTGTTCAGGCCTTCCGCCTTTTTCTCAGTCAGCTGGTATAGTCTACGTTCTTGGCGCTCCTCAGACGATCATTCTTGCGTATAGCTACCTTGTTATCCGACTCTGGGCTGTTTTAGCCTCTCTTGCTGAAATCTCGCATGATTTAAATTCTTGTCTAGCACAGTAGGGTGCGGCCACATGCACATTACTAGTTAGTAAATCCGTCACGCATGCGCTCTTATGTGGACAGACAGACAGATGTACGTATGCGTACCCAGCACTGTGTCTCGGCACTTCGGCGCTGAGACAAAAAGAAACTGCCCTCGATTGCTATGGTGGAATGCCAAAACCAGCTGGCAACACTGGACGAGTAACAGTAACACACACAATAGTCTCTAGCCTGGTATCCAGGGCTGCTGGATAATTCAGAAAGGTCCCTAGCTGTCACATTTGGCAGGATTTCCTGTATGCTCTAGCTGAGTCAGCCTGTTATGTAGCCTTGTCACTCGATAGCTATAGACCGGCAAATACCGATTCCTGCACAGCAAACGTACAATGTACAACAAAACACTATTGTATAATATTATTATTGCAACTTTTGGTCTTATTGAAATACCGACATGTTATGTCTCAAGGTTTTTAAACTTCTGAGGTTGGCAGGCCTGTATATATGTGTGTGTGTTTGAGGTGGGAGGGTGTGTGTGTGTGTGGGTGGGCCTATATGGGCAATTCCATGAAAAGTGAAACCCTGAGGTCAAATTTTAAAACTAGTCAAATCCTAACACAAAATACACCATTTTGAAGCCCAAAGTGTGTAGTTTTAGGTTTCACAATTAATTTTTAGATTTTTGGTGGTTTGGTGTTGGTTGTCTGGATGTTTGTGTACTTGTACTAACATTTCCTCTTCTGAAGTGAATAACCAGATTACAATGACTCTCTTCTCTACAGCACATCCACTGCCCATTTTCCTGCTAACAGTAACCCACACAATAGCCACTAGCCACTAGCCTGGTACCCAGGGCTGCTGATAATTCAGAAAGGGCCCTTGCTGTCACATTTGGCAGGTTTTCTTGTATGCTCTAGCTGAGTCAGCATGTTATGTAACCATCTCATTCCTGCAATCTTATAACCCAAATTGTTGATGGCTGTGTGGGCAGTCCTTGCCGTGCAGTGACCGGAGGGGCGGCTAGAGCAGCAGCTTTGTCATACGGCTATAGTCTCTCATATGTTGATCACAACGTAGGAAAATATGATTCATCTACACCAAATTATGACTGCTGAGTCAGAATATATGTATAAGTTATATCCCTGGCCAGCAGGATATAAGACCCATTATATCCTGCGGGAGAGGTCAGTGCTTGAGTGGAGCCGAGGAAGTGCCGAGGCGGAACGAAAGCACTGACCTCTCCCAAGGGATGTAACGGGTCTTACATCCTGCTGGCCAGGGATACAACTAACTTATACTATGCTTAGGGATAGTCATCGGGGCGTAGTCATCGGCAGAAGGGTAGAGAACGGAGGCATTCTTAGCCACGAGGCAGTAGCAAGTGGAGAGGGAGAGGGAGAGAGACCTCAACACCAGGATGCCTGTCTTTGTAGATGAGGCATACTGCATTGAGAAATGGCGAGTTCTCCGCCCTTGTACCTCAGCTTCCACCCTCATCTTTGACACTAGTGTTGATGGTACGTATCATGCTGCAGCAGACTTGGCATAGGTTGAATAGCCCTAACTTAAAAGCTGTAGCTACACTCCGGTAAGACAGCTTACTGTGCTATACACGTAGCTCACTGTGCACTTTGAATTTTCTCGTGAGTATCTTGCACCGGCCAATTACTATTCAGAATGACTGTGGCATGCTGCATCCCATATTGTTCTTATGTAGCAACTTGACCAGACCCTCCCTCCCTGTGCGTGATACTAAATGCAATTCGTGCTGGGGTGTACAAGTTTCTACCTCCTAGTGTACAAGTTTCTACCTCCCTCTCCTGGCAACCTTAATATGGTCACCTAAGTTACCATGGTTACATATTCAGGAACATTACATCTTGTGCAACTACATAGTATTCAATAAGGCAGATTGTCCAATAAACACCTCTGCACCTTATATTGAAAAGGGGGTGTGTGTGGTTCCATGGCCTGTCCAGTTTACAACTGGTACATTTTTATGTGTGTGTGTAAGCTTTGGGTTGTTTAGGGGCTTCATGCATGTCAGGAGCTCAGGGTGCATGTTGGGAACACAATTATATGAGCCACACCTTTCTGACAGGTGACATATTGAAATGAAACTGGACAATATGGCTATAGCAGCATGCATGTTATGGCTACATGTGGTTGATTGCAGGTTGTTGCCCTGGCAACCCATTGCCACACCCCAGTATCACCACCATCCATTGTTCCTCACCTCCCTGCTTCACAGATCAGTAGCCATGACGCACGTGACCAGTTATATGCTAATGTCAGTACACCTATTTGTAACATGTGTTGGTGTGTTTGTGCATTGAGTAAGAGTAGCAAGTCTTGAATCTACAATCAAGTAATTTTTTGACCCTGTTCTGGGCCTTCTATAGTCCCCAAGTTTTGATCACCTGCATAAGCAATCGTACACTGGAGTTATGCATTGGAATGATGTTAGAATGGAGAGGTTTTGTTACTCAGCGGCATGTAGCAAGATTGTGTGCATACCCCTCCCTTCTTCAATCCCCTCACCTGCGCGCATATAGATACACATCCTCACCTGCAAGCATCTACTAATACATGTCGGCTCAATTCTACACCAGCAGAAAGGGTGGGACAAGGGAGGTTGTCAGTTTCAGAGGTGATATCAAATGGGGGAGTGTCTGGTTGTGCTTTGCTGTGGAAAACCTTGACTCACGATTGAATTGGCTGGTGTTGATGCACCACACTCCACCAGTGCAGTCGTGTACCCTCTATTGGGCCAGTGCCTTCTGGGTATTCAGAGTTGCACAGTTCAGAGTCTCTGTCCCGGCCACACTACACGTGTAAATCTGTTGGGGTGGTATTGTGAAAATGATTTTCCATGCTTCACTTGTGCCTGTGACCCTCTATTGCATAATCATAGTGAGAACATTGGGTGGGTATAGTTTTGCAGAGGTAAAAGAAAGGATTACCTGCTGAGTTGTCAAATGTCCTAGCACTTTACATTGGTCATTTGCGAGGTCAGTGTTGGCACACTTTCATTTCTGTGTATCTGGCCCCAACAATTAATACTCCCAGGGGTTTAGTTGTACCTTATACCTTGTTTACACAACACAAAAATAACCGATCCATGCCCAAGATAACCGAACCGTACCGCGCTCGAAACCGTGCCGGCGTGCGTTTACACTACATCAAAAATAACCGTGCTGAATCAATTATTGAGGGCGTGATCGAACACGTGCGCATCAGTATAAGTGCTCTGCAGCTAGCAGCTCTATGGCTAACTCACGTTTGCGGAAAGTTTCTTGATCTGCTGCTACGATGTGTGCGTTTGTTTACAGAACACCAGCAGTCGGAGTAGAAGCCACACCAGGCTGGGTACGACGTTGTTCATTCAACGCAGAGCAAGACAACATGCTGTGCTTGTCATACTTCTTTCTCTGCTATTATTGGCTACTCTGAAAGCGCCGAGGAGAGAGTGGGTTCGTCTCAGGTATGTTGTACACTCAGTAAGTGCTCACTGCGGTCATACGGTCTTCGTTAGGTTCCGGTACTGGATTGAGACCGCTAGCAGAACAGTTCTAACCGTGCTGGCACGGCATGGCACGGTTAGGTGATCCAAGAACGGTTATTCTAGCACGGTTCAGTACAGTTCAGTTAGTGTTTACACGGAAATTTAATAACCGTGCTGGACCGTACTAAACCGTGCCAGCACGATTGTTTTGTGTCATGTAAACGGGGTATTAGTGTCCTGCTAATGCGCCCCTTTCAAGTGGGCAAGTTCTTACTAGGCTAACTCCACTTCTTTATGTGGCCCATGGTGAGCGTTGATCTTATCAACTAATTACAAGTAGCTTCCCTCGCTTCGCTTCCTCGGCTACTAACCGTTTCCAATTTCAGTGAAGAATTTATAATTCTGGTTTATGGATTGAAAGGTTGCCTTAAATTAGTAATTTTGATCCATAATGGTGTATAACATTGTACACAAGAGCATAACTAAGTAATTGTATCAATAGGTCTTAGTCTTCTGAAGTGCTATTTTCGCCTTCTTCTTCTAGTGTCTCTTCCTCTTGTATTCTGAGTAGAATCTGGTCGTGCCCAATTAAGAGTGCGTTCCGCTCAAGTTTCAACATTGCAGAGATGTTTTCTGTTCCTATCAGGGGAAATAAAAGTCGATTTGAGCCAATACTACATTGCAGCATTGAAATTTCGGTGGGCACGCTGGTCGATTTGAGCCAATACTGCATTGGAAAATTGAAATTTCAATGGGCACGTTGGTCGATTTGAGCCAATACTGCATTGGAAAATTGAAATTTCAATGGGCACGTTGGTCGATTTGAGCCAATACTACATTGGAGCATTGAAATTTCAGTGGGCACGCTGGTAGATTTGAGCCAATACTGCATTGGAAAATTGAAATTTCAATGGTTGGTCGATTTGAGCCAATACTACATTGGAACATTGAAATTTCAATGGGCACGCTGGTCGATTTGAGCCAATACTGCATTGGAACATTGAAATTTCAATGGGCACGTTGGTCGATTTGAGCCAATACTACATTGGAACATTGAAATTTCAATGGGCACGCTGGTAGATTTGAGCCAATACTGCATTGGAACATTGAAATTTCAATGGGCACGTTGGTCGATTTGAGCCAATACTACATTGGAACATTGAAATTTCAATGGGCACGCTGGTCGATTTGAGCCAATACTGCATTGGAACATTGAAATTTCAATGGGCACGTTGGTCGATTTGAGCCAATACTGCATTGGAACATTGAAATTTCAATGGGCACGTTGGTCGATTTGAGCCAATACTGCATTGGAACATTGAAATTTCAATGGGCACGTTGGTCGATTTGAGCCAATACTGCATTGGAACATTGAAATTTCAATGGGCACGTTTGTCGATTTGAGCCAATACTGCATTGGAACATTGGAACATTGAAATTTCAATGGGCACGCTGGTCGATTTGAGCCATAATCATATAGTGATAACAAGTTTCTGTATAAAACGCCTATACCGCGAGAGTGCAATTATTTCTGTAATCTGCACTGCTTTCAGCCAATCAGCTGCTGATTGCACTTTTTTGCACTGGTACGAGTGCAAAAAAGTGTAATCACGAGCTGATTGGTTATGCCGCTGCGGTTTCTACGTGGTTTCTAGGTTCGAACAGAAAAGTAAACAAACGATTATCGAGTGCATAAAGGTAGCTAAGCGTCATGGCAGAGGGTAGCTACTGGTCAAATGAATTTTCCTGTCCCACTATTGCTGCGTTTCTTCATGAGAGCGTGTGCGAAAATACCGAAGATGTTGCTGGGGCTGGAGAACTCGTATTCGACGCGACTGACACCGAAACTCGTACACGACGGTCGCCGAACCATGGACAATAAACAGCAAGGCGATGCTGCCACACCCACTGCTCCGCCTACGAGCAATGCTTACCAGGTCCCAGCAGCGCACAAGAGTTGCCACGCGGCCTGAAGGAGGCGACAACACGCCCGTACGGCGCGGCTTGAGACGGTGGCAAAAACAGTGTGGCATCACAGTAGCTACCAGTGTGAGGCTAGTGCTGGTGACAATCATGCAGTACGCTACTACACAGCGTCAAGGACCTCCTGCCTACATAATAGGGACTGATACCGGACTGATAGCTGCATCCGTGTCGTTGCATATACTTTCTGTGTACAGTTATTGCTGTATCAAAGATTCTTTGCTGTGCAACTGATTGATAACTCAGTTTCTATATGATTAATATGTGATAGCATGATTTGGAGTGCAATTTTGGGAATTAATTGCACTCGTAAGGTCAGTAATTTCACTCGGCTTCGCCTCGTGAAATTACAAACCGTACTCGTGCAATTAATTCCCAAATTGCACTCCAAATCATGCTATTACATATACATACTGCATTGGAACATTGAAATTTCAATGGGCACGTTGGTCGATTTGAGCCAATACTGCATTGGAACATTGAAATTTCAATGGGCACGTTGGTCGATTTGAGCCAATACTGCATTGGAACATTGAAATTTCAATGGGCACGTTGGTCGATTTGAGCCAATACTGCATTGGAACATTGAAATTTCAATGGGCACGTTTGTCGATTTGAGCCAATACTGCATTGGAACATTGGAACATTGAAATTTCAATGGGCACGCTGGTCGATTTGAGCCAATACTGCATTGGAACATTGAAATTTCAATGGGCACGTTGGTCGATTTGAGCCAATACTGCATTGGAACATTGAGATTTCAATGGAAACATTTTTCGATTTGAAGGTTGCAACATACCATTCAGTGGCTCAAACTCCAGTATCCATTCGCCCATCGATGTAAATTGTTTAGTCAGGAACTCGAAGTAGGCGCATAAACCACCAGTGAACAGGTTTGATGAAGTTTGCGTCAACTGTGCCTTGACCACCTCCACACCAGCAATCCCCACAGCAACTGGAGTAACCACATCTGCAAGAATGCCTCTTCCTGGGAAGAAAGCACAAATCTGAATGAAACTCATGCATGGAAGCAATCAGAAAATGTTTGTACTCCAAATTTGTCATACAAACCTGATTGCTTGGAGTTTGTGTCATTCCAGTATGCCACTTCACTGTGAAGCCCTTCCTCACCGTAGAGCTCAAGGAGGTTTGATAGGCTATCTCTCCAGCGCAGGTGAATGCAAAAATGACATAGCCTGTCTGGCTAGCACCCCGGTTAACTGCTCGGACAAGTCTCAGTAATTGCGTCACCTACACCAAAAGATTACTGTATCAAACTGTGTGCAAGTAGTTGTTCTATATATTATATATAATATTATACGAGGGGCAACCGCACTCCTGGTAGCCGTTGCAACGCCGCGGTTGCCTCGCCGTAGCGAAGCTAATTATTGCAATTCGTTCCAATTAACGCACATGCCACGTGGCTCAGTCGATCACGAGCAATGGCGACCAAAAGGAAGACAAGACAGCACTCACAACTTAGCCAGCACGGTGAGTTTTGGCATGTAAGCGTCAGTTAACGACAGCGATCACGGCTGTGTGGTCAGAATCTTCGTGTGCCTTTCCTAAGAACGGTACTGCCATCGGAAGTCGGAGAGAGCTCTCGAGCAATGGTGGCCACGGCGAGACAAAAGCGCTTGTATCTCCACCACCAAGGTGAGTTTCAGCACAATTATTTTGATTTTGTGTCACTGCATCATAGCGATCACGACGGTGTAGTCAGAATCTTTGTAGGCCATTCGGAAATAGTCAAACGTTTATTACATTATTTACATTACATTACGCGGCACAATTTTCTCTATACCAGGTGTGTAATATATATATATATATATATATATATATATAGTGTATGTGAACCAACAGTTTTAGCATACATAAACTCGTACCTCTTGTTTGCTATGGCCAGCAAGTCGCATTATCACCAGAGGAAAACCAGAGAACTGGGGGATGTGATATCCTCTGGACTGAGAGCCAGGTGAATGCCAAAGTAGGTGGAACCATTTACTGATAGTTCCAGGCTCTGCGAACTCTGACAACCTTCTGGTGGTGCTGCAGTTGCAGTCCGGATAGCCCTGCTACAGTACTATTGGAAAGCTGTCAGAATGGAGCCATGCAGTTAGCTTGGGAGCGGCAAGAAAGCGTTCAAGTGCAGCCTCAGTTGCAAAACGGGGGTATTGGTGCATAGCCTCCTCCCAGGATTCTTCCCCAACCTCATTTGCAAATGCTTGTTTAAGCTTCTGAAGTCGCTTGACTTGCTTGCACTCCTGGTTTAGGTGACTAAGCGGGATATCGTCATCACGCCACCACCAAGTCTACAGCAACTACCACCACAAAGCAACGTGGGACAGCCACAGAGGCCAGAGACACTCCATCATTGGACAAGGTAAAATCTAGTCACCCTTCCATCCATGTATACAGATTGTATGTTTGTCCCTTACTTCTCAGAATCGTGTTTTGAAAAATACTTGATTGAAATTTCACGCATTGTAATTCAATGCTACCCAATGCTACATGTACTTCACTCATGCATTGAAATTTTTCATACATTGAAATTTCAATGCATTTCACTTCATGCATTGAAATTTCACCCATTGGAATTCAATGCTACTTGACTTCATGCATTGAAATTTCAATGTAACTTCACTTTGAACATTGATATTTCAATTTTAATTAATTGACTTCATCCATTGAAATTTCAATGCTACTTGATTCATCCATTGAAATTTCAATGCATTTCACTTCATGCATTGAAATTTCACCCATTGGAATTCAATGCTACTTGACTTCATGCATTGAAATTTCAATGTAACTTCACTTTGAACATTGATATTTCAATTTTAATTAATTGACTTCATCCATTGAAATTTCAATGCTACTTGACTTCATCCATTGAAATTTTCAATGCTGACTTCGGCTATTGAAATTTCAATGCTACTTGACTTCATCCATTGAAATTTCAATGCTGACTTCAGCTATAGAAATTTCAATGCTACTTGACTTCATCCATTGAAATTTCAATGCTACTTGACTTCATCCATTGAAATTTCAATGCATTTCACTTCATGCATTGAAATTTCACCCTTTGGAATTCAATGCTACTTGACTTCATGCATTGAAATTTCAATGTAACTTCACTTTTAACATTGATATTAATTAATTGACTTCATCCATTGAAATTTCAATGCTACTTGACTTCATCCATTGAAATTTCAATGCTGACTTCGGCTATTGAAATTTCAATGCTACTTGACTTCATCCATTGAAATTTCAATGCTACTTGACTTCATCCATTGAAATTTCAATGCATTTCACTTCATGCATTGAAATTTCACCCATTGGAATTCAATGCTACTTGACTTCATGCATTGAAATTTCAATGTAACTTCACTTTGAACATTGATATTTCAATTTTAATTAATTGACTTCATCCATTGAAATTTCAATGCTACTTGACTTCATCCATTGAAATTTTCAATGCTGACTTCGGCTATTGAAATTTCAATGCTACTTGACTTCATCCATTGAAATTTCAATGCTGACTTCAGCTATAGAAATTTCAATGCTACTTGACTTCATCCATTGAAATTTCAATGCTACTTGACTTCATCCATTGAAATTTCAATGCATTTCACTTCATGCATTGAAATTTCACCCATTGGAATTCAATGCTACTTGACTTCATGCATTGAAACTTCACTTTGAACATTGATATTTCAATTTTAATTAATTGACTTCATCCATTGAAATTTCAATGCTACTTGACTTCATCCATTGAAATTTCAATGCTGACTTCGGCTATTGAAATTTCAATGCTACTTGACTTCATCCATTGAAATTTCAATGCTGACTTCGGCTATAGAAATTTCAGTGCTACTTGACTTCATCCATTGAAATTTCAATGCTACTTGACTTCATCCATTGAAATTTCAATGAAACTTCCTTCATGCATTGAAATTTCATTCAACTTCACTTTGTATATACTTGAATCTTCAATGTTACTGTCTTACACTGAAGTTCCCATGTTATTGCCTTAGCTTCATTACCTGTTTATCTTCCTATAGACACCAACTCCTGGCAAGTTTGTGGCATTCACCCACCCCTCGTGGAGAAGCAGGCCACTAATTGGTCAAGTTGTCAAAGTGGAGGGGACGAATGCCACCATCCATTGGTGGATTGGGTCCTACTCCTCCACATGGAAGGCATGCCGCCGAAGGCATCAAGACTGGACAGAAGAAATTCCAATCTGTGACATTGTGCACAGCTTCCACTGGAAAATGAAGGAAGGGAAGCCTGCCAGGCTTCAACCGTCATTAAAGGAAGCTCTGAAATGTAGTTATGATAAATAGAACTGCAATTTTAGATTTTTTGTTGTAATATGGTTGTACATTTTCTCTTTCTTGTTACCTTGTTTACCATTAATATTTCTTATGATCATTTGAAACTGTCAAATATCTTGTCCCAAGTTGCATAATAAATAGGTTAAATGAGTTATGCCCAATTCTTCTTCCTAAATATTGATAGAAATTGTTATATAAGTTGCTAAACACCCCCATTAGAAATTCCGCACTGAAATTGGAAACGGTTTACTGTTCCCTCATTTGCCCACGTGAGCAGTCTAGTCTCCGCGCAGAGGTCTTACGAACACTCACCTCCTTTGCATTACCGCAACACTGCCAACAAAATTTCTCTGCTGAGTGGCTGAGATGCACACACACTAGTGGCAACTTAAGGGGGTGTAGTCAATGATGCTGCTGTGCATGCTCAGAAGTGTGATGTACGCATGACAACAGCTGTTTCTCTTCTGATTATGTGCTCATTATGTTTACGTACTATACTGTAGGTAGCAATGTCTGGTCTCTACTGGACAGTGGAATGTGACAGGTTTTGTTACCTCCTTACGCATGGAGACTGCTCATGGTGGACGTCATACAAATGTAGAGCATTTAGTGAGTGATGAGCCACTGATTTTTCGAAAGTCCTGCTCCTTGTTCAGTGATTTGTGGTCCAGTTTCACTTCAGATATTACTATGTTCCAGACATTGCCTACACCAAATTTTGTTGTGGGCATCTGGCGATAACGGTAGTTACATGCCGTGGCCTCCTCAGGAAGGGACAGAAAGTTATTGTGCAATCAATAGCCTTGGAATTACCACCACTTGAATACCTTGTAGTTATGAACTACCGTATTCTTTTGCGGGTGAAAACTTTCGCGAATTGCTTGAAACTTAGATTTTCATGGAGAAAACTTTCGCGGATTGCCGTAACCCAGTTTGCCACACCCACTAACGCTCATTGGATCCGGAAAGTGACTCAGCGGTCGGACAATTAAGCATGCCGCGAGCATGAGCGAGTTACAGAGTGGAGTCCATAGCGAACGGGAGCTGTCAGCCATGGGGAGTGTAGTCGTCGTATATCTGCGTCGCCTGCTTGCATAGGGATTCGTACCCCCTGCCGTGCTGGATAGATCTGTAGTACCTTGACAGCCATGATGCTGGGCCAAAAACGGAGTCAGTGCACTGGAAAAAAGCGAACAGGACATCATCAGCTAGTACTCGGCATGTCGCAGTGATCCTGGTTGGTTTTTGCGGATAAAACTTTCGCGAATCGCCACAGAAACGCGAAATTCGCGAAAGGTATTGTCACTACACCTGTGTACGTGAATTGGTTTGGCTATTTATGGAGGTCGAATCCCGCATATGTAGACCTTCCTCCTTCTGCAAGGGTTTGGTACCAAGACCACCTGGTGCTTCATCTTGGTATCAGACCTCCTCCACCCTCCATGTGAAAGGGATTGGTATCTGGAATGCCAGATGCCTCATCTCTATACTAGACCCTCCTCCTCCCTCCCTGTGTAAGGGTTTGATACAAGACTGCCTGGTGCCTTGTGTTGGATTCAGAACCTCCTCCCCCCCCCCCCCCCCCCCCCCCCCAGCTGTGAAAGGGTTTGTTATCAAGGCTGCCAGGTGTCACATCTCTGTAGTAGACCCTCCTCCCCTCCCTGTGTGAGTGTATTGTGGTGAGACTACCTGATGCCTTGTCTCGGTATCAGCCTTCCTCGTCCCTCCCTGTGCGAGAGTTTGGTACCAAGACTACATTGTACCCCCTTCCCCCCTCCCCGTGTGAGGTTTGTTGCCGAGAGTATCTGGTGCTCTGTCTCGGTACTACACCGTCCTCCCCCTCCCTATGTGAGGGTTTAGTGCTGAGACTGCCTGATGCCTCCTCTCAGTATCAGACCCCCTTCCCCCCTCCCTGTACAATACCTAGTTCCTCGTCTTGGTATCAGACAGACCCTCCTCCTCCCTCCCTGTACGAGGGTTTGGTACCAAGACTACCTGGAGCCTCGTATCGGAATGAAACTTCGTGCAGTCATATGGCTCCAAAACCAGATATAATATTCAAAGCTGTAGAAAAGAGCTGCCAGGTTAATTGAGGTGGAGGGGTATATACCAATTTGGGAGGGTGTCACCAACATAGTTAAATGACTGCAGCTTCAAGGAAACGTGGTTGAGTTACCGTGTGTGAGATCCGATGAAAATATTATGAGCAGTTTAACTACACTGTGTTTCTGACTCCATGCCTGTTCAAGTAGCCAAGATTGACGACTACCACTATGGCAGTCCCTGGGGACGATGGGAGATTTTGACAAAGTTGCTGCGGATGAAACTACTTCGGACTGTAGTGCAATTCAACTTCTTACCTCCATAAAATTATCTCTTTCCAAAACAGCCTTTTTCACTCCCTGCTGTGGTCAGTCGATTTAGAGTAGTTTTAAGTTTAGCAGTTACCGTATTTCATCTAACACCACCTTCATAATCATAGTCTCAACCCTCGAATCTTAGCCGTGATTCCACAAGTTCTGAATGAAATACTAGTAGCTGTGGATAGTCTTGAAGTATATATAGTGACAGTAAAGTAGTAAAATAGTTAGCTGCTGCAGTGAGCTACGTATGACTATAAGTACACATATTGGTATGTTTGTATGTGTGTGTATGTGTGTGTGTGTGTGTGTGTGTGTGTGTATGATTGTAGAGTGTGTATCAGCACCGGTTGTAGCACCAACCTACTCAACGTGGTTAATAAGGCTGTCTCAGAATAGGAACCAAGGAGGACTGAACAGTGTTTGTGTTTCATGATGCTGTGGCAACAATAATAGATGTCTCCAACTGAAACTTGGCAGGAAGATTGTACAGTCCCAGCACTATCCTGAAAATGTGGTTTTGGGTTGTCATGGCAACATCAATGGTCACCGCGAAAATCAATTAAAAATTGAAAATGTAGAATAAAACGGTCAAGGCGGAAAACTAGCTGGGTTTGAAGGTGAGTTTTTAGTGTACTGATGGAAAGGGCTAAGTGGATACTAACTTGTTCTGCCTGGGGGAAGTATGGCAATGCGATTGTTGAGCATTACAGAGCGCTTTCGTAGGCTTTTGCGGTAGAAATTTCCTGTATGCTAATCAGAAACGGCTCTTTAACTTACCTAACGTTGGCGATTCGACTTTCCCCCAGGCGTAACTGCCTTGTACACTCGCTGCAGCACACACGGCAACAGTCAGAAGCGTAGTTGAAGGTACTCTTCCTTTCCGCCTTCGACGAAACTGTCGCTCGGTTGCCATACCTGGGTACCGTGCAGAGGCGCGAAAACTGCTCCAGATGTCGCAACTACGAGCCAGATAGCTACTACTGTTAACGTACAAGTACCCAACACACATCTGTTCCTGACTACGTAGTAGTGAAGCAGCAGCTCGCGCTGGATCCCTCCAGCTGAGGCCAAACAGTCATCCAACTCTCTACAACACCTCTGTAAATTACTTATAAATCTCCGTAAAACATTGTACTACGTTCACAATTATTGAGGCAACCTTAACCACAGTGAGTACCTCTTCATGCCAGCCAGTATCCTTCCCATATGCCACTGTAATACTTTAAGATTTTAACCGTGTGTTTGTCTGTCTGTGTGTGTGTAACGGAAGTGGGATGTTCGTTGGGCGGGACTAGACTACTAGTGACGCGCGACCTTCGTACCATTGAACCTAGAACTCCGCGAAGAATGTTCGAGAACTTTGGGCATTGGCTAGCTGGAAGCTTCTAGAACAGCTGACGGATGCAATATCGGTGAGCAGCAGTCAAAGCGGACGCAATCTGGGAGCTGCAGGTGAAGCCGGAGCAGCAGTTGAAGCGGACGCAATCGAGGAGCAACAGCCGAAGCAGACACAATCGGGGAGCAGTTGAAACGGACGCAATCGGGGAGTAGCAGCTGAAGCAGACACAAGTGGCGAGCAGCAGTTGAAGCGGATCGATGCAATCGGCGTGCAGCAGCTGAAGCGGACGCACATTGGGGAGCTGCAGCTCTGACAGAGAGCTGTCCGGCGCCGAATTACTCACATAGGCGAGCAAGGGGGAAGTAGCTGAGCGAGCGAAGCGAGCTCAGCTACTTGTACCAATTAAGGTTATGAGATACCGTGTGTTCATTAATGTTATAATGTATGTCCCTCTGTGCAGGAACTAGCTAGAGACATGCAACAAAAATGACGTATAACAGTACCTTCTAGCTGGTTTGATCTTAGCTCCTGAGTACAACAGGGCAGCACAGGCAGTTGCAACAAATTTCAAGGTCAAGTGGTGAACTTGGCGTCAATCTGAACGGCTAACGGACCATCTTTACAACATCCATTGGAACTTTCAACTGTTGGTTTACTTCGCTTTTGTTGGAAAAACGAGTGATGGAGGTTAATACCACAAAGCCATTCAGTTTTCGCACTGATCAGGCACTGCCAAGTAGCATGTGCAGTATCTCACAAACAGCTCGTAAAACGTTTCAAGCTGCCCTGCCCCTTCATACAATTGAAGTACAGTCTAATGTGTGGTTAGATGTTGCTTCGGCAGGACAAAATTGACGCCAAAGTTGTGTACACATTCCACTGTTGACTGTAAACCATGAGCACAGCACTACGCATGCATGTGCAATAGCAAACTTTATCCCATCACCTTAAACATGCACCCATAAGCTGGAAACATTAGCTGAAGAGGAGAGCAGACAGAGAAATGTTCTCCGAACCATTAGACATGTACCATACAAGTGCTGTGAAACTATGACAATGAACAGTGATTGGGCCTAGCAACCGTGTGCAAGAGCATTCGGAACAGGCCGCATATTGTTGCCGTGAACCACAGAAATTTTTTGATTCATAAGCTTAACCAGCTCTTGTAGCATCTCGCACGGAATGCCTTGCACCAACATAATGTTTGCGTGCATCAATCCGTCCCTGCACAATCAGTTTCGAGACCTTTCTCTCATCATTTTTCTTGCTGCCAGTGTGAGTCTTGTTTGGTGTGCACAAAGTGGAGTGATTCACTGGTGTGACAGCTCCAGTGAGCCTGGGTTTCTACACCACTGTGCAGTAGTAGTTCCATGGTGTGACAGCTCCTGTAACCCCGTGGTTCCTACTGCACTGCGTAGTAGTAGTTTCATGAGGACAGCCTGCAATGCACACATCATTATCCAGTGGCACAGGTAGTCCTGGCAACCCAGTAGCCATGATGTGACCTGCTATCTGGCAAAATTGGATGCTCAAGGTTTGGTTGCTAGGCAACATGTAACACCTGTCTGCGCGTGCCTCCTGTTATCTGATGATAGTGTGGTTCAAGACCTGTTGTCTTAGTTTAATAAATTCATGGGAATGATAACCTTGTTCCCCAGTAGTCTGTGTACACAGGTTTTGATTTGCTTGCTGTATACAAAACCATGCTGTAAGCAAAAAAACTGGAGGTGTAGAGCTAGCTAAGGCCTTGGAATGAGGCTGGAATGGATTGCATGGTACATATATACTACTGTATTTGGAAGACCGGGAAATTTGCCTGAGTTGCAAGCATGTTGCAACCGTCCTGACTGGGAAGCGCTATGTCTTCGTGTGAGTTTCTTGTATCGGGAAGAATATTACTGGTATATGATCCACAGACATGCCACGGGTTAGGCATATCACTGCATATGTATGCCCCTCCCTCTCCTCCTCATATTGAGGACGAAGGATGCGGAAGATGTATGAGCGTGATCAGTATTGCTGGGTGCTTTTGCAGGTGTTCATGCGGGTGGCAGCCAACCTCTACAGCAGCAGCCAAATGAGTGCTGGCAGTGAACTTGGGAGGGTATATGACGAGAAGACATGCCAATGGTAAGTGTGAAGCGCAGAAAAAAATTTCCCCATCATTTTTTTCAGTTATCAGGATGGGCTCTTGTAGCACCTTCATACTTTGCATGGTACTGCCACTGCTTTCTGTTTCCACTCCCCTTCATCCACTCCTGTCTCTCCTCCCCCTCTCCACTCCCCCTTCACTCACTCCCCTCTTCTCCACTTGGCCTTCACTCCCTCTATCACCCACATTTCACTCCCTCCATTCCCTCCGCTCCCCTCCTCCCCTCTCCCCTCCCCCCTCCTCCTCCCTCACCAACAGGAGCTCTGTGAAACTGACGTCTGCCCTCACTTTGCAACTGTTCTTATGCTCACTGTGCAGTGATGACGAACTGACTCTGTTCCGCTGGTTATTCGAATCTCACAGTGATGTGACAACTGTGAAAGTTCTCTGTTCAGATGAAATGGATATATAGTTGGTTTGGGCGTACGTGGACTTCTACATCACTGGGTACTGTGTAGCTCACTCCCAGTGCAACTGCTGGTCGCTTCATTCTTGTGTTCATTGTGTAGACGATGAGAAGGTGGAACTGTTCTCCCAAGGTTATCACACAACCTCCTACACAAGACCATGATTTTGTCACTGAGGATTTAATATTATGCTCTTGTAGCTAAACATAATTGACAGTAAATGTGACTGACTTTCTGCCATTCCTCTAGTCTTGTTGATTTCACGGTGTTTATACATTCACACACAATTGCATTATTTTTCATGTATCTGAGTCTGCCCTATAAAATGAGTCCTCCAGATTCGCATGAAAACTCACATGCACGGACACATTATGACCTTCCATATAAACTGTGTACAGCTGATCGCGATCGGGCAGAGCAGAACAACTGCCATGGCTGATCGAATTCGAAGGTTTCCAAACGCAATAAAATTCTTGAAGGAGGAGTGGCTAGCCATGTACCCATGCAGCCTATATCAACCCCACTGGATCAGCCCTTGGAGCATATAACCTCGAGCTCGATCATTCCTATAGCCTCGTTCCAGGGCCACATGGGAGAAGAGAAGCCTATAAGTATACACCCTGAACTGACCAGCAGCTCAGCCAAGTGATTGTATATGTAGGTAAGGCTATGGTGGTCAAGAATATAATGGGTGTTGCCCGATTATACTGATACGTAAGATAACCACAGCTACACAAGCTAGCTGGCCACCAATCTTCATTACAGGCCTAAACTGTCACATTGTAGCACTTTAACTTCCTGTCTAGGGGCTGGAATTAGTCCCCTGATTGGCTGAATCTACGTAATCCGTGAATTATATTTATCTCTGTCCCTAGCTCTCGAGAGGGTAGGGGCCAGTTGTACTAGAAACAGGTTTCACACAATGCTAGCTGGTATGGTAATTTTGCCTGGTATCAGGTTACCAGGGATGCCCCTTGGACAAACTGACAGATTGGAAACCACAAGGGCAGACAGAATGCACAGTCAGCATTGACCAAAGGGCCTCATCATTACACACACAGCAAACAACAGCCAACAAATGCAATAATTAATAAAAGGCGGTCACATGATTTGGTTCATTGAGTTGCGTCCGCTAGGAATGCTGACTTTGTGGTCCACCAGCCCCCTCTGAAGATCCCTCCAACTCAGACAGCTCCTGGGAGAGGGGAACAACAGAGTGCAGCAGTATGCACATGCAGGTGACACCTGTCATACCCACAACCACACAGAGGAAGGCTAGAGATGGTTGTGTCTGATGATCCAAGGCATTGGAATTGGCCAGCGGACTGGCAGTTTGCCGTATAATAGTCCGATATACCTGCTGCAATGATTGTTTCAATGAATTTCCATGTACTCTCCGCGGATGCATACCATTTCACATCCACCTCCGGTTTGTATTATCTATGGTTTTACAATTACACTTCTGGACATCACAACAATACTGTAAATCTGGTGCAAGTAGTATATGAACAGTTCATACTCGTACTTGATGATATAGGGTAAACAATAGTCACCTACGTCCTACTCTGTACCTGCAGCCTCTATTTCCTCCTGGGTCAGAATGTGGCCATACAGCGGTGAAGGAACTCCCGGCGATTGTCCACCCAGAGGAAGGCATAGGTGTTATACGAGTCATGATACTCACAGGTCTGGTCAATGGTTGGTCAAGGATCTCCTCACGGATGTCTGACAGCTCTACAATCCAAAGGAGAGGAGAAAATGGGGGAGGTGAGGGCTACCAAATGGGCTTAGTCAAAGATGCACAAACTCAATCTCAGCCTTGCAGAGGAAGACAGCAGATATATACCAGGGTTGTTGGGACGTAGCGCCCTTCCCAGGCTTTCATGCTATACTCAACTTCCACTTTATCATAACTGCATGTGATAGGCCATTGGGTTTACAGGGTGCACTCTGTGGGCTAGTCTTGTAGGGCTGCCTGCGGTTGTTTTAGCAATCACTGAAGTACTTAGGTAGCCACAGGAAGTCAAACTAAATGTAATATGTGCCCTTTGCCCTTTGTCAGTTTGACCAGGCAAGTCATTATGGGCCAGTTAGTACCATATGAATCCTGGGCCTTGTATTAGGAGGGAAGAAGGCAGGAGCTGCAGGACCATACAGATGTCATCCAGGAGTCCCCTCCACCAGAGTGTAGAACACCTCAGGAGAGTCCTGCTCTAGAGAGGGGTGCAAAACCATCTCAGGGGCCTGGCAAGAAGGAAGGGGGAGGAGGGAAGGAGGTGGGAGGGGGAGGAGGGGAAAGGGGGGAGAAGAGAAGGGTACATGTGTAACTTCAAAGCAGAGAGAGAATCAAACTGAGTTCTGAGCCTTACAGCAACTGTATAGTTCATAACTGTAAGAGTGTGCAACTGCCATACGGGTTCCACTACCACCAGCTCGGCAGCCGAGAGGGTGGTATAGTGGAACCCATATGGCAGTTGCACACACTCCTGATAATGTGCATTCAGAACCCAATCATGCACTGCCATTTCGTATTCACAGACATGAAGTTCTCAATATAATTATAATATGTGGGTGTTGGGAACACAGAAAGCAAGAAAGATAAAGGGTAGCACACGTTCTCAAGTCATGATAGACACGTTGCAGCTAACATCATCATTTCGAGAATACAGACGGGTACACCAACACAGCAGCTATTTTGCATATTTGGGGATAGCAGCTTCTAAAGCGATCTCAGTGAATATCACAATGCTTCCAGTATGTGTTGAATGGAACAAAATGTATAAATAATGCTTGAAGGTCGTGCCTATGCAGGTGCATGATGGTCACTAGCCCAATGTTGGTGCAAGCTGGCATGGTGCCTCGTTCCCAGGCTCCCCCTTGTGCTCGCGGGGACGAAAAATACTTTTCAAGCACGGGAAGCCTGACAACGAGGCATTGTCCATGTAGGTGCATGCTGGTCGGTTGGCCTTGGTAGGCACATGCTGTCACTAGCCCTATGTAGTGTACATGTTGGTCATGCGCTAGCCTCGAACCCAGGCGCAGAGGAGGGGGGAAAAGCGCTATATGTAGGTGCATGCTGGTCAGTTGGTGTAAGAGGGTCACCGGCAGTTTCTGGACGGTCACAGGCTGTGACCTCGGTTGCAGCTCTAAGTACAGTGCGTATTGGAGTCACCACCACTTGTAGAAACTATTGGGTGTGCATGGCTACAGGATTGGCTCAAAAAGATTTGCATGTACTCACAAGATAGTCTCGGAACCAGACCCTTCAAGCGGGGGAGGAGGAAGTGTCTGGGTTCGTGCCTACATTGGAGATGTCCTCATGATTATGTGTGGTAATTAGCGATCAGCTGAGATACCACACGTACAATCACAGTCGACCTGCCCATTGCTCTCCTCGACTTTTGCTCAGGCACTCGCGGGTAACGCGGTACAGCACAGTGATTGGCCGTGTCTAGTCACTGGCAACACTGAAAGCCTGGAGAAAAATCATTTCCCTGACGTCATTCGCAATCAACGCTTCTGATTCGTCAAGTCAACATTCCGACCTGGGGACAACTCCAATGTAAGATGGTGCCCAGAGGCCCCATATCCTTTCTCCTCCCGGTCTGGTTCTGAGACTACTCACAAGATCTGATGTTGATAACCAGAGATAATACCCCTGACGATAATTTACGGGCGTGAACATCTAACTGACCTCTGACTACACGTACATTATCCCCTTAGACACCAAAGGCAAAGTAAATAGAGGGAGGACCAGTGAGGACATTGTGACCCCGCCCCCTTTAAATTACCGAGTGCAATATTTTAGTACCGATTTCTCGTGGGGTTTCATCAACGACAGTCCGGACTGTATTGACCAGCCACGATGTACTCTGCAGCCTCCGGCTCTCCAGCTAGCTCATGTATAGCTCAGCTATATGGCGAACATAATTTGTCTGGTTCCAAACTCGCGTGTTGGGTCTGGGAAGTGGCCTCGCTCCCAGGCCCGCGCGCCGCTTTCGAAAGAAAAACTGGGCGGGGCCTGAATGGGTTGATGGTGCACACTAGTGTGTATATTCCCCCGTGGCCGATTGCTGTTGCTTTAGTTTGCCTTGAAATATGAGTTGGTCTAGAAGATTCCTATTGCTAGCTGTACTTTGCATTTCAATATTAAACTGTGCTGCTGTGGCTGTTTTCTTCCGGCAAGATGATCGTTCCACAGCTGCAGCGCAGCACTATGGAGGCACCAGACAACTCTCTAGTCTCGCGAGGCCCCGCGAGACTAACAACTCTCAGACTGGCAGTCTACACTCTAAGACTTCCGAGGAAGCGCCAACAGCAGTCCGTACGCGTTCTCGTGATCCAACGTTAACTCGACACTCTCCCAGCACTGAACCAGCTCCAAATGTACTGTGTTGCGGAGCGTCTACATCTGAAGCCACAGTAACGCATCCCGAGCTGGTCACTGGACGACCAATGCCTGATGCCACAGCTTATGATCGTGCAGCCCAGCACACAAAAGGCAACATGTCAGACACAGTACGGAACCCTCCAGAACTGCAGGGACAACCTTACCACCCAAGACAACCTTACTGCCGTGTCAGCCCAGGAAAGTTAGGGAAAGTGAATGAGGGTGGCCGTTGTTGCAAAGAGGTTGCTGAGATTGCCCTGGAAGACGTGTGCCACGGTTATACTGAGCTCGAGGATGGACATATGCCAGCAGAAACTGCTGATATTAACAGCAACTGTTCGTGTTTAGACTTCCTTTTAATACTGTAAACTTGTGGTGTCTCATCAAATCACTTCGACGAAGCACGGGATATGATTGCAGGATTTCAGCACCACCTACCCTGCAAACACTTGAATCATTGTGTATGATCTACAGGACTAGCTGATCATCAAAGAACAGAACTGGGGAAGTACTGCAATGTTGAAGTTCGAACGTTCCAGTTTAGTAAGTATCCCAACCATGTGAGGGACTTGAACGTCTATGCATGGAAACCTCTCATAGTCAATGAAGTTGCTGAGGAGTACGAAGTGATCTGATGGAGATGCCAGTGCTAGAATGTCATTTAAGCCAGTATTCCCGTGGCTTCTCAAGTTTCCTTTCATGGCTGGATCAGCATATGACCTTCCTATGACTAAAGATGAAATGATTCGCTACTTGAAGTTTCCATATATATACCAGACAACAGTCAGGTTTTTTTTTGGTCACATTGAAGCAGTGCTGTGGGTGAACCGTCTCATCGGAGGAAGACTGCTGGAGAGTTGGGTTGATTGTGCCCTACACCAGGAACGCATTGCTCCACCTGGTTCTGTCATTAATCCCTGTGACTATCCTGCAGCATTTCGACATGATGGTCTGGGAAGATTTATTGGATGCCACAGATTTGACCAGTCTGCTTTGTCTATGATTCTGATTTGGGAGTTTGGTCTTGGGGTTTGGAACCTCGCCGTACATCCAGAACGGACATGTTGTAAGGTCCATCACCCATCATAATGTCATCAAAAGATGCTAATTTTTATTTTTGTCATTTTTTTATGGGGGGGGGGGGGGGGGGGGGGGGGGGGGGGTTATAACTGCCTATTGCAAGAATGGAGGCAACCTACATTAGGTTACTTCAATTCAATCTGTCTCATCATGTACAATGTCATGTGAATATGAATATTGCACCCAGATAGCACCAACGTTGCGACATGTACTCTGCATGGGTATCTAGTACTGAATGGGTTCCTGTTCATGCATGAGATCTCAAGCTGCAGCACCAGATCCATGAAGCTATTGTTGGCGTGCAACCCACAAATTGCAACTCAGGTTATTAAAACTACCCAGGATTTTTCGAATGTGCAACTGGGATCGATAACCCCACCTGGGTTAAAGCAACCCTTCTGAATTTGCAGTACTAGTGCTGACCAAGATTTACAGCAAATCTATGAGGCAAACTTTTGGATGTTTTCCAGGCAAGCAATGTCTCTTGCCAAACAAGGGTCCCAGAATTCAGCAGCATATTCGACATATGCAGGATAGATAGAGAAGCCGAAAGAGTCTGTGTCTGCTTAATCTTGTGTCTGCATAATCTTGTGGCTACGCATGCGCGCAGTGGGAGTAAACTAGGCCTGAGATAATTATGTTTCAATTACGATTTTCGTATCCGCTGTAGTTACAAACTATTGCAGAGTTACTTCATGTATATATACATGTAGTGTGTATTTGTGTACTATACTGAATAAAATGAATGATCATGTTGAAGTGAACACAGCTGGAGGACGCTGCTGGAGGAAGTTCATGAATCCTGCCAGAAATCGGCTGAAAGTGGCATGCTAGGGTCAAGGATTAGCCAGATGCAGAGGGATCTGTCTTTCAGGAGGGAGGATACGCAGGACAGTACAATCATCAAGAGCCATTGCAACACTGCACTAGTCAGCGCTCAACAACAGTGACCTTCGAGTGGTAATTGGGCTAGCGTGAGCGAGCCCCACACTAGTCGTAGTCGAGAGAGGCTTGTGCTGTTGTCGATATATCTCCCATACCATAGATATGAATATAACGTACGAAACTTTGCACTCATTTCTGAACATCATACCGGTGTCATGTGAAAATGGGGCCCACCTAAATTGCCCCCCCCCCCCCCCCTTGGCTACTTGAAACAGTCACAAATACCATTACTACAGACATTTTATTAAATTTTAATGACGGCATTATAAAGTTAAGATGATAATATAGCTACATGAAAGTGTTACAGAATTAAAATTACAAATAATATACAAACAGTCATTACTAGTGGATACAGAGTTAAGTGCAGTTAGCTACATGTACTACAGTGCCAGACATCAGATTCAGGTGGTGACTTAAGTCCTTCACAACACAAGTGGAACCAGTCTTCACATTGGTCACACTGCACCATGTTATCATATACCTCTGGCAGGTTGCAAGAACAAAAGATTTCTATCTTGTGCCAGGGGAATGCGGTCTGCAGCCAGGGTTGGTCCCGAACGGTATGGGGAAATGGACTCAGACATTTGTTCTTGAAACACTGGAGAAGATGGCTCCGCATTCTGTCTTGCTGGAATTCAATTGCTCGCAAATCATCTCCACATGCAGCATGGAATGCATACGCCAGAGCGAATACACCACAGTCCACCTTCCCTCTCTGCTCCTGTACAGCTGGCACTTTAATTTCTAGACACTTATCACCATCTTCCTCCTGGATGGCCAACCGGTAGATTTGTGCTAGCTGCACTTGGAGTGACGGGGATAGATCTCCTACTGTGTACTTGCTGTCATACACTGCAATGTGTCCCCCAATGGAGCAGGAGGTCACCCAGTGAAACTTCCCAGTATGGTGAATCTGAATGCTCTCGCTGCTTACAGGGCAGAATCCATTGTTCTGCGACAGTACAGTCAGCTGCAGGCCGTCGAGGGTTGGAAACTGTGTGTGGAGCAATTGCTGGGCAAATTGGATGTGTTCATCTGTGAGCTCCTTCCGCTCCGAGATTACCCTTAAGAGTTCTGGACTCTTTTTGTTGATGCCCCTTTTATTCTTGTTGCATTTCTTGCTTGTAATTATTGTACACATGCAGGGCGCTGCTGAAAACCAGCTCGCTGATGTAGCAACCCTGTTAAAAGAACATTAATTTATACAATACAATACAATACAACAATTTGTGTTCAGTATGCCTTGGTGTAAGTAGTTGGATAGTTTTCAAGGATACAACCAAACTTTTAATTTCACACAAAAATGAACATTTGGGGGAGCCATAGCTCTCTATGGCACTGCTCATCTGAACATCACAGACAACCATGCAGGGTACATGGGTGGGGAGGCATCTACGTCTCCAGTATGCAGGAGTTCCTCCAGCTGTTGCTTTCCCCTACCACCTCTTACCTACCATCAACCAGGGATAGCAATATTAAGGTTTGATCGCCCACCAACTTTTCTATATGGCTCGGTTTTTACCTATGCCAGTCGGCCTACTTTTCAGAGGGTTCGTGGTGTACAAGTACACACAATACATTATGCAATGAGCCTCATGTAATGGCAGAGTTCTGGTCTATAGCAGACTGGCTGCAGTCATCGAAAAGCCCAAAAGCTGGGGCATACTCCACTGAAGTAATAGTGATTATCGTAAGATATCGTCATTATCGCTACCTGCATGCTGTACCAATTCCTAATTGTTATCCCAGTTCTGACATGATCTAAGAAGTTATGGGGGCAAGTTGGTTGGTCAGATTGTCACGAGATCAGCACTCAATCCTACCTCCCTCCTCCCTTCCACCCTCCAGCCCATTCCAATGCACAGAGCTCTGCCTCTACGTTGACGTAGCTACTATTCTGCAACCATGGTTACACACATGCACATTGGAGAATTGCTGAAAACCTTGTTTTTGAGTTGTATCCATATAGGTAATGGACATAATACAATTAAGCATTGTGCATTCAGCAGTGGTCCTATTATTGCCTCTTCCTGCCAGAAGAATAACCATCCAAAATACATTAATTCTTTGGATAATTATAAGCAAAGAGCTACCTGCATGTGAAATGTTGTCACATGACCTAAGAAATTATGGGGGCAAGTTGGTTGGTCAGATTGTCACGAGGTCAGCACTCAATCCTACCTCCCTCCTCCCTTCCACCCTCCAGCCCACTCCAATGCACAGAGCTCTGCCCCCCCCCCCCCCCCCCCCCCCCCCCCCCCCCCCCCCCCCCCCCCCCGTACCAACCTCGACGTACAAGTACCCAGCCACACCCCTAGCACCAGCCCCACCCTTGTACCCAGCCCTACCGCCACTATCCATACTGCACTGCTGGTGGAGAAAAAGTTCACATCTGGGGAGCTAGGTTGGTTGGCATTCGCGGTAAAACCGCAACATTTTGGCGGCAAATTGGCGGGCAACACGTTCCTGGAAAATGCGCACGCGCCAACTACTTCCAACGATGAGCGTGCCTGTGTCTTTGTATTTTCACCTCCTCTGGGGCAGGGCCTCTGCCATGGCGCTGCCTCTGTACAGCTCGTTGTATACTCTGATGCGAATTCGGTAGGCAAGTTAGTGTGGTGCCCATGCAGACTACCTACAATGGAGTCTGGGAACTAAAGAATGGAGTCTGTGATATGCAGAATGGAGTCTGGGAACAAGGAAGGACAAATTGTTGTGAAGACCGGAGGAGTATAGCTGAGGGAGGAGCTGGAGCAGATCTCCAGGTAAAGACTCAGAGAAGAAATAAATCAGGGAAGGAAGGCCTCAAACCATTCATCTTAATGTCACTGTAAAAACTAGCTGAGAAGGTGAACGTCTCTAACAAATGGTAGTGAAACCCTCACCACAGATATCACTGCAAAATTGGCTGATGAGGCTCACTACCTATTAAGGTCATTACTTTTTATTGGTGAAGGTCACTATATACCTCAGGTGACATCACTTCTTTTGTACATCAAATCACAAAAACAAAAGGTAATTAATAGTATACAAGTAGCTGAGCTCGCTTTGCTCGCTCAGCTACTTCCCCCTTGTTCGCCTACGTGTGTAATTCGGCGCCGGACAGCTCTCTGTCAGAGCTGCTGCTCCCCGATTGTGTCCGCTTCAGCTGCTGCTCGCCGATTACTTTGATCCGCTTCAACTGCTGCTCACTGTTTGCGTCCGCTTCAGCTGCTGCTCACCACTTGTGTCTGTTTCAGCTGCTACTCCCCGATTGGTCAACTGAAGGTCGAGCATCACTAGTCTAGTCCCGCCCCAACCACGGCCGCGAACATCCCACTTCCGTTACACACACACACAGACAAACACATGGTTAAAATCTTAATGTATCGATAGAGAGATGCAATTGCACGACATATTACACACCTATACAGAACTAGAAACAATTAGGAATTGGTACATACTTTGTAGCTAGCTACAGGAGTTACTTCATGCATGGTCTGCACGTGAGTGATGTCAAACCTACAATACAGTCAAACCTCCGATAGTGGACCCTCCGAGATAGGGACACACTATAATAAACCTCTCTACAAAGGACGCTTTTCAAAGTCCCAAATAATTGGTTTGCCTATGGTTCTAATACATTTTGAACCTCCGAGAATAGGACAACCTCTCTACAAAGGACAAAAGACTTGAATTTATATTGTTCCCAATGTGTCCTTTGTTCGGAGGTTGACTGTAGTTACTATCCGTGTATGTCTGTGCCACACATTGCGTGTGAAAGCATGCTAGGCTCCCCCCCCCCCCCCCCCCCCCCCCCCCCCCCTCACCGCATGTGGAGAGGGGAACCTGGGAACAATGCTGAATACACTGGAGTGACTATATAATTTTATATCAGCCAGTTCAGGAACATAGCATGGTTCAATACAGCAACTGGTTTGGCTTTTGTAATGTTAGTGATATTCGAAGGAGAGAGAAAACCCCCACAGCCTGGTCAGCGATTCTACTACATGTGCAAATCTCAGCAAGCCACAGTGATCTGGATCAATGTGCGTGTATCCTTTCATCGGGCCTCTCCAACTAGCAAATTTAAATTCTGTTAGAAGGAACTTCCCACTTGTTTGTATCTGCTAGACAGCCAAAATGTGTATACACATATAAGTACCAACACTTAACTTCATCTGTACTTGTCCACAGCAATTGACTTAGTCTAGTAGTGAGTCCAATGCCATGTGCAACTAGTACAGTTATCCAGTGGGCAAACACCTTAATTCATTGTGAAGGTCATGGTCGTTTTGGTCGTTGCTGCACTAGCGCAGTCTTTTGACTGTAACCTATTATCGTGTTGTTCAACCCTATTCAGGGAGATTCCTTTGGGTTCAGTGAGTGAGTGAGAGAGAGAGAGAGAGAGAGAGAGAGAGAGAGAGAGAGAGAGAGAGAGAGAGAGAGAGAGAGAGAGAGAGAGAGAGAGAGAGAGAGATAGAGAGAGCAGCTATGCATTCTTTACACTGACAGCAGCGGAAATTGCGGAGCACTGATAACGTAGGTCACCTGATTTAGCTGTATATGCAAGACTAAATATGGTGATATGGTGATTCAATTCCATGAACACGCATGGACATGGACAAGCATGGATACACGCAGAGCATACTTTGATCACAGTCTTGTTACAGATGAGTATCTTAGTCTGAAAGGACAATAGCTTGGGTCACCAGATGTTGACATGCAGCTGTACTGAGTAGGCATTTGAAGGTGCTATGTTGCTATGCAGAGATTCAATCTTACATCCTGTAGGAAGCTCATCAGTCGCATCATTGCCATCATTGGAGGGATCATTTCTATCATTGTGTTCACACTACTAGCAGACTGGCAGTCAATTCCGTACGACTCTTGCATGGAGCATAGCCAATTCCATCACCCAGAGTTGGTCACCATGTACTATACAAGCAAGAGATCAAGGATGTATTGAATTCTCTTCAAGAAGTTGATCTAATGCCAGATCATGGAACAGAACTACAGAATTACCCACCTTACACTGGCAGCTAACAGAAATTGTTGGAACTGAAGTGTATGATTTAGCAGCCAGTAAATGTGAAGCACGCCACATATCCGCTGGTTGTCACTGGATCCCCACTTCAGTAACAGAACAGAACTGCACAGACTGTCAGCCGATATGCCGAAATGTATACAGAACTCTCAATTTCATGCAGTGTTCATTCCTAGTGATTACCACCGGTATGTATCCATGACGAACATCATCACTGATGTCACCCATAGACAGCTGCATGTAAGCCATCTCAGCCTACCTGCTAATTTTAGTGTCGTGATTGGCTGTAGTGTGCTGCTGGACTGTAAGTGTTCTATGGAAATGGTCTCCTAAAAATAGATGTGCTGTTTACATGTGGTTGTGTCATTGCTAGTCTCGGTACCAGACCCGCGTGCGAGGGTCTGTTACCGATACTTTGTCATTGCCCATCATAATAATTAACTTGTGGGTTTTTTGAATTACGCACAATTTTTTCTGTGGATTATTCTCTCTCTCCAAAGCTTGCAAGTAGTGGTCAAATCATTATAGCACCCTCTCATGTTGTTTGTACTATCAAGACTTCATTGGCAGATAGGCAGGGGAATGATCAAAATTAATGATCATATCATCTCAAGGAGGTGCTGTGTGACAATGTCATTGTTGGAATGTCTTCAACATTTAACCTGTGGCACGATCGTTTTACAATCCTTCCCTTCCTCCCCTTTTTATGCACTCCTGGCAAACAGTAGTATATTGGCAGTATGTGACATCACATGAAGGTGCGTTAGAGCAACCTCACTTTTGAGTTCAGGTTTTGCTTGTACAGCTATAGTATACTTCGTAGGACGCTTCATAGGTGACTAGTTTATGGCTTGCCTCGATTACCTGTTGCACTGGCCTACCATAGCCTCATGTATCTGGACTGTCACATGTGAGTCTGGCTATACGTGAGACCATAAAATTATCCAATTCGGTACCCACAGACGGTAACAAATATAACCACTTAGATCTATTCACCTGTGAAGTCAATATACTTTGGTGAATACATATATAGGGTAAGCTGCCAATTATCGACCACAATTCAAACTCGCCTTGCATATCTCAGTCTAGGAACGGTTTGGGAACTTGCACCAAATGAAAGAGTGGTCAATTTCAAAAAGCAATAACCCCTTTTAAACAGGATGTCGAATAAACATACTCAAGTAAAGAACACTTCTGTAAGGCCTACTGTATTCCCAATCAACTATCGATCGTGCATATGTATTATCGACTGTGAATGCCCATTCATTTTCCTATGAAGACTGACGTGCCTCCTATATATCAGAGTATTAGCCAACCAACTGGCTTCCCACAAGAGCTGTACCTAAGCACTGCAAAAATCACTTCCGTACAGAACGACATGCATGAGTGTTACACTACAAATCATAGACGCTGTTTAGACTACTAGATCCCAATCACCAACATGCTCAGTGGGAAGAATATTCCTGAAAACTGGCCATAGAGATCCAGGTAGAGCTGCAGGTAGTTGTTGCTTGGGCTCAGAGCTACTGTCGGCATGGCTGTAGTACCATTCTGCTGGTTTTGGCGAACGGTATAGGTCCGATTGATACCAGTCTTAAGCAAATCAGGTGTTGTACGATCTCAACTTGCCAATAAACACACAAAAGAATAGTCGGCAGACGACACAATGGATCAAGTTCCGATTACAAGCAGTTCACTCACGGCACATTTTTGTCCGTATTCAGTTTGGTCGATGATATGTACTGGTCGATAATTGGCACATTACACTAATAATTGTGTGAAAGCCTGGCACATATTCTACACTCTTCCCCCCCCCCCCCCCCCACCACCACCACCACCACCACCACCAATCTGTAGACCTTGAGATCGCGGTGGTACAGTACACTGTAGACCCGTATCTGATGGTGGTGAGGGTCATGTGAGGAAGTTTCGTCAGGAGGACTTTCAAGATGGAGATGATGATGACAAGATAAAGGGCACTTACAAGGAAACTCCACACAGCATCAGTGAACTGTGATGTATGCTAGTGTGCAGCTATCTTGAATGTTGTTGTGTACCCTTGCAGCTATATATAAGTATTGCGTTATATATAATTTGCTCCGTATGACAGTTCTAGGTTTCATTAGTTCCATACGACAGTTTGTTCAGTTTCAGTAGTCAAAATAGCTGATTCAAAAACAAAAACAGCAAGCTATAGCTAGAATGATGGGAGTACATAAGCTTGGAAACTCTTGGAAAATGAACTATTATGACTATACAAGGCATGTCCAACAGGGATGACGTTCCCAAGGGATGTGCAACTTGTGAACTTAATTCTATTTTACTGTGAACAGACGTTTCGGTAGCTATACAGCTACCATCCTCAGTGCAAGTAAAAGACCCAAGGGCAAGCTTAGGTACAAATTAAAACACAAAAGGCGGGGAAATGGAATGCAAGTGTAAAGGTGTTTGTAGGGGGAACCGGGGAGCTAGGTAGCCCTTGTCTCTGTTGATGGGGAGGGACTGCAATGCTTTCTGATGTGGATTGCCTCCAGAGAGAGCCTCACGTAAGTTATGCTGGTCCAGGATGGTCATTTCACTCCAATCATGTTCTGCTAATGCTGATATGAGTTGAAGTCACTGCTCTCCTGTGTTCGTCCACCTTACACAGCTTTCTCTTGGTCTCTCCTACACTCGATTCAGCATGTCTGGGATGGCATCCTTTGGGTGTACCAAGTCCTGCTTCAGTGTACTATGTGGCCTCAGCACAGTCCTGACCTGGAGTCCATCCAAGACCTGGGACTCCCTTGACGTATATTATGGGAGCAAACCGTTGCCTCTGGTTTCTCAGCGACTGTGGTACGTGGGGGATGGGGGTGCTCACACTCTGGTGGATGAACCTCTTGGGTGCCCATTCTTCAACAGGGCATTCATCACACGTCCCTTCTCCTTCTCAAATAAGTGCTCCAAATGTGGACAGGTACTAGGTCGACGAATTAATGGATGCCAGCCCTGTGTCGCAGTGTGCGGACAACCGCAGCTTCAGACTCCAACTCCAGCGTGAACTGGATGGTGGCCTGAGTCTCCATGGTCTCTTCCACCTCTGAACACTACTTTAAGTTGCCACTAGCACTGCAGCACTGCATTAGACTAGTGCTGCATGGCGCTTCCTCTCTAGGGCGGGGCTAGTTGCATCGATGCCCGCCCGCCTCCATACCGTTTCTGTCAGGATCCAATTCCAAATCGTAGTAAGATTGTGATTTCCTTTAATTGGAGTATTGGGCGATATCCGGTCACCATGCATGAGATCGAGATCGAGAATGCAAAAGCTAGGCTTCAAAGTGACTGAGAGGTAGAGTTAGCGGCCAGCTGCACCCGGGGAAGGACTGTCGTAAGTTTCACCAGTACGCTTCTCGTAGCACTGGGTACCTTTATAATATGACAATGTATGAGTTAGGCATTGTGTACTGAAAACGAAAATGACTGCTTTGAAGGAGGACCCCAAAATAATTAGTGATGAAATTACCAGCTGTTGAATTGTGTCTTCGTTGAGACTGGAAACTTGACTATACTGTAGCCTACAATGTAATGAGTATTCTATGTACATGTTTAACAGTGTATTCGCAAGCACATGATATTCATTGTATATTCTATTCAGAGCTCATCAAGTGTGACTAGGTGTGCTTGATACTGTAAACTGCTATTCTGTGCTGGAAACTAATAGCTAGCTGGTGGCTGTAAGTTTGAGGTTTCCGAAGAGTCAGTACACAGGCATTCTGCACTTTATAGCAGACAGGAGAGATCGTTCCCATCCTCCTAACTCCAAAACACAAGGAAACTGGAGTAGGCAAGCAGGGAATGACCCCTCCCATCGCAAGGGAGGGGAGAAGCCTTGTTGCAACCTAAACAGGAAGAATGATGGTTTCCCCTTTTGGCAATTGCATCCACCCTTAATCTCTGCTGCCCCCTTGAGAATGCCGTCTAAGTATTATTTACATGTAGTACTACTCGTGACCCTCAATTTATCACATGCCTCAGAATCAATCACATGTTTAAATCGTGTAAGCATGATTAAGGGTGCATTGTTTTGAAGCCGGCCATTTCGGGTCAGTGAGTAGCACTAAGTCATTTTGATATCGTTTTTTTGTGCATTGCACTGTTACATGTAGCTAGTGCACTCGGGCAGTATAGTTAACGGTTGAGAGCAAGATAATGTACGAGACAAAGGCAAGTGCATTATCCCCCCCCCCCCCCCCCCCCCCCCCCCCGAGACCTCGTATACTAAACCCCATAAACTGGTATCTAAATGTTACATGAGTAAGGTGACTCATGGCCCTCCCTCATTGCCACACTATGATGTCACCTTGGATGCATTTCTCAATGAAACACTGTTGTGCACATTAACTGCTATTGATGTAAAGCTACCTATTTCCCAGGTGTTCGTGTGACTGTCATAGCAGAGTTCCTCACAACCCCCATGGAATTAAGCCGGGGACAGTCTACCCGGCTCTGTGTTCTTCCTCAGTGGCGACAGCAAGGAAATACCGCTAGTGAACCTACCTCTGTATGCAACGATCTCAGGTCGCTGTATATGACATGTCCTGCAGAACACACGATGTGCTGGACCAGTGCACAGCAGGCATAAGGTTGTGTGTTACCGTAGTGTGCATCCAACTACGAGACTGGTTCAGCTAGTCTGACTCGCAGTTCCTGTGTTGTGCATATGTCCAGTTTGGTGTAAACCACTTGCCATGACCCACCTCTACTCGTAAATCTGCTGCTAGATCACCTGAAAGAAGCTAGCTGCTCGAACTTTGATGACATTAGCCAGAAGCTGACTACATGTTCTGTATGTCTTAAGTGTGTGTCTTAAGTGTTCCTTTTTTAGTCTCATAAGCCTACCTAGGCTGGCTGCAAATGCAAGGGACATAAAAGATTTGATTGATTGATTGATATGTTTTCTGTGGCCTGAGGTTGTGCTGTGCTCATGCAGTCACATTCGGATGACAGTCTTTGTACATACCTAGAACTATTGCACATTCTGCACTGCACGTGCATTCGCTCACGCTCATGCAGTTCTATTATCTATGAAGAAACCAGGAGCCCATAATGAGAAGGAGCGTCCAACTACGAGAACAGTCTGGTATAATAGTGCTTGTTGACCGTAGTCAAGTGGGAATCTGTACTGTGGTCACACTAGAGGGTTTATAATCTCCCTTCTGCTCATGGAACTGCATTCACATTTGTATAAACCATCTCTCACAACCAGGTCTGCTGTCTATCACTGAACCACGCTGGGATCTTGCTTGCTTCTTGCTTGCTTCGGAGCAGACTGGCCCAGTGGCTGTGGTGCATGTCTGCAGGTTTGAGACAACTCGGTGCCTGACTCTGTTGAAGGTGTGCTAGGACTCTTCCCATATCACTAGACTTGGAATCATTGCAAGGTGAAAATGATTTTTAGTGCTGAAGTATGATTTCATAATAGTCTTGTTCCCAGACCGTTTATCCAGCCTGTGTATTGCTTTCAGTACTAAAAGCGATCCATGCTGGGGTTTTGTTGGGTCTTGGACCGAGACTAGATTTCATATATATTGTCCTCACAAGCAATCAAGTACCACCACTCATACACACACATACAACCCCCCCCCCCCCCCCCCCCCCACACACACACACACACACACACACACACATACACACACATACACTCACACACACCCACACCCACACCATCTGCCATCCAGCTTCTCTCACTCTGGTGGGGTACTGTGTGGTGCTGGGAGGGACGGCCACGGGAAGAACCTGTGGAATACCTCACAGGTTGCCACGAGGGGGGAGGTCAGTGTCCTCGCGAGGGCCCACACAGATGCCAGCATTGACAGAATGAGGATCACAGCCTTCGATGACAGCAGGTGAGCACTGGCCCTGCTAGTCTCGGTCCCAGACCCAACCAACCCCAGCACGAATCGCTTTTAGTATCACGCGCGGGGAAGGGTCTGGTAGATATAGTGCACATTCCTAAGGTCTCATTACCGTTAATTGAGACTTGTTGAAATTATCAGGACACATCAAAATTTCACACATGGTCATCAAGAGTCAAGCCGCCTTTGAAGACCTAGAGCTAGAGGCGGTGTACCGACACACGATCGCTGTGCTTGGCTCGGTTTGGAAAGGCCCTTTTTGCAGCAGCATTGCGAGTGACTCGTAAGGCCCTTTTTGCAGCAGCATTGCGAGTGACTCGCGCAATCGTCGGCATCTGGGCACTTGACCATCTGTGGATGCTGGGATCAGCGAGCTGTGTCAGTGTTGGATGCAGCAAAGGAAAGATTCTACCTTCTGACCGCGTGTCCAAGGTGTCCTTCCAGACCATACAGATGCTGTTGAAATTGGAGAGTATCGCTGACAGTATTTTAAACACGCTGAAATCCAGAAGTTTTGACAACACCTTTGTTATTGCGCGCTGGCGAATCTGTATTTCCGGCATCAATATTGAGATTACTTGTTCTACGATCTGATTGGATCCGGCTTCATTCTGGCGGAGTTTAAGGAATGTGGGCTATACCTACCAGACCGTATTTCCGCGCGTTATACTGGAAGCGATACGCACGCTGGATAAACGGTCTGGGAACGAGACTATGGCTCTGCACACCACAAATTTGCTGGTTCAACCCAATACAGTAGAGCCATGGACTTGACAAGCCAGGAGGTGTGCTGGGACTGACTTACAGTAGCTGTCAATAAAATGTTTACGTTCTGTATACGTTCTACGGTCCGTTCCATTCTTAGCAATCTGCCCGTACTACGGTTTCTGAGTCAGCCATTATCGCTGTCACGAGTAAGCGGACAAATTCGTCGACCTTTATCTCCGGTTACAAGTAGGCTACAGACAAGGGACAAATGCCAGCGTATAGTTAAGGCCTTCCAATAAAGCATATTTAAAAAATCAGCCAGACCTTTCGAAGGATGTGCAAAGTTCCAAGAGCTTTCGCTTAGTGGGCGGGGTTTTCAGAAGCGATCGATTGCATTGCCACTGTATCTCCGGTTCTGCGAAAGCTGTGGACATCGAACAAAGACCAGCAGGGAGAGAGATCCAGGGCCTAAAACATAACCCAGTTAGAACAGCGTCGGACATAGGCTGCATCCGCTATAAGCGTTAAAAGTTTTTACTACGCTTGTATACCGTAAAAACGGTGCGTATAAACGCTGACGTAGCAATAATTTCACACCGTTTTCTGAGCCGTTTCTCACCGTAGAACGATCGTTGTTTGTAAACGGGATGCGCTTTTTTCACAGCAGTTCATGTGGTCACGTGCGCATATGCCAACTTTAACCCGCTATATTCACTGGATTGTGCGCGCGCGGGCCGGGCTGATCGTCGGAGCGAGCTCCAGCAGCTATAATAGCTAGCTCCAAGATTCCTTGTCCCTGGGACAGTTGCAGTTGACCCACAAAGTATGGATGGATCGATCAACAGACCACTGATCACTCTCTTGAATGTGTTGAATCAGCAGAAAATTAATATTGCATCAAGAACATGTATGTACATATAGCTATACATCCATCTGAGCATAAATTCAATTGTTGGTATGCAGTGCCATGAGTGCAGAGGCAGTGCCAGGATGGACCACAGGCCTGCATCGAGTGGGACTGTACTTCGAGGGATTCGTCCACAATGCACCAGCTGTGCTGGAGGAGGAGACAGTCACATCTTTCGGTGTGCGCGACTCCAGCAGAAGATCCCATTCAATCCTAGAGCAATGCAAGGAGAACACTGATGAAACCAGAGCTCAAGATGGTAAAAAGGTACAGCTGTACATGTATAGATGAAATAGTGGCCCGTAGTCCCTGTGTTGAGATTCATCATAATCTTAACTTTACAGAAACCTCAGCCCAGAGTATATTGGAGCTGCAAGCAAGGTAACACCACCGTAGAGTTTGGAAATACACCCTTCATTGTAGGAGACATCCAGCACCTGCAATGCCAGTACGGCCCTCAATACTACAAATCCAAGCCTAAGACAGGGAAGCAATTACATTTGCAAAGCACACATAAAATTGGATGCCCTGCCCACATTGTTGTCAAACAGTACATTCTATTCCCACAATATGCTCTCCCAGATGAGATCCATGGAAAGAGCAAACACCAAATACGACTCCAAAAGGAACAAACACTACTGAAATTGCAGGATGAAATGGAATCTGGAAGTGTCAAGCAGACCACAAGATACTGGTTATCTTTGCCAACACTGGAGGCACACGAGAAAACACACCCAGTGAAACAGGCTGCAGTATTTTCACAGAAGGTTAATCCAGCTGTAGCTAATTTCACAGAAGGTTAATCCAGCTGTAGCTAATTTCACAGAAGGTTAATCCAGCTGTAGCTAATTTCACAGAAGGTTAATCCAGCTGTAGCTAATTTCACAGAAGGTTAATCCAGCTGTAGCTAATTTCACAGAAGGTTAATCCAGCTGTAGCTCAAATGATTGGTGAGTTAGTTGCAGATGGTATTACTGAAGTTAACGATGTGATAAAGGCACTTCAACATCGCATCACCCACTACCTCTGCAAAGATTCCCAACCAGACCCAAATGATCGGGCATACTTCCCTACTCAGGATGACTTGAAGAATCACATCTACAGAGCAAAACAAGCTCTACAACATTCAAAGTATGACCAAGCATGCACATAGACACATACTGCACTTCTGCAATTGTAATCACATAGGGATGAAGAGGAAGCGATGTGGGGTCTGTGAAGCATGCATTTGTACAGACTGTGGCAAATGCAAGTACTGCCTTGACAAGCCAAAGTTTGGGGGACAAAGCAAACTGAAACAGGGCTGCGCTAAGCGCAGATGTCTTAGATTAACAACTATGGGAGGACCACAAGGTAAGCTATAAAGTTAAACCGTACCTGACTGAACCACTTCTATTCATACATCCTCTTCCCTAGGATCCCATCAGATGAAGCCAGCAGCCACTACCTCACGTACATCAGGTGCTGCTCCAGCTACACAGCAGGTGATAGATAGCATAAGGCACACAGTTCTGTTGACAAGTACATACATAAGGTGTATCATAATATTATATAGAGTGCTCTGAATTCTTCAACAGGATCCCCTTCAGCAAGCATTGGCTTCTCTCACTGCAAGGGACCGCCAAGTTAAGCCCATCATTGGAGATGGCAACTGTTTATTCCGTGCCATCGGTTTTGTGCTGTACGGCACCGAAATGGCTCATGAGAAAGTACGTGAGCTGCTGGCCCAGTTTGTCTCTGGGAACCGAGGAAGCTTCCGACCATACATTGATGGTGACATTGAAACTTACTTGGCTAAGATGAAATATACAAGAGTGTGGGGCACAGCAGTGGAGCTACTAGCAGTAGCAGCACTCCTTCAGATACCGGTGTTCACCCTCATTCCCCATGTGAAATACCTACAAATGGTTCCGTTATAAGCCTCTCTGTGTCAATAGGCTTGCCTTCCCAACCCAAGATCCACCACCTAAACAGCTGTCCAGGCTGAACCACATTGAGCTTATCAATGTCAGACAATGCCACTATGTCGTAGTCTATGACTGCATTCTGTCCCAGGATGGAGACTATCCACTGGATGAGCCCCCCTCAGCGAAGAATTCATTATTACAGTGTTTTATAATCTTGTACACTCTTTTATGTTACTCAGCTTACATCTTACCATTGGCATTGCCACCAGTTCTGTCCTTTTCAATGTCTTCGTCACAGTTTGTTTTTCAGTTCATGCAACGTACATACGTGTACCATACACGAGAACTTAACGGGTTAATGTTCGCACGTGACCACATGAACCGCTGTGAAAAAAGCGCATCCCGTTTGTAAACGGAACGTAAACTTTTTATTGACAGCCACTGTACATGTACCCGCTCCCCATACACACACACACATTCTAGAATGGTGTTTGGGACAATTGTGCGTTTCTGGCGGGGGATCACTGCGGTGCTACCCAGTCAACCTGGAGGAGCACCACCAGATGCACTTCACTGACGTCATGTTCCAACCTGGCTATCACAATGACACCCTCCTCACTGACAGCAACGTGTGAGTGGCAGTCATTTGGTCATATTGTGAAGATTTCTGTGGTCATTCTGCATGTGTACCACCAGCTTTTGAGGATGGCTTCCAACAGGATGGCTTAGCCTCACTGCCTGGCCTATGCCAGCCTCAGTTTTGGGTCATTGCTCAGGCTCATTCCCAGGCCACTCACTACCCAGGCTCATTCCCAGGCCTCCACGTACAGCCCTGACAAACTCCCTATGTGGGGTCTACTGTAATGTTACAGTGCAATGAGTGATTCAGAAGTGTCGTTTGTTCCGGGACATGTTTAGGTCGTTCTGTAAAGTCTGCATCGTATGAATTGAGGAGAATAATAATATGAGAAGAATTCAGGAATAGAAAATGAGTGGTTTCAAAAGAATAATGTGCCATCCCTAGTAACATATTGAGATTCGCATGGTTCAGAAACCTTGTGAAGCCTTGCCTAGTCAAGTTTGTTGGGGTGGCAGGTGGCCTAGCGGTTAAAGCATTCGACTGCTAATCTGAAGGTTGCAGGTTCGAATCCCACCATTGTCATAGGAGAGATTTTCTTTCTCTCCTAGGAGTTGACTCAGCTCTACCCTTAAAAATGAGTAGGTGTGTTCTCTCAGGTGTTTTCACCTGATACAGTTCACACCGCATCCTTCGGAGGGGATGTAAAGCCGTTGGTCCCGGGGTACTGGTTAATATTAGCATTCATGCTATTCCAGTTACCTCGTTAGCCACTCGACATGGTGGTTTCTTATAAAAGAAGTGGTTGCTATAGCAAAGTGCTGGCTGAGGGCACATTTTGCTTTTTGACCAGACCACATTAATTACAAGCCCAAAGGGCACAGTGCCCTTAGAGACGGTATTTGAACGGTTAGCTTTTAAACACCTTTACACGTTAATGTTGGTTAGTACAGCGATGTGGTGTAGTCGGCAGTGTGCTCCCATGGTAATGCGGAGATCGGCGGTTCAAATCCAGAAAGACAAACTCTTCTTTTTGATCTTCCATTTTGGTATTTCTAGCTCATTAATTGTTCATAAGTGCATATGCCGCGTGCAAAGAGTTAAATAACATACACGCACATGCACACACACCCAGAGCATGAGGGCTACTGAGTTCCATGGAAGAGCTTCCAATGTGGAGGTTATGGAACAGGACTGTGATGGGGTAAGCCAACGCTGATTTGGAATTATACAACTTTAAGCATGTCTGTCTGAAGTGGCATGTTCAGGGGGCGGGAGTACATTAGTGACATACGACCAGTAAGCTTTTACCTACTCTGCAAGTGTACAGTCTTGCTGGCTTCTCTATTCCTCCACTATATAGGAGACCACTGGACATGTTGGCCTCGTTCCCAGGTCTACCCTGTTTTCTGTTCTTCGGTTTGTGTCACACAGATGCGGATCCACTCATGAATGATCTCAGACAGGCCCAACCGACACTGGCCGACAAAATTGTGTATAGAGCATCTGGAGTCTTGCTAGCCGTGGAGTGCCTGAGCCTAGGCGACTGCATGATGAACGGAACCAGGACCAATTATGGACCCCGCCCCCTTGCATCCACCTACACCTGACGTCGCTCACATAATGAATGATACCAGGCCTTCCCCGATTTTGGCTGCTCTTCCGCATCTGTGTATTATTGACAACGCGAGTGCAGTCACCTACTTCTAGCTACTAACTATACGAACTCTAGGACTCTTTCATTACAGTGGAGTATATTATAGCAAAACTTGATGGCAGGAGCATACACTAATGTTCTGCACGATAGCCATAGTTTCAAATCCTGCCCCCTTCGTGACTGCAAGCTGTTCACACACCCACCCCGACACCCAAGCATGCAGTGTTTTCCCATCCTGCATCCTTCTCGATTGCGTGCACGCACCCACCCTGATCGGTTGAGCTATCCTGAGCTAGAGATTTGCTATTGTTTAAGTTGTGTTTGGTGACTCTGTACTGTCTCAGTTCTCTTGTTGATCTTGTAAGATGCACTTTGTACCCAAATGCTTTTGATCTCACTGTACAAGTAGCTATACTGTTACAAAGGATAATTTCTGCTAATTCTCTAATTTCTGTATGCTAATTAATATTATTGAAGGTCCATCACTGTATACGTACTTCATCAAAACAGTAGCTACTCTATAGCTACTGGCATGGAAGTTACCAGGGCCATTACCACCAGTATGGAGGTGATAATGGGGTCTCACTACGGTACTTTCACACAGACATTGAGTTCTGCAATACACTCTGATAATCACGCGCGCTTGCACAGGAAATCTGTAGACTTCCCGGGCAAGCCCGGTACCATCCCCATTTTGATTGGTCAATAATTGTGGTTGTGATTTTTTTGGTGGGATTTTTGAAATTCTTTTGATGGGGTGCTTCAGCATCACCGGTTTTCTCATTTCTGCTGACCAGGGAATGAACACTTGAGCGCGGAAGGAGACGTCACTAAGAGAACTTCCGATACAAGGCGCTCTTCAACTCCTGCCGTGCCAGTAGCAAGCCATTGTGCGCCGATCCGGACCGTTGTCGAGTTATTCTCCACAAAGTCAGTTCTCTATAGTATACTCTACACCAACGCTCCTATCTAGCTGTGCCACTTTATCGGTCTCCTCTCACCATTCGCTGTTCCCCCGTCTACTACTCAGCCCGTTCAGTGGTAAAGTATTTGTTGTTATCTGCTCGCGCGAGGCGTGTCATCCATGGCTATACTCACGACCAGCTCCACACGCGGTGCGATGGTGCCAGGAGAGTGGACATGCTAGCCTTCCCAAATGCCCTACTTGCAGCTAGGTGCATTCTGACCATTTGATGGCCTGGCTGCTGACCCTACCTGGCCACTCTACCTGAGGTCATTCGGTATGTACATACTTCACTGCATCAAACACACAATCACGCACACACACACTATATACACATGTACATGTCAGTATTGCAATAACACATTAGACAGAATCTGTTGCAGCTATGCAATGGTTTGATCCACTCAGTATCACAATGGCCGTGTGATTCGGATTTCCCAGTACTGGAGGAGCCTTCCTGGACTCTACCTGGCTGTCTTCCAGTCTTTGCATTTCTCACTTCCTGGCTGAATACCTAGCTCTCTACCTGGCTCACTACCATAGCTCTCCCCATGACTCTAAACCAAGATGGCTCAACCTGTCTCTACCTGGTTCTACTAACTGGCTCAACCTGTTTACAGAGGTCATTCTCAGATGTACGGTAACACACACCTCTAGCATTTATGCACACCAGTACCTGCAACTGTTGAGTTACAGATTCATTTTTGACCTCTTCTCTCTCTGTCATATACACAAGCACACACATACTTTACCCCAGCCACATGTGGTTGATTTGTCGTCAACACTGAGTGAACTCTCCACCCACAACGACCTCAGCCTGGACACTTTTAGGATGGTGCTGCTAGATGAGTTAACCTGTGTGAGTGTCATAGTAATTCTGCACACAAATATATACTTGTAACTGTTCATTTACAGATTCATTTTTGACCTCTACTCTCTCTCTCTCACTCATATGAAAAAGCACACACACGCACCTCACCCCTACCACATGTGATTGTTTTGACGTCAACATTGAGTGATCTGTCCACCGACAACAACCTCAGCCTGGACACTTTTAGGATGCTGGTGCTGCTTGAAGGAGCTAACCAGTGTGAGTGTCATGTGATTGACGACACCCCTATATTTCTAACGATAGTAATTCTGCACACGTATACCTGTAACTGTTTACTTACAGATTCATTCTTGACCTCTTCTCTCTCTCTCTCTCTCTATTATGCACAAGCACACACACACACCTCACCCCAGCTACTTGTGGTTGTTTTGACGTCAACACTGATTGATCTCTCCACCCACAACGACCTCAGCCTAGACACTTTTAGGATGCCGGTGCTGCTTAAAAGAGTTAGCTAACCCGTGTGAGTGTCATCTGATTGACGACGTCCCTTGCTTTCTAACGATACTAATTCTGCACACCAGTACCTGTGACTGTTCAGTTACAGATCCATTTTTGACCTCTTTTCTCTCTCCCGTATCCACAAGCACACACACACACCTTAATCCAGCCACATGCGGATTTTTCTTCATCAACACTGAGTGTTCCACAAGAACTTAAGCCTGAATTCAGTCAGGAAGGTGCTGCTGGATGAAGGAGCTAGCCCATGTGAGTGTCATGTGATTGACGACACACCTAGCTTTCTAACTATAGTAATTCTGCACACCAGTACTTGTGACTGTTCAGTTACAGATTCATTTTTGACTTCTTTCCTCTCTCTCTTATGCACAAGCACACACACACACCTTACTCCAGCCACATGTGGGTGTTTCTTCATCAACACTGAGTGCTTTATCCATCCACAAAGTCCTCTGCCTGGACTCTGTTAGGATGGTGGTTCTAGATGAAGGAGCTAGCCCGTGTGAGTGTCATGTGATTGATGACACCCCTTGCTTTCTAACGATAGTAATTCTGCCCCCCAGTACTCTGACTGTTCAGTTACAGATTCATTCTTCCCTCTCTGTCTTATGCACAAGCACACACAACACCTCACCCCAGCCACATGTGGTTGTTTCTTCATCAACACTCAGTGCTTTGTCCACCCACAAGGACCTTAGCCTGGACTCTGTTAGGATGGTGCTGCTAGATGGAGGAGCTATCTCGTGTGAGTGTCATGTGATTGACGACACCCCTAGGTTTCTAATAATAGTGATTTTGAAGACCTGTATCTGTGACTGTTCAGTTGCACATTCATTCTTGACATCATCTCTCTCTCTCTCTTACACAAAAGCACACACATACACCTCACCCCAGCCACGTGGTTGTATCTTCATGGACACTGTGTGTTCCCTGCACCCACAAGGACTTCAGCCTGGACTCTGTTAGGATGGTGCTGCGGATGAAGCTAGCCCGAGTGAGTGTCATGTGATTGAAGCCACCCCTTTCTTTCTAACGATAGTGATTCTGCCCCCCAGTACTTGTGACTGCTCAGTTACGAATTCATTTTTGACCTCTTCCCCCTCTCTCTTATGCACAAGCACACACACACCTCACCCCAGCCACATGTGGTTGTTTCTTCATCCACACTGAGAGTTCCCTGCACCCACAAGGACTTCAGCCTGGACTATGTTTGGATGGTGCTGCTGGAAGAAAGAGCTAGCCCGTGTGAGTGTCATGTGATTGATGACACCCCTTGCTTTCTAACGATAGTAATTCTGCCGCCCAGTACTGTGACTGTTCAGTTACAGATTCACCTCTTCCCTCTCTGTCTTATTCACAAGCACACACACACACCTCACCCCAGCCACATGTGGTTGTTTCTTCATCCACACTGAGTGCTTTGTCCATCCACAAGGACCTTAGCCTGGACTCTGTTAGGATGGTGCTGCTAGATGGAGGAGCTATCTCGTGTGAGTGTCATGTGATTGACGACACTCCTAGGTTTCTAATGATTTTGAAGACCAGTATCTGTGACTGTTCAGTTGCACATTCATTCTTGACATCATCTCTCTCTCTCTCTTACACAAAAGCACACACATACACCTCACCACAGCCACGTGGTTGTATCTTCATGGACACTGTGTGTTCCCTGCACCCACAAGGACTTCAGCCTGGACTCTGTTAGGATGGTGCTGCGGATGAAGCTAGCCCGAGTGAGTGTCATGTGATTGAAGACACCCCTTTCTTTCTAACGATAGTGATTCTGCCCCCCAGTACTTGTTACTGCTCAGTTACGAATTCATTTTTGACCTCTTCCCCCTCTCTCTTATGCACAAGCACACACACACCTCACCCCAGCCACATGTGGTTGTTTCTTCATCCACACTGAGAGTTCCCTGCACCCACAAGGACTTCAGCCTGGACTATGTTTGGATGGTGCTGCTGGAAGAAAGAGCTAGCCCGTGTGAGTGTCATGTGATTGATGACACCCCTTGCTTTCTAACGATAGTAATTCTGCCCCCCAGTACTGCGACTGATCAGTTACAGATTCATTTTTGACCTCTTCCCTCTCTGTCTTATGCACAAGCACACACACACACCTCACCCCAGCCGCATGTGGTTGTTTCTTCATCAACACTCATTGCTTTGTCCACCCACAAGAACCTTAGCCTGGACTCTGTTAGGATGGTGCTGCTAGATGGAGGAGCTATCTCGTGTGAGTGTCATGTGATTGACGACACCCCTAGGTTTCTAATAATAGTGATTTTGAAGACCAGTATCTGTGACTGTTCAGTTGCACATTCATTCTTGACATCATCTCTCTCTCTCTTACACAAAAGCACGCACATACACCTCACCCCAGCCACGTGGTTGCTTCTTCATGGATACTGAGTGTTACCTGCACCCACAAGGACTTCAGCCTGGACTCTGTTAGGATGGTGCTGCTGGATGGAGCTAGCTCGAGTGAGTGTCATGTGATTGATGACACCCCTTTCTTTCTAACGATAGTAATTCTGCCCCCCAGTACCTGTGACTGTTCAGTTACAAATTCATTTTTGACCTCTTCCCCCTCTCTCTTATGCACAAGCGCACACACACCTCACCCCAGCCACATGTGGTTGTTTCTTCATCCACACTGAGTGTTCCCTGCACCGACAAGGACTTCAGCCTTGACGGTGTTAGGATGGTTGGTTCTAGATGAAGGAGCTAGCCCGTGTGAGTGCCATGTGATTGATGACACCCCTTGCTTTCTAACGATAATAATTCTGCCCCCCAGTACTCTGACTGTTCAGTTACAGATTCATTTTTGTCCTCTTCCCCCTCTGTCTATATGCACAAGCACACACACACACCTCACCCCAGCCACAGGTGGTTGTTTCTTCATCCACACTGAGTGCTTTGTCCATCCACAAGGACCTTAGCCTGGACTCTGTTAGGATGGTGCTGCTAGATTGAGTAGCTATCTCTTGTGAGTGTCATGTGATTGACGACACCCCTAGGTTTCTAATAATAGTGATTTTGAAGACCAGTATCTGTGACTGTTCAGGTGCACATTCATTCTTGACATCATCTCTCTCTCTCCTACACAAAAGCACGCATATACACCTCACCCCAGCCACGTGGTTGTTTCTTCATGGACACTGTGTGTTCCCTGCACCCACAAGGACTTCAGCCTGGACTCTGTTAGGATGGTGCTCCGGGATGGAGCTAGCTCGAGTGAGTGTCATGTGATGGATGACACCCCTTTCTTTCTAATGATAGTAATTCTGCCCCCCAGTACCTGTGACTGTTCAGTTACAAATTCATTTTTGACCTCTTCCCCCTCTCTCTTATGCACAAGCACACACCCACCTCACCCCAGCCACAAGTGGTTGTTTCTTCATCCTCACTGAGTGTTCCCTGCACCGACAAGGACTTCAGCCTTGACTCTGTTAGGATGGTTGGTTCTAGATGAAGGAGCTATCCCGTGTGAGTGTCATGTGATTGATGACACCCATTGCTTTCTAACGATTGTAATTTTGACCCAAGTACTCTGACTGTTCAGTTACATATTCATTTTTGACCTCTTCCCTCTCTGTCTTATGCACAAGCACACACACCTCACCCCAGCCACATGTGGTTGTTTCTTCATCCACACTGAGGCTTTGTCCATCCACAAAGACCTTAGCCTGGACTCTGTTAGGATGGTGCTGCTAGATGGAGGAGCTGTGAGTGTCATGTGATTGACGACACCCCTAGGTTTCTAATAATAGTGATTTTGAAACCCAGTATCTGTGACTGTTCAGTTGCACATTCATTCTTGACATCATCTCTCTCTCTCTCTTACACAAAAGCACGCACATACACCTCACCTCAGCCACGTGGTTGTTTCTTCATGGACACTGTGTGTTCCCTGCACCCACAAGGACTTCAGCCTGGACTCTGTTAGGATAGTGCTGCGGGATGGAGCTATCTCGAGTGAGTGTCATGTGATTGATGACACCCCTTTCTTTCTAACGATAGTAATTCTGCCCCCCAATACCTGTGACTGTTCAGTTACAAATTCATTTTTGACCTCTTCCCCCTCTCTCTTGTGCACAAGCACAAACGCACCTCACCCCAGCCACATGTGGTTGTTTCTTCATCCACACTGAGTGTTCTCTGCACCGACAAGGACTTCAGCCTTGACTCTGTTAGGATGGTGGGGTCTGGATGAAACACCCGTGTGAGTGTCGTGTGATTGATGACACCCCTTGCTTTCTAACGATAGTAATTCTGCCCCCCAGTACTGTGACTGTTCAGTTACAGATTCATTTTTGACCTCTTCCCTGTCTGTCTTATGCACAAGCACACACACACACCTCACCCCAGCCACATGTGGTTGTTTCTTCATCAACACTCAGTGCTTTGTCCACCCACAAGGACCTTAGCCTGGACTCTGTTAGGATGGTGCTGCTAGATGGAGGAGCTATCTCGTGTGAGTGTCATGTGATTGACGACACCCCTAGGTTTCTAATAATAGTGATTTTGAAGACCTGTATCTGTGACTGTTCAGTTGCACATTCATTCTTGACATCATCTCTCTCTCTCTTACACAAAAGTACGCACATACACCTCACCCCAGCCACGTGGTTGTTTCTTCATGGATACTGAGTGTTCCCTGCACCCACAAGGACTTCAGCCTGGACTCTGTTAGGATGGTGCTGCGGGATGGAGCAAGCTCGAGTGAGTGTCATGTGATTGATGACACCCCTTTGTTACAAATTCATTGTTGACCTCTTCCCCCTCTCTCTTATGCAAAAGCACACACTCACCTCACCCCAGCCACACATGGTTGTTTCTTCATCCTAACTGAGTGTTCCCTGCACCGACAAGGACTTCAGCCTTGACTCTGTTAGGATGGTTGGTTCTAGATGAAGGAGCTAGCCCGTGTGAGTGTCATGTGATTGATGACACCCCTTGCTTTCTAACGATAGTAATTCTGCCCCCCAATACCTGTGACTGTTCAGTTACAAATTCATTTTTGACCTCTTCCCCTTCTCTCTTATGCACAAGCACAAACACACCTCACCCCAGCCACATGTGGTTGTTTCTTCATCCACACTGAGTGTTCTCTGCACCGACAAGGACTTCAGCCTTGACTCTGTTAGGATGGTGGGGTCTGGATGAAACACCCGTGTGAGTGTCGTGTGATTGATGACACCCCTTGCTTTCTAACGATAGTAATTCTGCCCCCCAGTACTGTGACTGTTCAGTTACAGATTCATTTTTGACCTCTTCCCTGTCTGTCTTATGCACAAGCACACACACACACCTCACCCCAGCCACATGTGGTTGTTTCTTCATCAACACTCAGTGCTTTGTCCACCCACAAGGACCTTAGCCTGGACTCTGTTAGGATGGTGCTGCTAGATGGAGGAGCTATCTCGTGTGAGTGTCATGTGATTGACGACACCCCTAGGTTTCTAATAATAGTGATTTTGAAGACCTGTATCTGTGACTGTTCAGTTGCACATTCATTCTTGACATCGTCTCTCTCTCTCTTACACAAAAGTACGCACATACACCTCACCCCAGCCACGTGGTTGTTTCTTCATGGATACTGAGTGTTCCCTGCACCCACAAGGACTTCAGCCTGGACTCTGTTAGGATGGTGCTGCGGGATGGAGCTAGCTCGAGTGAGTGTCATGTGATTGATGACACCCCTTTGTTACAAATTCATTGTTGACCTCTTCCCCCTCTCTCTTATGCAAAAGCACACACTCACCTCACCCCAGCCACACGTGGTTGTTTCTTCATCCTAACTGAGTGTTCCCTGCACCGACAAGGACTTCAGCCTTGACTCTGTTAGGATGGTTGGTTCTAGATGAAGGAGCTAGCCCGTGTGAGTGTCATGTGATTGATGACACCCCTTGATTTCTAACGATAGTAATTCTGCCCCCCAGTACTCTGACTGTTCAGTTACAGATTCATTTTTGACCTCTTCCCTCTCTGTCTTATGCACAAGCACACACACACACCTCACTCCAGCCGCATGTGGTTGTTTCTTCAACCACACTGAGTGCTTTGTCCATCCACAAGGACCTTAGCCTGGACTCTGTTAGGATGGTGCTGCTAGATGGAGGAGCTATCTCGTGTGAGTGTCATGTGATTGACGACAACCCTAGGTTTCTAATAATAGTGATTTTGAAGACCAGTATTTGTGACTGTTCAGTCGCACATTCATTCTTGACATCATCTCTCTCTCTCTCTTACACAAAAGCACGCACTTACACCTCACCCCAGCCTCGTGGTTGTTTCTTCATGGACACTGAGTGTTCCCTGCACCCACAAGGACTTCAGCCTGGACTCTGTTAGGATGGTGCTGCGGGATGGAGCTAGCTCGAGTGAGTGTCATGTGATTGATGACACCCCTTTCTTTCTAACGATAGTAATTCTGCCCCCCAGTAACTGTGACTGTTCAGTTACAAATTCATTTTTGACCTCTTCACCCTCTCTCTTATGCACAAGCACACACCCACCTCACCCCAGCCACATGTGGTTGTTTCTTCATCCACACTGAGTGTTCCCTGCACCGACAAGGACTTCAGCCTTGACTCTGTTAGGATGGTGGTTCTGGATGAAGGAACAAGCCCGTGTGAGTGTCATGTGATTGATGACACCGCTTGCTTTCTAACGATAGTAATTCTGCCCCCCAGTACTGTGACTGTTCAGTTACAAATTCATTTTTGACCTCTTGCCTCTCTGTCTTATGCACAAGCACACACACACACCTCACCCCAGCCACATGTGGTTGTTTCTTCATAAACACTGAGTGCTTTGTCCATTCACAAGGACCTTAGCTTGGACTCTGTTAGGATGGTGCTGCTAGATGGAGGAACTATTTCGTGTGAGTGTCATGTGGTTTACGACACCTCTAGGTTTCTAATAATAGTGATTTTGAAGACCAGTATCTGTGACTGTTCAGTTGCACATTCATTCTTGACATCATCTCTCTCTTTCAGAAAAGCACGCACATACACCTCACCCCAGCCACATGGTTGTTTCTTCATGGACACTGAGTGTTCCCTGGACCCACAAGGACTTCAGCCTGGACTCTGTTAGGATTGTGCTGCGGGATGGAGCTAGCTCGAGTGAGTGTCATGTGATTGATGACACCCTTTCTTTCTAACGATAGTAATTCTGCCCCCCAGTACCTGTGACTGTTCAGTTACAAATTCATTTTTGACCTCTTCCCCCTCTCTCTTACGCACAAGCACACACACACCTCACCCCAGCCACATGTGGTTGTTTCTTCATCCACACTGAGTGTTCCCTGCACCGACAAGGACTTCAGCCTGGACTTTGTTAGGATGGTGCTGCTGGAAGGAGCTAGCCCGTGTGAGTGTCATGTGATTGACGACACCCCTAGCTTTCAAACGATAATAATTCTGCACTCCAATACCTGTGACTGTTCTGTTACAGATTCATTTTTAACCTCTTTTCTCTCTCCCTTATGCACAAGCACAGACACACACCTTACTCCTGTGGTTGTTTCTTCATCAACACTGAGTGCCCACAAGAACTTCAACCTGGACTCTGTCAGGATGGTGCTGCTGGATGTAGGAGCTATCCCGTGTGAGTGTCATGTGATTGATGACACCCCTAGCTTTCTAACGATGCTAATTCTGCACAGCAGTACCTCTGACTGTTCAGTTACAGATTCACTCTTTACCTCTTTTCTCTCTCCCTTATGCACAAGCACACACACACACCTTACTCTTGAGGTTGTTTCTTCATCAACACTGAGTGCCCACAAGAACTTCAACCTGGACTCTGTCAGGATGGTGCTGCTGGATGAAGGAGCTAGCCCGTGTGAGTGTCATGTGATTGACGACACCCCTAGGTTTCTAACGATAGTGATTCTGAACACCAGTATCTCTGACTGTTCAGTTGCAGATTCATTCTTGACATCATCTCTGCCTCTCTTACACACAAGCACGCACATACACCTCACACCAGCCACATGCGGTTGTTTCTTCATCCACACTGAATGTTCCCTGCACCCACAAGGACTTCAGCCTGGACTCTGTTAGGATGGTGCTGCGGGATGGAGCTAGCCCGAGTGAGTGTCATGTGATTGATGACACCCCTATCTTTCTAACGATAGTAATTCTACCCCCCAGTACCTGTGACTGTTCAGTTACAAATTCATTTTTGACTTCTTCCCCTCTCTCTTATGCACAATCGCACACACACACCTCACCCCAGCCACATGTGGTTGTTTCTCGATCAACACTGAGTGCTCTCTTCACCCACAGGGACCTCAGCCTGCACTCTGTTAGGATGGTGCTGCTAGATGAAGGAGCTAACCCGTGTGAGTGTCATGTGATTGACGACACCCATAGCTTTCAAACGAAACTAATTCTGCACACCAGCACCTGTGACTGTTCAGTTGCAGATTCATTTTTGACCTCTTTTCTCTCTGCATTAAGCACAAGCACACACACGCACCTTACTCCTGTGGTTGTTTCTTCATCAACACAGTGCCCACAAGAAATTCAACCTGGACTCTGTCAGGATGGTGCTGCTGGATGAAGGAGCTAGCCCGTGTGAGTGTCATGTGATTGACGACACCCCTAGCTTTCAAACGATGCTAATTCTGCACAGCAGTACCTGTGACTGTTCAGTTACAGTTTCATTTTTGACCTCTTTTCTCTCTCCCTTATGCACAAGCACACACACACACCTTACTCTAGCCACATGTGGTTGTTTCTTCATCAACACTCAGTGCTTTGTCCACCCACAAGGACCTTAGCCTGGACTCTGTTAGGATGGTGCTGCTAGATGGAGTAGCTATCTCGTGTGAGTGTCATGTGATTGACGACGCCCCTAGGTTTCCAATAATAGTGATTTTGAAGACCAGTATCTGTGACTGTTCAGTTGCACATTCATTCTTGACATCATCTCTCTCTCTCTTACACAAAAGCACGCACATACACCTCACACCAGCCACGTGGTTGTTTCTTCATGGACACTGTGTGTTCCCTGCACCCACAAGGACTTCAGCCTGGACTCTGTTAGGATGGTGCTGCGGTATTGAGCTAGCTCGAGTGCGTGTCATGTGATTGATGACACCCCTTTCTTTCTAACGATAGTAATTCTGCCCCCCAGTACCTGTGACTGTTCAGTTACAAATTCATTTTTGACCTCTTCACCCTCTCTCTTATGCACAAGCACACACCCACGTCACCCCAGCCACATGTGGTTGTTTCTTCATCCACACTGAGTGTTCCCTGCACCGACAAGAACTTCAGGCTTGACTCTGCTACGTAGGATGGTTGGTTCTAGATGAAGGAGCTAGCCCGTGTGAGTGTCATGTGATTGATGACACCCCTTACTTTCTTACGATAGTAATTCTGCCCCCCAGTACTCTGACTGTTCAGTTACAGATTCATTTTTGACCTCTTCCCTCTAAGTCTTATGCACAAGCACACACACACACCTCACCCCAGCCACATGTGGTTGTTTCTTCATCAACACTGAGAGCTTTGTCCATCCACAAGGACCTTAGCCTGGACTCTGTTAGGATGGTGCAGCTAGATGGAGGAGCTATCTCGTGTGAGTGTCATGTGATTGACGACAACCCTAGGTTTCTAATAATAGTGATTTTGAAGACCAGTGTCTGTGACTGTTCAGTTGCACATTCATTCTTGACATCATCTCTCTCTCTCTCTTATACAAAAGCACGCACATACACCTCACCCCAGCCACGTGGTTGTTTCTTAATGGACACTGAGTGTTCCCTGCACCCACAAGGACTTCAGTCTGGACTCTGTTAGGATGGTGCTGCGGGATTGAGCTAGCTCGAGTGAGTGTCATGTGATATATGACACTCCTTTCTTTCTAACGATAGTAATTCGCCCCCCAGTACCTGTGACTGTTCAGTTACAAATTCATTTTTGACCTCTTCCCCCTCTCTCTTATGCACAAGCACACACACACCTCACCCCAGCCACATATGGTTGTTTCTTCATCCACAGTGAGTTCTTTGTCCACCTACAAGGACCTTACCTGGACTCTGTTACGATGGTGCTGCTAGATGGAGGAGCTATCTCGTGTGAGTGTCATGTGATTGACGACACCCCTAGGTTTCTAATAATAGTGATTTTGAAGACCAGTATCTGTGACGGTTCAGTTGTACATTCATTCTTGACATCATCTCTCTCTCTCTTACACAAAAGCATGCACATACACCTCACCCTAGCCACGTGGTTGTTTCTTCATGGATACTGAGTGTTTCCCTGCACCCACAAGGACTTCAGCCTGGACTCTGTTAGGATAGTGCTGCGGGATGGAGCTAGCTCGAGTGAGTGTCATGTGATTGATGACACCCCTTTCTTTCTAACGATAGTAATTCTGCCCCCCAGTACCTGTGACTGTTCAGTTACAAATTCATTTTTGACCTCTTTACCCTCTCTCTTATGCACAAGCACACACCCACGTCACCCCAGCCACATGTGGTTGTTTCTTCATCCGCACTGAGTGTTCCCTGCACCGACAAGGACTTCAGCCTTGACTCTGTTAGGATGGTTGGTTCTAGATGAAGGAGCTAGCCCGTGTGAGTGTCATGTGATTGATGACACCCCTTGATTTCTAACGATAGTAATTCTGCCCCACAGTACTCTGACTGTTCAGTTACAGATTCATTTTTGACCTCTTCCCCCTCTGTCTTATGCACAAGCACACCCACACACCTCACCCCAGCCACATGTGGTTGTTTCTTCATCCACACTGAGTGCTTTGTCCATCCACAAGGACCTTAGCCTGGACTCTGTTAGGATGGTGCTGCTAGATGGAGGAGCTATCTCGTGTGAGTGTCATGTGATTGACGACAACCCTACGTTTCTAATAATAGTGATTTTGAAGTCCAGTATCTGTGACTGTTCAGTTGCACATTCATTCTTGACATCATCTCTCTCTCTCTCTTACACAAATGCACGCACATACACATCACCCCAGCCACGTGGTTGTTTCTTCATGGACACTGAGTGTTCCCTGCACCCACAAGGACTTCAGTCTGGACTCTGTTAGGATGGCGCTGCGGGATTGAGCTGTGAGTGTCATGTGATATATGACACTCCTTTCTTTCTAACGATAGTAATTCGCCCCCCAGTACCTGTGACTGTTCAGTTACAAATTCATTTTTGACCTCTTCCCCCTCTCTCTTATGCACAAGCACACACACACCTCACCCCAGCCACATATGGTTGTTTCTTCATCCCCAGTGAGTTCTTTGTCCACCTACAAGGACCTTAGCCTGGACTCTGTTACGATGGTGCTGCTAGATGGACGAGCTATCTCGTGTGAGTGTCATGTGATTGACGACACCCCTAGGTTTCTAATAATAGTGATTTTGAAGACCAGTATCTGTGACTGTTCAGTTGCACATTCATTCTTGACATCATCTCTCTCTCTCTTACACAAAAGCATGCACATACACCTCACCCCAGCCACGTGGTTGTTTCTTCATGGATACTGAGTGTTCCCTGCACCCACAAGGACTTCAGCCTGGACTCTGTTAGGATGGTGCTGCGGGATGGAGCTAGCTCGAGTGAGTGTCATGTGATTGATGACACCCCCTTTCTTTCTAAACATAGTAATTCTGCCCCCCAGTACCTGTGACTGTTCAGTTACAAATTCATTTTTGACCTCTTCACCCTCTCTCTTATGCACAAGCACACACCCACGTCACCCCAGCCACATGTGGTTGTTTCTTCATCCGCACTGAGTGTTCCCTGCACCGACAAGGACTTCAGCCTTGACTCTGTTAGGATGGTTGGTTCTAGATGAAGGAGCTAGCCCGTGTGAGTGTCATGTGATTGATGACACCCCTTGCTTTCTAACGATAGTAATTTTGCCCCCCAGTGCTCTGACTGTTCAGTTACAGATTCATTTTTGACCTCTTCCCTCTCTGTCTTATGCGCAAGCACACCCACACACCTCACCCCAGCCACATGTGGTTGTTTCTTCATCCACACTGAGTGCTTTGTCCATCCACAAGGACCTTAGCCTGGACTCTGTTCGGATTTTGCTGCTAGATGGAGGAGCTATCTCGTGTGAGTGTCATGTGATTGACGACACCCCTTGGTTTCTAATAATAGTGATTTTGAAGACCAGTATCTGTGACTGTTCAGTTGCACATTCATTCTTGACATCATCTCTCTCTCTCTCTCTTATACAAAAGCACGCACATACACCTCACCCCAGCCACGTGATTGTTTCTTAAGGACACAGAGTGTTCCTTGCACCCACAAGGACTTCAACCTGGACTCTGTTAGGATGGTGCTGCGGGATGGAGCTAGCTCGAGTGAGTGTCATGTGATTGATGACACCCCTTTCTTTCTAACGATAGTAATTCGCCCCCCAGTACCTGTGACTGTTCAGTTACAAATTCATTTTTGACCTCTTCCCCCTCTCTCTTATGCACAAGAACACACACACCTCACCCCAGTCACATGTGGTTGTTTCTTCATCCACACTGAGTGTTCCCTTCACCGACAAGGACTTCAGCCTTGACTTTGTTAGGATGGTGGTTCTGGATGAAGGAGCTAGCCTGTGTGAGTGTCATGTGATTGATGACACCCCTTGCTTTCTAACGATAGTAATTCTGCCCCCCAGTACTGTGACTGTTCAGTTACAAATTCATTTTTGACCTCTTCCCTCTCTGTCCTATGCACAAGCACACACACACACCTCACCCCAACCACATGTGGTTGTTTCTTCATAAACACTGAGTGCTTTGTCCATCCACAAGGACCTTATCCTGGACTCTGTTAGGATGGTGCTGCTAGATGGAGGAGCTATCTCGTGTGAGTGTCATGTGGTTGACGACACCTGTAGGTTTCTAATAATAGTGATTTTGAAGGCAAGTATCTGTGACTGTTCAGTTGCACATTCATTCTTGACATCATCTCTCTCTCTCTTTCACAAAAGCACGCACATACACCTCACCCCAGCCACGTGGTTGTTTCTTCATGGACACTGAGTGTTCCCTGCACCGACAAGGACTTCAGCCTGGACTCTGTTAGGAAGGTGCTGCGGGATGGAGCTAGCTCGAGTGAGTGTCATGTGATTGATGACACCCCTTTCTTTCTAACGATAGTAATTCTGCCCCCCAGTACCTGTGACTGTTCAGTTACAAATTCATTTTTGACCTCTTCCCCCTCTCTCTTACGCACAAGCACACACACACCTCACCCCAGCCACATGTGGTTGTTTCTTCATCCACACTGAGTGTTCCCTGCACCGACAAGGACTTCAGCCTGGACTTTGTTAGGATGGTGCTGCTGGAAGGAGCTAGCCCGTGTGAGAGACATGTGATTGACGACACCCCTAGCTTTCAAACGATACTAATTCTGCACTGCAGTACCGTTGACTGTTCTGTTACAGATTCATTTTTAACCTCTTTTCTCTCTCCCTTATGCACAAGCACAGACACACACCTTACTCCTGTGGTTGTTTCTTCATCAACACTGAGTGCCCACAAGAACTTCAACCTGGACTCTGTCAGGATGGTGCTGCTGGATGAAGGAGCTATCCCTTGTGAGTGTCATGTGATTGATGACACCCCTAGCTTTCTAACGATGCTAATTCTGCACAGCAGTACCTCTGACTGTTCAGTTACAGATTCACTCTTTACTTCTTTTCTCTCTGCACTGTTAAAAGGACCGCCAGTTGTTAAAAGGGCCACCTTAACTGCTCCATCCCTCTTCTCTCCTCTCTCCACCTCCTCCCTCCTTCCTCCATCCCCCCTCCCTCGCTCCTTCCCTCCCTTCCTTCCTCATCCCACAATAGTTTCAAGAACAGAGTGATTGACACTAATGATCACTGCCTCCGGAATGACAACTGTCCCACTGAGAAGGGCATACAAGAGAAGGTTGGTGTGAAGGTGGTAGTGGGGGCAAGGGAGGAGGTGGGAGGGGGAGAGTACAAGGATAGGGAAGGGGGGAGGGAAGAAGGAGAAAGGAAGGTTCGAGGGTGTGAGTGAGAGGAGAGAGGAGAGGTTAGGGCTGGAGTGGATGAGAGTGAATGAGGGGACTGACTGGCCCTGTGTCATAAAGACATTATACAGACTCATTTTTATATGTGCCATTTGTCAGTGAACTGATGGCCATCCTAGTTGCCATGATGAGCATCCCTCCCTCCTTCCCTGAATTCCTCCCACCCTCTTCCCTCTCTTCTTCCTTCCTCCCTCCCTCCCTCCCTCCCTCCCTCCCCTCTCCCTCCCTCCCTCCCTCCCTCCCTCCCTTCCTCCCTCCCTCCCTCCCTCCCTCCCTCCCTCCCCTCTCCCTCCCTCCCTCCCTCCCTCCCTCCCTCCCCTCTCCCTCCCTCCCTCCCTCCCTCCCTCCCTCCACACCACACAGACTCAGTTTGATATCTCAGTTGGCAGTGAGCTAATGGCCATCCTAGCCTGACGGCCTACCTCGGAGACATGAAGGAGCGTCTTGGGAGGACTGTCATCGGCAATAGCTGTAGCGGAGAGGCAGTCGCAGCAGACGATTTAGGAGTGAACGGAGCCCTGGCTGTGCTCATGAAGGATACAATAAAGCCTAACCTCATGCAGACATTGGGTAAGAAAGCACTGTTTGTGGTACATGTACCTTAATCTTGTTGCTCATTGAAAACCCAGTTGCCTCTTCCAGCTACTACCATCTACTATTGTCTGCACAGCTCAAGTATCAAGCAAGTCGCATCCTCACTCATGGTAGTGCAACCTAAATGTAGAGCAAACTCTCCTTTTAGCTCAAGTCTTATTGTGGATACTTCAGCAGGCTCTGACTGCTCCACCAGCTTGCCTTGTTCCCAGGCTGCTCATGGGAGGTTAGCTTACAGCTCAACATTGCATGACATCACATAGTGCCAAAGACAGTCCAAGCGAGCAGTGGTACATGGCCGATGGGAAAGACTCAAGTTCACCACCGAGGTTAGTTTCAACACGAGTTATTCGACGGTGTCAGTGTATGACGACAATCACGACCTGTTCAAAAGGTTTTGTTTTACTTCACACTACCAGGAGTGTAGTGATGTGTAGGCCAGCTGTGAAGTCAGTGCTATCAATACATTAAGATTTTAATGTGTGTCTGTGTGTGTGTGAGTGACAGAAGTGGGATGTTCGTGGGGCGGGACTAGACCATAGTGACGCGCGACCTTTGTACTTTAATTTATTTACTGAACCTTGAACTCCGCGAAGAATGTTCAGGCCCGGGCATGGGCTGGAATCCAGCAAGTGCAATCCGGGAACAGCAGTCGAAGCGGACGTAATCGGGCGAGCAGCAGTTGAAGCAGACGCAATCGGGGAGCAGCAGTTCAAGCAGACGCAATCGGGGAGTAGCAGCAGAAGCAGACGCGATCGGGAGCAGCAGCTGAAGCAGACGCAAGCGGCGAGCAGCAGCTGAAGCGGACGCAATCGGTGAGCACTCTGCACAGAGAGCTGTCCGGCACCGGATTACGCTGGTAGGCAAATGAGGGGGAAGTAGCTGAGCAAGCGAAGCGAGCTCAGCTACTTGTAGCAATAATACTTTCGAATACTGTTATAGGATAGTATCAGGCCAGGCATTCTCTCCCTCTCAGTGCTGTGTCAAGGCCGGCGCCATAGGGCCATGGCCGTCCCACTTTTTGGCCCCATTTCAAAGAAATGGCAATACCTTCAAGCCTAGATATGTATGTACCCCGTACAGTTCAATTCCCGTGGTCAGCGCTGTGATAGCACTCGATAGATCAGTCATCGATTCTTGGATATAGTCTTGTTAATAAATTATATTTGCGTATATGCAGACTCAGCAATGGCATCTGTTTCTCATCCTAGTTCTGGGCCTACCATTGAAACTATCTCGGGCCTTAGTGCTGCCGCCCCACTTCAAAAAAACTGGCACCGCCCAGACTGTTGATTAAGATCTGTAATATTGAGGTAAAAGTCAGTATACTATTGTCTATCCACCTGCAGAAGGCACTCCTGTGTTTGTCCACGCTTGTCCCTTTGCCAACATCGCCCACGGCAACTCCTCCATCATGGCAGACAAGATTGCCTTGAAACTGGTCGGGGGAAGCAGGTTGGTTGCCACCGAGGCAGGATTCGGGGCTGACATTGGCATGGAGAAGTTCTTTGATGTCAAGTGCAGATACAGTGGTGAGTGGGGACTTTGCAAATTGACTTTCATATCCACTCTTCATATGTAAGGCTGAGGTACTTTGTAAGTGGTGTGAGTAACATGATCTCCTTCCTAGTGCTGTTGGTCAGCTCTGGCATAAGCTAATTGTTGAAGTAAGCCAGAGTATGGATATGCTGTCTATACAGCATTGATACAAATGTCTCCTGATGGTAGAATATGAGCCTTTGACTGAAAATGCCATCATCAGAATTTCATCTTGTGATGTCACTTCCGGCAATGTCCTTTGCTCGAGGTAGATTCTGGTAGGTAGGCCATGTCTGGGCTCAGCATTAGAATGGCCTTGGTTAGCACCTTGGTGGCAAATTATAGGGTTACGTCACCTGTATGTGACAATTTGAAGGGAGCTGCATGTAGCTACATCCTCCCAGTCTCATTGTAAACAGCAGGAGCTGTTAGCCATCTCTAAACAACATTGAAACATTTTGTCTTTTCTGATGAGCAATCCTATATTACTCTGATCTTGTTGTGTAGGCTTGGTTCTGAACTGTGTTGTCCTGGTGGTCACTGTACGTTCACTGAAGATGCACAGAGGAGGTCCGACAGTGACATCTGGCCAACCACTTGACCCTGCCTACTCCAAGGTACAGGTACGTATGTACCTTACTTGTTACTTGTTTTGTGGTTTCCTGTGAAAACTAAAGTTACCACTAACAGAAAGCTGGAAACCATGAACCCAATGAGCTACCTAATGAACCCTGTACCATATGATATCAGCTGCTGCTTCCCAATTGTCTTCGCTTCAACTGATTGTAGTCTCGCGTGGACTAACCCCATAGTGTCAGCTTTTGCTGCTGCTCCCCAATTGCGTCCCCTAGTCGTTCTGGAAGGTTCCATGTTCCATTCATCTATACTGATTGCAGTGGTGCAAATGTTTTTGAGGTAAGTGCTATGCTAGGAGGTATCTTGGGCAAAAGTTCCCATGCATAAATTAATTATTAGAGGCTGCCATAGTAATGCCATTGAGAACTACATGTAGATTCCATAATATGTCAGTAAGACAATTAGCTGACACCCTATGTATAACTAGCGTCTAATAACAATGCATTATTGCTTTACAGCATGGTGTGACATGGCAGAAGATATGCAGAACTCAGTGTGGATGGAGTGAGGCCGATACAAAGTGTACTACAGTGCTGAAGGTCTGCTACAGAGAGGGGTGGCAGCCTGATCAAAACAAAATGAAACACAACGAACAATAACACAGTGACTAATACAAATACATATTTGAGTTTACAATAGTATTACTGTGTATGGTTGGGATTGGTTCAGATAAAGTAGCTTGACATGCATGACATGAAATATCATGTTGACTGAAGTGGAAGTGACTTGGACAACAGTGTTGTGAACACTTGCAGCATGGACAGCAGAAGTGGTACGAAGAAGGGTAGTTACATGTACTGTCTAAGTTCTGAATGAATGAGATCCAGAATAAGTTGGTAAGCTTGGTCTTGATTGACTCATAGCTTTTTTGTAAGTCAATTGGCATTGCAGAGGTGATTTCCGTTGCTCGACGCTGGATTTGTTCAAACTTTTATATCTTTCATCAAGACTGGTCTACAAATCTGAGAATTGTAGAGCAGTTGGGAGTGAACCAAGGAAATGTATGAACTCTCTTGTTGCGCATGCGAAGCTGTTGGTTGCTGAGAAAGTTCTAAGGAGCAGGCCAAGAATATGATATATGCACGAAGATTTGAGCGATATGCAATTAAAATGCCAGTATGGCATCACTGATAATGGGTTCCTGCTGTACGCAGCTATAGCACATGTCATAATGGATCCACATGTGAAGCTCAGTGTTGTTAATCCAACTCCAGCGTAGACTAGTTCTGCTGCATGCTGGAAGTTCCATCCAGGAAGCACGTCACATGACACAAGTGTACAATGGTGTGATCCCAAAATCGTCACCAGCTTTTCTAATTAAGGTGACTAGAGATAAACGCTATTAGCAGTAATATATTGTGGATGTTTGGTAGGCTCACTTGGGGTGAAGCTGAAGGTAAACTTGGTGCTTTCGCCTCTGACGAGAGTGCAGGGGACTGCAGGTGTACATTGTACAGCAGTTGGGGATCGATACTCACACTGTCAATGGTCACTCCTGTGGAGCCTGCTTGTATGTGATTGTATGGCAACTAAATGCTACAACAATTCCAGGTCCCAAAGACATAGTACCATTTTAGGCTCGTTCCCAGGCCTCCACGCACAGCTTTTGTCGTTTGCAGTACGTGCTTTTCGTACTGCAAGCGACAAAAGCTGTGCGTGGAGGCCTGGGAACGAGGCTATAGTACCAATCATCATCGTAGTCTTACCGCAGTCAGTCCATGGCGTGTTACACTCACTGGCACGCGCAAATTCCGCACTGCAGACCAACATAGCCAACAACAGCGTAACCATGTCGCGCTAATCACTTCTCGAATTCTGACTCTAGGTTCAAAGGTTATATTTGTCGCAGGCTAAAGGGGGTGGGGCTGGAATGGATTGCACGCGTGTACGTACGTACGTACACACTAGCATGAGAGATGGAAAGCACCCAGGCTCTTTGCCTTGGCACACTGCAGTTCTGTGTCTCCAATAAAGGTGCGTCTCTATGACTGGCATACTGCATTTCAGTCGCCGTTCAAATTACATAGACTAGCTAAAGACTTCGTAAGTACAGTGGAAAACTTCACCCATCGCTCACTCACCAGCTTGCTCGGATTTACAGGAGTCTAGTCAATGATATGGATGAAGATGGTGAATCTGATCCATGGCCAGAGCTGGTGGCCATGGTCAAGATTCCAGAGGTGCAACAGCAGCGTGGAGCTTGTGACTGTGGGGTGTTTGCAGTAGCATTCGCACTCCATGTGGCATTGGGAGATGATCCACAGAAGATTCTCTTTGAACAATCACAGATGCGTCCTCACCTCCTCAGATGCTTTTAGGATCGGAAGTTGGAACCTTTCCCTCACAAAAGGGTTTCAATTCCACGCCGGACTCCACCTTTCTTCCCATTATGTGCACATTGAACTTTTCTGCACATGTCTGATGCCAGACACATACGACGACATGGTGGAATGTGAAGAGTGCGAACAGTGGTTCCACTTGAAATGCATGGGCCTCACACAGGTCCCCACTGAGGATGAACTTTGGTTTTGTAAGAAATGTGCTCTTTAGTTAGTATGTCAATACAATGTCATGAGTTACTGTTTATATTGATTGTACATTCATAAATTGTATTGTATTCTGCAGATTTATAGCATACTGACTTCATAAATTATTATATTGTTGTTTCAGCAGATTCATATTATTAATGTTTGTTATTAAAAAATTTACTTTGCTACATTGTACAGTATACAGTCACTTCAAATTTCTAAATGGAAATTAACATTTATAACAGAGCTGAATTCACAGTGGGATGCCCACATTCACACAAATAGACATTCAACAATAAATCAGGATGACCTTATTCACGTAAATTTAGGCATCGGGATGCCCATATTTGCGTGAAAAAGATGCATGCCTATTTTCACGGCGGGATGCCCATATTCACCGTAAATATGGGCATCAGGATGCCCATTTTCACGTAAATATGGGCATTGGGATGCCTATATTTGCGTGAAAATGGGCATCCGGGATGCCCATTTTCGGGGGTGCCTATTTTCACTTGACACCGGCATTGATTGCAAAGCCATGTAGAGGCCAAGGTCTGAGTAATGCACTACTGTTCAATTAATTTAGGGAGGACTGTGTAGAGAGTTATCCACAAAGTCCTCTTCTCCACACAGCATATACAATGGTAAAGACCGTCGACCATGAGTTCTGCATATACCACTGCACCGACTCCTGAAATCAGTGCCAGTCAAGTAGCACACAGGAAAATCTTTCCACATTACCACTGTAGGAAAACAGATTTTGCTACATATTCACCACAACCAACTTCACCTTTTCCCCACATTTCAGTTGGAATAGTTCGTGTAATAATGTTGTTGGTGAAATTCACTACAAATTTAGTGTATGTGTACTCTTGCTATTGAGAATTTCACTACAAATTTAGTGTACGTGTATTCTTGCTATTGAGAATTTCACTACACTCTGAAATATTCGGACAAGGATATAGAGAAATTGTGGAATAACAGAAAACTTCTACAGACAGTGAAAGTGTTCTTACGTAGAGAAATTCAACACAGCAATACTGCAGACATTCAAGATCATCTTACGTAGAGAAAATCAACACAGCAATGCTTCAGACAGCTTTCGTAGAGAAATTCAACACGGCTAGCTAAACAATCAAATCTCTTACGTAATCGTTGGGTGGAGTCTGATGTCTCGTACCCATACTCACAACTACTACATGGGAACGAAAATCGTGAGTAAGTCCTGTAGTACATGTGGCAAGCAGGGTCGGGTCAGAGCAAGACGAGACGAGATCATGGCCGTCGGTGAGGGTGCGTCGATCGAAGGTACGGGTAGACACAACACCTCTACGTCCTGTGAGTAACTACTGTAACGCATGATCGAGTCGCCATAAGTTGTTTCTATCTAGTTTGGTTCCCAGACCCTTCTTGGGCGGGACGGGCGGAGGGGAGGGAGAGGGAAGGGTCTGGTGAATAACATTACACTAGCGCGGATCCGCGGAATTTCATTAAACGTAATAATTGGCAATGTGTGAAACCATGAATACTTTAAGTACTCGTTGCTCGTAAATGCTAACAGCACTGCTACGTGTAAGTGAGTCTGCAAGGTCTGTTACCAGTCTTTCGATGCCAGCAGGGTGATCGGGGAAGTCTGCACGGCACTGCAACAGTTGCGAGTAATCATGGAGCTATCGAACATTTTCGTGCAGGTTCGTGTGAAGTGCGCGCGGCAGTACCTTGCTGAGCCAGCGTTTGTGTGTTGCTTCAATACGGTCGAAAAGTAGCTACACGGAGACCAAACAGACGGTAACTGCAACGCTAGAAACAGCCTTCACAGTCAGAATCACGACGTACTGCCGTAAGTTCATAAGCCACTTGACCCGAGTTGGAACTGAGCGACACGAATAGAGTCAACATCCATGCCGCTGACAAACTGATGATCAAGTACAACTTGTACCTGCTCTGCCTGTCTGCCTCAGCGCGCTGAATAGCTGCATCAAACAAAATCACTGGTGTAGCTAGCTATCTAACTGCCGCCATATTGCTAATAATTTTATTCACGATTCGCACCTACTCGAGATTCGTGTTTTTTCCCTCATCAACGCTGACAGCAGGAATGCTGCCGTGGATCCGCGCTAGGGTAAGGTTATTCACCAGACCCTTCCGTCTCCCTTCCGCCCGCCCGCCCCGCCCTCCCCGGAAACGAAACGCAGAAGGGTCTGGGAACCAAACTAGTTTCTATCTAATGCCGCCACCGGGATCAAAGCTGCATGGCCCCTGCATATTGAGCGCACTTACTGAATTTCTGAGGTATGAAGCTTGAATGACGATCCCCCATACCTGAATCTTACATAACCAGGGTTTAATTTGGTCAAGGGCCAGGGGAGGTCATGGACTCTGCAGTCACAGCTGCGACCATGGGTCAAAACTTTGACCGCTCTTTGCACAGCTTGATCGTTGACCGCGCTTATTTTCAAGGCTTTGACTGTTGACCATGCTGATTTGACTTGACTTTGTGATAATATAGGACGAATGCGTAGCGACTCCACCCCATTCCTTAGTGTACAGGTTGACCGAGCGCGGTCGCAGCTGTGACTGTGGTGCTTATTGGGTGCTTCTGGGTATAAGATTACATCATTGTACATGATGTAATACTTGATGTAAATACCCATAGTGTCACTGGTTTATGTGTCCCTAGTATCCGTGTCGATGGTGTCAGTGGTGTCCCAAGTGCAGGGTTTATTTCAGAAAATATCTGGGGGGGGATTGAATAGTGAGCCATTTAGGGGGGTCTGGGTATGAATGGAGGTACACGTCACGTCCTGGTCGTCGCCCCAAGTGGGTTACAGCCTTATCTGTATGAGGAGTACCTAAGGGGGGGGGGGGGGGAACATTTTCAGGGGGGGCTAGTTGTTCGCTAGCCCAAGTCACAAATGTTCACTGGAGGGTCAACTCTGAAGGGAGGAAGCATAAACAGACGTGAATGGAGAGTCTGCACTGTCCATCAGGAGGCCATGTAGTCCAAGTTACAGTATCAGGAGCCCATAACGCTCCTGAAAGTATTTATAAGTCACACATGCATGATAGCTACTCGTACTCGTTCCCTTAGCTCAGAGTATTGTCGGAGGTTGGTATTCGTCACTTAATCTCGTTGTCAGACCCAAACGACCACCCAACGTGTAGTATCACTCACGGGGAAGAGGGCCTGATTTATTCTCAACTTGAACATCCAAGCTTACCTGTACATACCCCGCCAAGCGCTCGTCACTGATCATGCATCTATGGGGTGGGACCATCTACAGCAAGGGGG